>CM074719.1:602059508-602520803 GCA_037306005.1 Rhinophrynus dorsalis
TTAGTGCATTGGCTCCATAGAACATCACAGGACTTGGAGAAGTGATATCACATGAAGTCATCTCTGCTTTATCATGCCGTAGAGCAGGGCTTGAAAATTGAAGTCCTTTGCTACTAGCCACACCTGAAAAGTTACTTGCCACTGCAATCCATAACATACCCACAAGGGCTGAATTTCTACTCACCAGGGCTAAATTTTCACTCGCCATTGGCTAGTGGCGAGTGGAAATTTTGAGCCCTGCCGTAGAGCATCTCTCCCAATGAGTTTGACACCCCTCCAGCACTCAGAGTAAAGGCATCACTATACAATATGCTAGTTAGCCAGGGCCGTATTTACATCTCAGGAGCCTGTAGGCACAGAACTGCCAAGCCCCCCCCTAATTTGCCAGCTCCACTGGACACCTCCACAATGCTCATCAGCTCCATATTGCCCCCCCCATCAGCTCCATATTGCCCCTCACCTTGCTCCCTATCAGCTCCAACTTGCCCCCATCATCTCCATATTGCCCCTATCAGCTCAAAATCGCCCCATCATCTACATATCCCCCCAACCCCATCACCTCCAACTTGCCCCCGCATCAGCTCCACATTGCCCCCACCATCTCCATAGGCTCCAACTTGCCCCCACCATCTCAATGTTGCCCTGACATGGTCCGTTTCCTACCTCCCTGGTAGGTGATCTGTCATCTGTGCCTCCTTGGCACAGTCCTGTAGCTGATTGAGCTCCCTCGCGGTCTCCTATTCAGGAATGCAGAGCGCTGGGAGATGTCATCTCCCATCGCTCTGCATTCCTAAAGATGCAACGAGGGAGCTCATTCAGCTACAGGACTGTGCCACGGACATGTCCTGCCGGGGAGGTAGGAAATAGGGAACGGGGGGGGGGGGGGGCGCTGTGGCTACTTTTTTTTTTTTTTTTTTTTTTTTTTTTTAAATCCCAATGCCAGGCACCCCTCGGTGGCGTGCGCCTGTAGGCAGGTGCCTACTTTGCCTAATGGCACATCCGGCCCTGTAGTTAACCAATATGAGGCTACATAGAAATCTATGGTAAGATCCCCAAATCACCATAAAGGAAGCCATTCATTTCTGCGAGCTTTGACAGCTACAGGAGCTTAGTTCACATGAACAGAAACATACCATCAGTGAATACAATACTGGCTTATGTCAGCTTTCAGTATGCAAATGAACCACTGGCAAAATAGACACTGTAAACCTGGCAAAAGCATAGCTACATGAGATGTGGTCACAGGGATGAAGTGTTTAAGACACCTTAGTGCAGTGTTTCTCAGTGTGTCCTCAAGGCACACCAACAGTGAAGGTTGTCAAATCACAGGTGAGCAGTTAATGACTCAGTCATTGTGATTAATCATGAGTGGGTCATTAAGGGATACCTTAACATGACTGCCCTGATGACTAGTCAAGAATCACAGAGTTGGATTTCCTCCATGACAAATCACTAGAACCTGTAACCACTCCCATGTCCCCCTTGCTCCAGCACAGAAGGATTTAAATTAAATAATTAGCAAGAGCACATTAACCTGAAATTTTTTAGAAAGTCAAGTTGGAATTACCCTTATTGGAAAGTAATCTCTGAAGTACCTCCAGACGGCCCAGTTCCTCACCCATGTAGATCGCCTTCCACCTGTAAGTGGAGTTTAGACATTTCAGATGAATATAGAAGAGAATAATCCAGAACACAGCAGATACAGGAGTATCCGACACAGATGTCTTGGTCTAGGTCACGACTTGGCCAATTGCTTTATTCAGACTAATTTACATCTTCAGAATTTATTTATTTTTAAATTAAAACCAAGTGTTCTTGAAAAAGGAGATTACCATACAAGAAGTAAAAAGAACTGTTTAATATGTGATGGCAAGTTTTTAAATCAGAAAAGTTTGTGGTCTTCACTTATGGTCTGACTGACGAGCAAAACCTCTTCATAAACCGAAAGAAGATTTTCTGACCGTCAGTTTTTTTGGGTTTTTTTATTTGAGTGAAGCAAGTATTATATCCCCCTTCAATTCTACATAAGGATCTTGTACTACAGTGATTGTTCACCTGCAAATCACACATGCTTACCTTTATGAGGTGTATTCCAGTCAACCACCAGCCATGACAGATACAGAGCAGCGATCAGCCAGCAGTCAGTGCAGAACATATACACAAGTATTACAGTACAGGCCACACCTGATGGAAAGAGGATACAGATCACATTGCTGTAAAGCAAACATAACATTTCGCTAAATCTTCTGAAGGGCTGGGGGAATGTGTAGCTCGTTACCACACAGCTTTCTATACCATTTGGCACTGAAGGTATGACTGGTGTTCCAGAAGAGATACTAAGGCAAGTTTATCCTCATGCTTAAACTAACTAAATTCAAGTTCTTGTTGAAACTTAGTTACTGCACAACCCTCAGCTCCTTAAAGGGATCTTAGATTTCTCTTTATGAGGAGGTCTGAATGTTAGCTAGTACATGTAATTTAAAGTGAAGGTATTAAGCCCCACCTGCAGATCTGTTTCTCTGGCATCTGACTTGCTGATTAAGGGATTACATTGTGAGCCCTATGGCAAGAACAAGGGTCCAGAAAATGTGAGACCACCGGTACTTCCTCATTGACCCCATGAGAAGAGATTTAACTCCCTCAGCTCATAGGCCCCATAAGCCAAACCCAGAGGATGTGAGACATGTTGGATAGAGGCTACAGCCAGGTAAGCTTGAGTCTTCAGTGCCACACACATCTGGGTCAAGTTCCAATTTACTGGCAAGAAGAGGTATCAATTTTCTGACTTTAGACTAAACTTGTCTCAGGGTGACTGGTTCAAATTAACACCTTTGATGCTAGAGAAGGGGTAGCCAACCCCAGTCCTCTAGAGCTACCAACAGTGCACATTTTCGTGATAGTCCACCTTTGCTACAGCTGGGATAATTAGTGACTCATTGTCCTTTATTGGGCCACCTGTGTTAATTCAGCATCGTGCTGAAAACATGCACTGTTGTCAGCTCAAGGGTCAGGGTTGACTACTCCTGCTCTTGACATTGTCACAAATTTACTGCAGAGGCCTAGCAGTTGAGGTGTTCATAAACAGATAAACTCACTATAATAAAGCTTGCATAAGGTCACTTTAAACAAAGGAGGGAGAGACCTAGTATGAGGAAGCTGATAACCCATTGTAGCACGGAGATGATCTGAAGATGTCTCTCAACCTGTGACTTGGACAACCACGGAATGGAAGGCAGGTCCCGCACTGCAGACAGGATACTGGATCCAGTGCCTGGAGGGAAGGAAGGACAAGTGAGGATATTTACCAAAGATGAAAACAGGAATTCTAGGTTGACATGACATTGTGGCCATATACAGGAAGGTAAGCTTTTCTTGGTCACACCAATGCTTTTAAAGACTAATTAGCCTTTACATATTCTGCAAGAGTAAGGTATGTTACACTTCTGTACTTGAAATTAAGCTCCCTGGATCCCTGCTTCCAGAGTGACAGTATATCAAAGCAGGATGTAATTTTAACATCCTGTAACAAAGTCCTAGAATGTGTCGCTCACTGTGTGTAACTGCACATGTGCAGTAGGGACAAACTGTCACCCAGCGCCTCCAGCGCTGCCCGGGAGCACAGACAGGCTGTGAGCCATCTGGAGCTCCCCGATTCGGATCAGCCTGTGTATATGGGCTTTGTAACTAAAAAAAAAAAAAAAAAAAAAACTAAACTAAAGTTACGATTCCTTTAAATGGTGAACGCCTAATAGCTCCCACTTGCTTTACAACGGCCATAAAATACTAATTGCCCCTGTTTTCTCAGTATTCTTTTGATATGTCCCCCACTATTAGGAACCAACCAAATGCTGCATTAAACATGCCGCCGACTTGAAACGAGCGACATAAGAATCTCGTCCGCATCAAGAGGACGAGATTCTAATGTTGCATGATTATATTGTAATTCATTGTCACCCATAGGATTACTATTGCTCCACTGTAATGTCTAGCTGCAGTTCCTCTGTGAGGAAGGGGCAGGAGGTCACTTTGCAGATCCGAAGTATCCCAAAGCATGTAACCCTCTGAGTGCCAGAGAGGTATCCAACGCATTGCATGTAGTCGAACTTCAAGTCTCACTTCGGACCTGCAAGTGTGACCTCCTGCCCCTTCCTCCTCACAGAGGAACTGTGGCTAGACTTTACAGTGGAGCAATAGTAATCCTATGGGCGACAGCAAATACAAACGTGCAGCATTTCAGCACACATCAGAATCTTGTCCTTTTGATGTGGACGAGATTCTTATGTCGCTCTTTTCATGCAGCATTTGATCAGTCGCCCAAAGATGGGCAAATATTTGAAAGTGAACCTGTTTTCCCCAAGCGCCTTGGTTCATGAGGTGGACACGAGTTACTGAACAGGGCCACACATGCTAGTGTTAACCCATTAAAAGGCTAATTCATGAAAACAGCTGACCGATTCAAAGAGTTCTTGATCAAGGAATTCATAGAGGCCAGTCATACAACTTGGTGCACCACTCAACGGGAGCCAAATCACGCAGCATTTCAGGGTTTCCTTGGAATTACCAGAACGATAGTCACAGATTCACCTGTTCTCATCTGTTTGAGTGTCAAAGGGTTGCATCCCTATGGAACTCATTAGATGGAACACACTACTACCCCATCCCCAACTCTCTACTGTATTTGTTCCCAACCCTACCTTTACCAATAACCGTTACAGGCAGTCCAAGGCCCTCCAGCAGCTCCCTGGATCAGTTTACAGAGAGCCATCAGACCATGAAAGGAATAGTTATTCAATGTAAGACATTATACAGAGCCTTCTGTTCTGCAGTAATGACTTTTTTCTATCTGACCAAAAATTTCTGGAAATGGATCCAGGGATCGGAGATTTAGATTTGTTGCAGCCCCTGTGACAGTTATATTGCCGAAGTAGCTCACTCCCATCTCCTTCGTTCCATTGCAACTATGGAATACAGGAGCAGCCACTTCTAGACAACCCACATTAGCTCCAGCCAATATTACTGACTGGCACCCAAGCAGATTGGCCATTCATTGGACATTTCAATGAGAAAAGCAACCTCCAACTCTGCTCATGTTATATGTCAACCAGACACCATAAGCCACCATGAAGGCCTGCTGCAGCTTTTTGACTTTAGCAAGATCACAAAAAGAAAGTTGCCCATGTCAGGTGCACCACGGTCCAGCAGGTTTCCCCTTCACCACAGATCCAGAGTAGTATGGATCCACTAGGGTCACCCGTTTGAAAGGGATCTACTACCAGGAGCACTGGAGTTATGACATTTTGATTTGCATGTTCTTCACTTACAAAATGTTCATATAAAGACTACCTTGGGATAAGAAAGTCAGGGAAGGCTGCCTAAACAGGGCAAAACGAATCTTCCCTCCATCTCCAGTGATACCAATGGGGCAGAAGCAAAAACAAGATTAAAAGACAAGTTTTTTGGGTGACAGGTTTGAGTGGAGCAGTTCTTTGGCAACCCAGCTGCACCACAGTGAACACTATGGCTTTGGGTATTGAAGCAAATTAGTAAGGAAAAAGTATTTTAAAGGGCCTTTTAACCCACTGGAGGCAAGTGGTCTCCAAAGCACTGAAAAGAGCCATGTTGGAGAACCCTAGCATTCGAGGTGTTGAGAGCCATTTAAAAAAATTCTGTTGTCATTTTAGGAATTTGTATTCGTCCTGTGGTGCTGTTTGTTTGACCCAGAATTGCTCCATTGTTCTTTGCTACATACAAAAGGACTCAAATCAAGTGCATCAGTTGGGGTGGGAACAGACACACAAACTCCCTGGTTTTCAATGCATTTCAAAGCAGTTCTCTGGAGTCCTCTACAATTCAGGAGGTTAAGAGCCCTATCTGAAGCAACAAGTTTGATTACGCCCAGTTATGAGCATGCCACACACTTCAGAGCAACTTAAGCACCATATAGAGTTTATTCAGACAGCAATAGTAGAGAGTGTGGTTTGGTCACATATATTATAAATGAATCAAGTGTTTCCTAGCAGTGAAGGTAGAAGAAAAATTTTAAATATACCTCTATATATGGGGAGCCTTTTAACCCCTTGAAAGCCCCATTTATAGATAGGATGGCAAACCATTTAGGTGCCAGGGAAGTATTCAACACGATGCATTGGCTACCTCACTGGCACTCAAAGGGTTACATTTGTTTACACCAAAAACCAGAGCCTGTAGCTTCTCGAATGCAGCAGTTAACCCATTTATTTTGTGTAAAATTGGGCAATACAAGTATTAGTAAACCGGTGCCAAGTGTACACAATATCAGCTGGGATTTAACAGTGGGGACTTCCCAAAGAAGAGTCACAGCTTAAAGTCCAGAAGAGACACCAGTGCTTCTCTGCTATGTCAGCAGAACAAGGAACCAACACAAGAGTATTAGCAGGTGTAAAGGTCAGAGCAGACGAAATTAGCACCTGAAGTGAACTGGTATGGGCGCTGGTTACTCGTTAAAGTCATATTCATATTTACAGCTGAGATATGCCGACACAACCAATTTGTTTTTCCCGTGTTCCCATCACAGGATGCATGGCAAATATGCAGAATACTTGAGCAGCCACTCATCGTTGGCAGTTTCCCGTTCACTAGACGTCCATGTCTCCAGGGTGAAAGACCTACATTGTGTTCCACAGTCAACAGTGCAGATCACTGCTGCTCAACAAGAACACTGTTGAATTGCAGCATGCTATATTCATGTGGTGAACAGTAATAGGTTTCAAAAAGGTCATTGCAATGTTAGACTACCATTAAAAATGCTGCTCTGATCGCATGCCAGAGCCAGCCCTTAGAAGTACCCTTGTAAAGCTTTCAAAACACAAACAAAATTCAATTTTCAGGGATTGGTCACTTGCATTTCCCCAAAGGCAGGTTTATACTCAAGTTATTAAAAACACCCCACAGAATATACCTTCCAACATTTGAAATCATTAAAGGACACTTTGATTGGTGGTACTGGGGGGGGGCATTATGGAGAGTTATTTCAGGACCTCTTGACACCTCTTTGTGTAACTGAATACATTTAGAGTAAGACCAAAGTGTTTAATTTACACAGAATTTATGAACACATCTACTGAAGAAGTTTATACACACACATTAATGCGAGTTTTATTGATGTGGAGCAATGTGATACATTTATATACACACCACACAGTCTGATCTCCTAAACACAGGGACACCAGGGTGATACACTTATATACATACCATACAGTCTGATCTCCTAAACACAGGGACACCAGGGTGGGAAAAAGGGATTTGGGTCCCAAAGTGGGACTGTCCCAACTAAAGAGGGACACTTGGGCGGTATGGAATACACTAGTAGGTTAAGTAGCTAGAGACTGCCCAAGTAAATTTGAAATACACACAAAATGGAAGTGGGGAGGCCACATAGCAAGGAGACCTGACGAACACCATCAAATGGGTTTTGGAATGGATTTCACTCGATACTAAAAGCCCAAGATGATGACCAGTGGCAAGAGGGGTAGATGAAATTACCAAATTTGTTGTTACACAGTGGTAACAAGAAGAACAGGACTGAAGTTGGAGGCTTACCAAAGAAACCTTCATCATCCAGTGGATGAACAGCTGAGAATTACAAGAACATACACACACACACTTAAAAACTACAGCCAACTGCATCAAATTAGGGGGTCACTTGCCCAGGTGTTTCCAGAAGGTTGCCCCCCCCATTATAGTCCCCCCACACACACTCCTGAAGACTGCTTCTTCATTGATCACACAAGGTCTCAAAAGCAAAGCTCAGTGTCACTTAGAGCACCAGCTCAGACACAGTGTCAAAACAGAAGTGTCTGTGTAAGTTATACGACCAAGTTACAAGAACCGTGGGATTTATGGAATAAAAAACACTTAATGTCAGTGGGGAAACAATTTTTTTTTTTATTAGAATAAAAAAAAGTTACAGGTCAGCTCTAAGCACAGGTGATCACAGTGATCAAGCCGATTAACCACCTCTAATCAGGCAGTGATCCTGAGAACCAAACTGACTGTTGAGGACCATTAAAGGCTGATGTTCAGTAGAAGAGTTGTACAAAAACCAAGTGCTCCATAAGGAATACAAAATTGTTTTGACTAGGGCATTTAACAGTTACACTGGGAGACCTAGTATTCAAGGAGTTAAATCCAATTTAACTACACCCCTCCGGTCCTTAAGGGGTTAAAGTTGAGACTTTGGGGGTCCCCCCACTCTTGGTGCAGTTTATTTGAAGCAGAATTGTACAATTTATCTTTGTTTCAGTGGAAAACTAAAGGAGCAGAGTACTTTAAAGGGATAGTAATACTTTTTATTACTATCCCCCATATTGTACATATTTGTAAAATAATTTAATAGCCCCCAGGTTCATCTTTCAAACTTTTATGGTTTGAGAGATAACCGAAGGCAAAGTTCCCCCCTTACCTGAAGTCAGCGTTGTGCTGACTGCAGGGATATCCGGTCTGACTCATCATGCGGCTCTGCAGCAGAGCAGCGATCGCGTTAGTGACAAAGAATTGTTTCACTGAAACAAAACAGTCTTCTACATGTGCTTGAAAACCAAGCACAAACCAATCACATGTAGAAGACTGTTTTAGTTAATTATTTTTCGCCAACGGTATCTCGGCTCAGCTGCAGAGCCGCAAGCCTTTCATACGTCAGACTTCCCCTGCAGTCAGTACAATGCTGCCTTCAGAGAAGGGGGAGGGAGGAACTTAGCCCCCAGGTTCATCTCTCAAACCTTTATGGTTTGAGAGATAACCGAAGGCAATTAAATTATTTTACAAATATGTGCAATATATACTTTATTACTATCCCTTTAAAGAAGTACAGCCAATCAGATCCGGCAATAAAATTGTAGTTAAATTGACAATAGCTCTCCGAATCTCACACAGTAACATGACGTTACTGATGTGCACAGGAGCAGATAAAGTGTCGGACAACTGTTTATTTCATGAGGCCTCATTAGCTTGGAGCAGCATATAAATATTTATAAACCAGAGCTATATTTCCTACACATGCATAGCAACAAGGCGCACGGAGAAGGGAGAACTAGATTCACAAGCCATAGAAATAAACACTTATTGTAAATAAACTTTATACCAGATTAACCATGCGAATTCCAGGAAGATGTGTTGCCCCCCCCCCCCATTGTGTATAATCATATATAATATATGCACACACCCTTCTAATACACAGTGTTAATATTGCCCGGGTAGCTAGAAAACTGGACTCCACTAAAGAGAAGACGTTTAGATCATTTTTAACACCTTTGAGTGCCAGAGAGGTATCCAACGCATTTTGTTGGATAATTTAAAACAATGTGTATGTCATTCTAGGCAATTGTAATACAAGTCAGTTGAGAAGTTACCATGTGTTGGCAACACTTTATCCTAATTGATTTGGGCTAGGCCAAAATTTCAACACACTGCTATGTGTTACTTAACCCTTTCAGTGCCAGAGGGGTACGCAACACATTGCAAAGCAATGCGTTGCATACCCCTCTGGCTCCGAAAGGGTTAAAAGAGGGCAATTTTTTTTTTTATATAAATATATATATATATATAACATAACTACACAAACAGCAAAACATATCAATGATCATTAATCTGTTTTTGGCTTATTTTAGCAATGTTAGTTTAATATGCCATAGAGTGGATCAAAACTATAGTTTTTGCTTTACATTTATTCATTTCTGTTCCCGCTGCCTGTCTTCAACACACTCCTTACTTATGCTTAGTACCTCACTGGTACGATGGAGGGATAAAATTCATTGTTTCTGTCAGACGGATACATGTATCCATTGGCCTTAATTTGCTTTCACTGCAACGTCACAGTGCAACACGATTGGTTGATGAGGATTCAAAGGACTGAACAATTACCACAGTCTGTGTCTCAGAACACAAGTAAGTATGTTACATGATCTATGGGACGGTGGCTTGCGATTTATGCTAGTCTGTATATGCCCTAAACAAGTCTCCATCTAATTTGAGATTACAAGATGCGAAGATACATAAAAGTTTAATTTGTGCAGCAATAAAGCTGCTGATTTTATATATGGATCCTGTCCTGTTTATGGAAGTGCCCGATTCCTTTGTTTTGTTATTCAGCCTTTTCATCCTCTCCCATCTACCTTAGTTGGTGTTCAAGGTTCTGTTGTAGGACGGCTTCGGTTCTCCTTTAACACAGCACGTTGTGATCTTATTAACTCAAAAACAGACAAATCTCACCTCTATGCAATCTCTGCCAAGTCATACTGGATAGCACTTAAAGCTCAATATGTCTAAAATGGAGCCAATACTCATACCACCTAAGTTTGGCCCAGTTGTGCCCTTCCAGGTGACTAAGTGGCAATACAATAAATCCAGCATCAGAAGTATGGTGCCTAGGGTGATAATTGTCACTGCTCTAATTCCCTCCTTGCACTAATGCCATTGCTAAATCCCATTTCCTCTTGTGCAAGATAGCTAAGATCCATTCCTTCCTCTGTTCCTCCACAGTGGAAATTACACACGCACTCAACCTTTCCTGCATGGACTACTATAACCACCTTCTCTCTTGCTTTCCTGCCACTCAACTCAATCCACTCCAAGCCATAAAGAAAGCTGAAGCATGAATTACCCTATTGTCACCTGGGTTTGTCCCTCCTCAACGAGTGCCTGTCAAACTCTGGATCTCTTACAAAATGTTGCTTCTCATTCGAGACCCCCCCGCCCCCTCTCCCCTTTCTTACATTTGCAAAGCACGTGACACTGCATTGTAGAGCACTGGGTACACTTGTGGTACTATATAAAGACACAATCATTAATTCTCCAGCCTTTTCAGTGATGTGTCATATGCCAATTAAGGATTTCAGTGACATGTCATGAAGCTCTGTGCTGTACCAGGATATTTTAAGCTTTTCCACAAATAAGAGTGAATATTTCCCAAGCCATACATCTCCTGGAATTTTGGTTAACATGACACATAGGCAGTTTTCAAATACGTAAATAAAATTAAAGGATGAAAAGGTCTACTTTAAGGACCAGTGACTTACACAACACATTAACAACCAATTGCACACCCCTCTGGGTCCAAACACTTCTCAATTTGGAAAAAGATCAGCATGGATGTTATTGGGGAAATCCATCAGACTGCACAGTGCATTAGCAATTTGCCAACTCAGCAATGGCTGGATTGTGTCAGGCTCCTGCTTATTTATTTAGCAATGGCGAAAGATTTAAATCTTCAAGTTTCCATCTGCAGCCTTCAGGCTGTAGCATCCTCGTATAGGCAATATGGGAAGAGCCACATACACACGTGCTATACATCACTAGAAGTCTGACATTTACATTGTATTCCCTTGCTTTCCCATATGCAATTGATTAATATGTAGAGGTATCCATCATGGCAAAGTGCAGAGGATTTGATATGCACCTTGACGAATTCTTCCCAGTGAATCAATTCTGTGTGGATTGCCCCACCCCCAGGAAGAAGTCAGTGGGAGGAGTTTGGAATCTGAGACCTGCAGAAAGCACAATGTCATCCTCCATGGAAAATCTCCAGTACCAATTAAAGATTTATTTTGGAGACCCTATCCACAGAACTAAAAGTTTTAGAGCATATGATGACTAAAGATTAAGCAGAACCCCGGAAATCCATTTGCCAAAAATGTCTGTGGTCCTTAACGGTCATAGTATGTCAAGGGTCGAACTGACTGAACGACCCATAACGTACTATGACCGTCATTGAGTTCCGGGCTCCCCCCGCAGCTGCACGCCGTTCGGGGAGTCCGAAAAAAAAAAAAAAAAAAAGCTCCGGTCCTTAACTCTTGTCACGGCGCCGATCGGCCAGTCGTTAAGGGGTTAAGTACCAGCTGCGTGGCTGGTCCTTAAGGGGTTAATTCACTTGGCATATCTGAAAACTGCATTTAAAACAGCTTATGTTGTATTAGACAAAAGAGCAGCAAACGTACAGTTAAGGAGATTCACACTAACTATATGCCAACTGCGGTACCCACAGTGTTCCACAAGCTAACGAAGCTCTGTGCAGTACCAGGAAGATGTCACTTTCCCCAGAAATAACACTGAATATCTCCTAAATTTGACATCTGCTGGACTTTTGGTTAACATGGCACATGGGCAGTATTTTACCATGTAAAGAAAATACAAGGTAATAAAAACAAGTGTGACTGTTTGTATGCCGGCAAACCTACTGCTGTCCTACTTGAGGCCAGAGAATGGGAAGATCTGGTTTCCAAATCCATCTAAAATCAGAGTAATTGTTTAATTACATGATTTGTGTCTGTCATTGCAAAATGGTTCTTAACGTACAAGAGCTAGAGACAGTATTAAGCAGTTTCCCCATCGGTTCTGATATGTATGACAATCACAGGCTCAGGATTACAGTGGGGAAGCTGGACCATGCTTAGACAGACTGTAGCACTGCTGAGGGGGCTAATGGGGAAAGCTGGCTACTAGGACCCGAAATAAAGCCATATGCACAGAGGAACTGGAGCAATTCTGGGACACAATCAACTGCACAACAAGGGACAAATACCTCAGTTGATTTAAATTAAGCTCTTTAACTTCTTGAATGCTAGGGAGGTATCCAATGCACAGGAGGAGACCGCCAACATTTAAGGCGGTAACAAGACTCATTTAAAGCAATAGAAATCTGGTGACATTTGATCACTGTGGCGCAGTCTTTCCATAGAATTGGTCCTCTCCCTTTTATAGGGAATAGAGATCTGGTGCTATACGCTAGACTTACATTTGACCCGACTGTGGCAATGGGAAGGAAACATACAGCAAAGTTTAGAAACATAACCCCTTCATGACCAGCGAGGTCACTCAAGGACCACAGAGCATTTTTTTTTTTTTTTTTTTTTTTTAATTAATTAATTCCGGTTCCGGACTCCCTGAACGGCGTGCAGCTGCGGAGGGAGCCCGGAATTCCATGATGGTCATGGTACATCATGGGTCATTAACTCAGATCGCCCCATGACGTACAATGATCGTCAAAGGGTTAAAAGGTGCTCACTGAAGACAGTGCTCCTCTGCTGTGGCAACAATGTAGACAATCAAAAGGAAACAGGAGCAATCACCGTTCCATAGTCATATTAGTTATTAGAATGATTCAGACCACATACCGTAGGCAGGATAAAAACAAACAGTACACAAATCCAGGAGGTAAACAGGACAAACAGGCACTCCGCAATCACATGAAGATGTATCTAATGTGTTTTGCGCTTCTAGAGCTCTTAATCATAGAGTGCACAATCGGAAACAAAGAATTTAAAAACTCTGTACATTGACATGATTGGACACCGCTAATGAAAAGCATGAACACAACTCGCCCTGATGAAGTAGGCGGGACTCTGCCATACGTGTATAGCCTAACTGGCTGATGTCTATGATGGAACGGCACAAGTGCCAGACAAAAGTTTAAACTCCCTGCTTACCATCGTACCATCCAATTGTGCACTCTATGATTAAGAGCTCTAGAAGCTCAAAACGCGTTCGATACATCTTCATGTGATTGTTTGCCGAGTGCCTGTTTGCCCCGTTTCCCTCCTGGATTTGTGTACTGTGTTTTATACTTGAAATAAAGATTGTTGTTTTATCCAGCCAATGGTATGTGGTCTGAATCATTCTAATAACGAATATGACTACGGAACGGTGAGTGCTCCTGTTTCCTTTTAATCCTCTCCCTTTTATGCTCAGCCCAATGTATACTAAACTGCTCCTGACAGGAAAAAGGTCAGCCTTTCAGGGAATTCAGGGACCCAGCCATTGTGATCCACTAACCTGGGCTCTAGAAATGAGCCAGTTAACCCCTTTTTGATTTGTAAGGTTATACACTGGAAGTAATTGTACCACACTCCTTTACAGTGCTCAGAGGCATAATGATTTCCCTTCGCTAAACACAGGTGTGCGTGTCATGGGAGGAGATGCATTAAAGGCTTGAAAAATTAGAGATTACTTCTGTACTATGTTTGCTCCCTCAGGAGAAGACCAAGTAAAACATGATGATTGCCCTTTAAAGCTAGTTGATCTAACAAACATATCATATGCTGTCTCCCAACAGAGAGGGATCCTTATTTATAAAAAAAACTGGGAGTTAACCTGGAGTAAACCAACTGCACCATAGGGAAAAAAAAAAAAAAAAAAAAAAAAGTTAAATTAAATTGGGCTTTTGACCCCATGAATGCATTGGAGACAGGGCATTCAAGTGGGTTAAAAAGTGAAGTGATTGGGAATTTAGGAATGTTTTATTTGTCCCCCATCGTGCAGTTTGTTTATTCCAGAACTGCAGTGTATTTATAACTAGGGGACCAAAGCCGTCTAAGTAAGGAGAGGTGTGCGGGCACCATAAACAGCACATCACAAGCTCAGTCTTCACAGACGGCTACCAAATCCCTGCTTTAAAGGGATAGTAATACTTCAAAATTGCTAATCCTTTTTTAATGGCTACAAAACAGGAAGAAGAGTGCCCCCAGTGGCATCTCTCAAACCCTTATGGCTTGAGATAACCGCTTACAAAGTTCACCACTGCAAGCACACGTAGAAGACATTTTAAGTGAAGTATTTCTTTTTCATTAACTCAATCTCGGCTCTGCTGCAGAGCCGCCGGCTGATCCCAGGAGAGGATTTCCCTGCTGTTAGCTAGAATGCTGACGTCAGGCAGGGGTGAACTTTGTAAGCGGTTATTGCAATGCAAACTTTATTTTTATTAGGTGCAGTATCTCAATGGCCTATGGAGATTTATAGTCATCTGACAAGGCTGTCCATAGGAGGGTGTAGGAACAGCGCCACTGTACAATTTCAGGTCACTGTGATACTGCACCTAAAAAACTTAAATTTGAGCTGTAACATTTGATTGAACACCTGTCAGAAGTGGGGTACCCTTGTGGACATCTCTACACATGATGCACTGGAAATATCACTTAGAGGGAGCTGACACCCCCTCCAGCACCAAAAGTGCATGTTTTCAGGCTCTCCCACTAGCCACAAATGAATGTCATTAACACCGGTACATCCTTCAGAATGACCGATTCATCCTTATCTCTGAAGATATTCCAGAACTTGCACAATTGGGGGGGGGGGGGGGTCCGCTTGAGGACAGGTTTGAGACCCCTACGAGGCAGTATTTGAGTGCTACAAGGTTGTTTAATACATCACTTTAAGGGTTAAACAAGCACCGTTTGTTCTGCTGATGGCAGACACTGTTGTACTAGGAACCTGTTGTCAATTAGCCCAGTGATGCTAGCACTGGCATAATTAGAATGGACAGTGTCCCAAACCATAATTAAAGGCCACAGCCCCAACCCCCACATGACAATATAGTAGTCTACAAGACTGTTGTGTTGCACTCTCCAGTATTTAACCTCCTGAGTGCCAGTCACAGCACATTGCAAGTCATTGAAGATGGGGGATTCTGCATACCATGTTTAATGTTATACCATGTTTTAATCGGTTATTAACACTTTTAGTGCCAGAGTGGTATGGAATGCATTGCAAAGCACTCAAAGGATTAAATGGGAAGCTAGAATTGGAGCGATAGTTTTTGGAGTGTAGGGCATAAACGTTTTGTGTGTTACTGAATACTGTATGCCAAGTGCAGTCCACGTCGGGCCCTCCAGCTCTTGAAGACTACAACTCACAGTCAGCCATTGGCTGGTTGGGTGTTGTAGTCTCCAAAAGATGGAGGGCCAGACACATACTAACCAATCTAGGTTGGGTTGTTTGACCACCCTAATCACTACCAAGAAACATCAAATATATTCACCTTATGTACAGCATGCGTAGCAAGATATAACAGCAAGCCATACACACTGCAAACAAGATAGTTTCACCCTTAACCCAATGAGTTGCGTTCTACTCTGGCACTCAAATGGTTAAGTGGCAAATGGGGGTGCAAACAAGGCCATTAAATTAAAAATAGTGCAGGTCAGAAAATCAATGAGTTGGTCAGCGAAGGATTACTGTTGTCTTAAATGATGGATACACGTTAGCTAGGCTCAACTGCTTATAGGGTCATTCATAGGTTTTAAACTACAGGGTACATTTTAGGATTTGCAATACTTAGAATAGAAACAGATGTAAGCAGCAGCTAAATTAGATGAACAGTTAATCTATCAAACAAACCTACCAGTGGGAGGCTGGCCTGGGGGGCAAGGAGGCAATTGCACCCCAGGCTGGTCATGAATATAGGCCAGTGGGCCACTGCCCCACTCAACTTCCCATTTGCTGCTGTAAATGGGGTAAACAGAATTTAAAGGAGCTACACTAGTATTGTAGATCAATTTCAATTGTAAGCTCTGTGGTATCACTAGTGTAGCTCCATTTCATTTGTAAGCTCTGTGATATCAGTAGTGCACCACCATTTCAGTTATAAGCTCTGAGGGATCACTTGACTTAATCCATAACATTAATGCCAGCTATAACATTAGCAAAAGGGGGTGGGCTTGGACATTGGGCTGGAGCAGTAATAAAAAATAGGCCACTTAATTGTACTTGCCTCCCAGACCAAAAGTTGACAGCCCTCCCCTGAAACCTAAGCCTTGTTCTGTAAAAATGGTTTTGGTACAAAACCAAGCTGAATCCTAGGGGACAAAAAAAAAAAAATAAAAAAAATAAAAATTGTCATTTATTTAAAAACAGGCTTCAAACCTCCTTGAATGTTAGATCCCAACCACATTGTTTCTAATCATCTTGCATTCAAGAGTTGAACTCCGAGTGCCAAAGGGTTTGACAACGCATTGCTATGTGTACCCCTCTAGAACTCGAAGGGTTAAAGCCATATTTAAAAGGAATTTTTGTTTGGCCCAGTGGTAAGCCTGTATACAAATAAAAAACGTACGCTAGGCCATCTTTCAATCTGGAATCAAGAAAATCTAATCCTTGGAGATTCAGCTTTGTTCCATACGATTCATGTCAGAGATATTACCCAAAGCCTTGCCATAGAATGACAAGACTGACACATTTAAACTATTCACTTCCAGAGAAAAATAAATGCAGATATTAAGTAAGGTGGGAAACATTAACTCACTGAGTGCTGCACATCCCTCTAAACACTCAGTGTCTACAGAAACCAGATCATCCCAAGGCTGTATGCAGGTGATACCCACCGTAACAAGATACAGATTGTGAGACATTAGGGACACCAACCCTACAGACCAGCAGTTACCAGCAAGGGTGCCATGGCATCTTGGAGATCCCTTAACACCAAATTAGGGTGCCCCCCTTTACTATGAAGGCTTAAAACAGAAATGCGAGTTTTAGGTTTCAAATGTAGGTATAAAGAATGTTCTGCAGAATACTGGTCTTATCTTAATTGCAAAATGTAATCTCTCTCCCCACACACACATTTATATCCTTCATTATACTCTTGACAAATGGCCTGTAAAATATTAAAGGTGCCCTGGAGATTCAACACTGTTAGGATAGTCTACAGCAAAACAAAAACACATTGAGAACCACATCATTAAACCTTTAAGGACAAGGGCAGCAGAAGGCTTTACTGTAGGATTCAGAACATTCAGAGACTGCAGACAGGTGTTGCTTGTCCCCAGCAGATATTGGAAAGACATCAAGGGCCATATTTATAAATTAAGGAAAAATATGGTGCAAGCCAACTACATCATAGGGGAGGAAAAACACCTACTAGGTTTTAGGAGAGAGTTTCACCTCGGAATTCTGGAGACGTCTCTAAAAAGTATTGATAAGCAATGAGATGGACACCTCTGCCATTCAGAGAGTTAAAAACCCCATTTAAGTCAGTAGCCATTTGCAGAATGTTCCCTTTTACCCTGTGATGTAGCTGGCTTGCTATATTACACTATCTTTAGTCTGCTGATGAATGAGGCCCCAAGGGCCACATGCAGCAATTAAAAAAAAAAAAAAAAGTGTATTAATTCTACAGAAAGTCAGCCACACCACAAATAAGACCTTAGGTTAAATATGCCTTTTAACCCCTTGCATTCTACTGGCAACTTCACAATACACTGGAGCCCTCTCCGTCATTCACTTGGTTAATCCTTTGAGCGCTAGATGGGTACGCAAAGCATTCAGTTGCGTATCCTTCTGGCACTCAAAGGGTTAAAAAAAAACATATCCCCTGAGTGCAATTTGGGAAGCTAATGAGTTGCAAATCGTGTTGGACATCCCTCTGGCACACAAATAGTGTGCAACATAGAGTTCCCTTCTAGTCCTCAAGGGGGGGGGGTGTCTGTTTTTGTTGCACTTACATCTCTTTGTCCATGACACTAAACGGCATCACTTTGAGTGACACCTAGCACTAAAAGGGTTAAACGAAAGGATAGGGTAGGGTCCAAAAAGACGATCTCCGAACATGCAGAGGCCACAGACAGACAGTGCCTCCCCCCCGCCAGATAATTATAGGATGAACCGATAACGTTAACCCTTTTGGCATCAGGTGAGCGCATACCTGTCACCAAAGGGGTTAAACAACAGGCCATACCAAGGCTACAGCCAGCGATATTACCCATCCCCTCCTTACCACGCAGGACCCCAGAATAAGCCGCTATGATGGTCTTCATGGTGTCACTGTGTAATCCAGCCGGCTGTACAGCCTCCCATACCCCGGTCACTGAGCCTGTGTATAACACTGGTACTGGTAAAGTCTCCTGCCTTGTATATATACTGCCTCACAGGGGGCGGTGGACTCTACCAAACAGCCAGCTCCGGGGGGAGGAGCACTGGGAAAAGATTCATTCATTCAGTCCTCTGGACCAGGGGGCATTCTGTGTACAGACAGAGCAGTGCCATGCAGTGCTTGGTTCCTTCTGTGAACTAACCTGGATGTGTAATATTGCAACAGCCCTCTGTGTGTGAGCAATGCAGGCTGATCTATGTTCCCCTACTGCTGGGAGATACAATGTAACAGCCACTGATAATACACGCTACTTACCTGCTGGAGCTGGATGTGGGTGGAGGTTAGAAACAGCATCTCCACACGTTAGAGACTGCAACTGCCTTCATCCTCCAACAGCCAACATCTGTAGGCTGTTCCATGTTCCCCTGCTGCTGGGAACTGTAGTGTAAAAACCAGCTCTACTGCACACTACTAACCTGCTGGAACTGTAGTGTAAAAACCATCTCTACTGCACACTACTAACCTGCTGGAATTGCAGTGTAAAAACCAGCTCTACTGCACTCTACTAACCTGCTGGAACTGTGGTGTAAAAACCAGCTCTACTGCACACTACTAACCTGCTGGAACTGCTAAAAACCAGATCTACTGCACACTACTAACCTGCTGGAACTGCTAAAAACCAGATCTACTGCACACTACTAACCTGCTGGAATTGCAGTGTAAAAACCAGCTCTACTGCACTCTACTAACCTGCTGGAACTGTGGTGTAAAAACCAGCTCTACTGCACACTACTAACCTGCTGGAACTGCTAAAAACCAGCTCTACTGCACACTACTAACCTGCTGGAACTGTAGTGTAAAAACCATCTCTACTGCACACTACTAACCTGCTGGAATTGCAGTGTAAAAACCAGCTCTACTGCACTCTACTAACCTGCTGGAACTGTGGTGTAAAAACCAGCTCTACTGCACACTACTAACCTGCTGGAACTGCTAAAAACCAGATCTACTGCACACTACTAACCTGCTGGAATTCAAGTGTAAAAAACCAGTTCTACTGCACTCTACTAACCTGCTGGAATTGCAGTGTAAAAACCAGCTCTACTGCACTCTACTAACCTGCTGGAACTGTGGTGTAAAAACCAGCTCTACTGCACACTACTAACCTGCTGGAACTGCTAAAAACCAGATCTACTGCACACTACTAACCTGCTGGAATTGCAGTGTAAAAACCAGCTCTACTGCACTCTACTAACCTGCTGGAACTGTGGTGTAAAAACCAGCTCTACTGCACACTACTAATCTGCTGGAACTGCAGTGTAAAAACCAGCTCTACTGCACTCTACTAACCTGCTGGAACTACAGCGTAAAAACCAGCTCTACTGCATGCTACTAACCTGCTGGAACTGTAGTGTAAAAACCATCTCTACTGCAGGCTACTAACCTGCTGGAACTGTAGTGTAAACACCAGCTCTACTGCAGACCCCACAAGTGTCCCTTTTTTAGGAGGGACAGTCCCTATTTTAGACCCAAATCCCTCTGTCCCTCTTTCCCACGCTGTTGTCCCTGTTTTTAGGAGAGCAGAATTTGTGTTGTGTATATAAGTGTATAATGTTGCTCAACAGCAATAAAACTCGCATTAATGTTTGTTTAAACATCAGTATATGTGTTTATAAATTAGTCTGTGTAAATAAAATACTTTGGTCTTGATATAAATCATTTATCGGGTTACACACATAGGTGTCAATAGTAATGTTGAGCGAGCGTGCTCGGCCGATGCTCGGATCGGCTCGAGCATCGCTCTGCTCGGCACATGGCGGTACTCGTACGAGTACCGCCATGTGCTCGCCCGACATGTTCGGGTTGCGGGGATCTGTGCCGGAAGAGGCACAGATCCGAAGACGCTCCGCTGGACCACCAGGGAATGGAGGTACAGGGGCATTGCGGAGATGAAGGGGGCATAGCGGAGATGAAGGGGGACATTGTGGAAGAGGGGCATAGACTCTATGCCCCTCTTCCACAATGTCCCCCTTCATCTCCGCTATGCCCGTCTGTCACAATGTGCCCCTTCATCTCCGCTATGCCCCTCTTCCACAATGTCCCCCTTCATCTCCTCTATGCCATAGAGGAGATGAAGGGGGACATTGTGGAAGAGGGGCATAGCGGAGATGAAGGGGGACATTGTGGAAGAGGGGCATAGAGTCTATGCCCCTCTTCCACAATGTCCCCCTTCATCTCCGCTATGCCCCTCTTCCACAATGTCCCCCTTCATCTCCTCTATGGCATAGAGGAGATGAAGGGGGACATTGTGGAAGAGGGGCATAGCGGAGATGAAGGGGGACATTGACCAGGCACCCTCCGCTCATCAGAGCAGGGGGTGCCTGGTTTGATGCTCGAGTGCTCCCATTCATTTGAATGGGGCTCGGGTGCTCGGCCGAGCACTCGAGCAGCAGGGGGTGCTCGGTCAGAGCACCCGAGCATCGCGGTGCTCGCTCAACACTAGTCAATAGGTCATGGAATAGCCTAAAAATGTTCAGTAACACCCTGTCCACCAGCCACACCCCCATGTAAACCATCTAAAATAAAATTGTCCCTCTTTGGGCTTTTGAAATGATGGGAGTTATGCTACTGCACGCTACTGACCTGCTGGAACTGCAATGTAAAAACCAGCTCTACTGCACGCTACTAACCTGCTGGAACTGGAGTGTAAAAAACAGTTCTACTACATACTACTAATCTGCTGGAACTGCAGTGTAAAAACGGTTCTACTGCATTGCTACTGACCTGCTAGAACTGCAGTGTAAAAACCAGCTCTACTGCACACTGCTAACTTGCTGGAAGTGTGGTGTAAAAACCAGCTCTACTGCAGGATACTAACCTGCTGAAACTGCAATGTAAAAACCAACTCTACTGCACACTACTAACCTGCTGGAAATGTGGTGTAAAAACCAGCTCTACTGCAGGCTACTAACCAATGGGGAACAAATGCAAAAGAAGTATGTCACAGCCAATGTGGTTAACTACACATGTAAAGAAGGAAATGGCAAAGAAAAAAAAAACATTCAAACTATTTAAGTCAGAAGGAACCGAACAATCTTTCATAAAATACAGATTGCAAGAACCAATTAGGGTAGCAAAAATAGAAAATGAAACTCGAATTGCAAAGGAAAGCAAGACTAATCCCCAAAAGTTTTTCAAATATATAAATAGCAAAAAACTTAAGAGGGAATGTACTGGACCTTTCAAAAATGAGATGGGTGAGTTGGTTAGTGAGGATAAGGAAAAGGCCGATATTCTAAACGCTTTCTTTGCATCAGTATATACAAGGGAGCAAGGAATGGTAGAAGAGCCTCCGCAAGTAACTAATAAAGCAAACCAATTATCAGATATTGGGTTAACTCATGAATATGTCATGGGTAGATTGAACAAAATTAAGACTAACAAAGCACCGGGTCTTGAAGGTATACATCCAAGGGTTCTTAAGGAACTCAGTGCAGTGCTAGCAAAACCCCTATATTTACTCTTTAAAGATTCTCTCACCACAGGCTCAGTGCCACAAGATTGGCGTAGAGCCAATGTAGTGCCTCTATTTAAGAAGGGAACTAAAACAGAACCTGGAAATTATAGACCTGTGAGTTTGACCTCTGTAGTGGAAAAACTGCTAGAAGGGATAATAAGGGACTATATTCAGGATTACAACACAAAAAATAAGATAATTAACAGGAATCAACATGGATTTATGAAGAAAAGATCATGCCAAACTAACTTTTTCAGCTTCTATGAGGAAGTAAGCAGCCACCTTGATAATGGCAAGGCAGTTGATGTAGTATATCTAGATTTTGCAAATACATTTGATACAGTGCCACACAGAAGGCTGCGGTATAAAATAAGGAAAGGGGGCTAGGAGATGACCTTTGCAATTGGATACAAAACTGGTTGAAGGGTAGGGAACAGTGTGTGGTTGTAAATGGACAATTCTTCAATTCAGTTGAAGTGGAGAGTGGAGTACCTCAGAGTTCAGTATTATGTCCGCTGCTGTTTAACATGTTTATAAATGATCTAGCAATAGAAAGCAACATATCAATATTTGCAGATGACACTAAATTATGTAGGGTAATTAATTCAGAACAGGATAATTGCTCTCTACAGAGGGATTTATATAAAATGGCAGATTGGGCAAACAAATGGAATATGACTTTTAATGTGGGTAAGTGTAAAGTCATGCATTTGGGAGGAAATAATCCCAAGGCTACTTATGAACTTGATGGAATCATTTAAGGGGACTCGTTACAAGAGAAAGACCTTGGTATCCTTGTCAACTATAAACTTGGAAACAGTGACCAGTGTCAAACAGCAGTAGCAAAGGCAAACAAAATCCTGTCTTGCATAAAAAGAGGTATTGAAGCAAGAGTGGGTAACATTATTTTGCCATTGTACAAATCTCTGGTAAGACCTCACCTTGAGTATGCAGTGCAGTTTTGGGCACCGGTTCTGAAAAAGGATATACTAGAACTAGAGAGAGTACAGCGGAGAGCAACAAAATTAATTAAGGGAATGGAGGACTTGAGGTATGAGGAACAACTAGACAAACTTGGTTTATTTATTCTAGAAAAAAGACGACTAAGAAGAGACCTTATCATATTGTACAAATATATGCAAGGTCAATACAAGGATCTCTGCGGTGAGCTATTTACTCCAAGGCCTGATCAGGTGACCAGGGGACACCCTTGGAGATTAGAGGAAAGGAGGTTTAGACTTCAGCAGAGGAAGGGGTTTTTTACAGTAAGGTCTGTTAAATTGTGGAATTCTTTGCCCAAGGAGGTGGTTATGGCAGATACAATGGATATATTCAAGAGAAGATTAGATACATTTCTTTCAAAAGGGAACATACAGGGTTATACTGTGTATTAGTAGGCAGACCAGGAAGGTCTGAAAAAGACTAACTTATTTGGTAGCAGGATAGCTATACAGTTCTCTTGTCACTAAGGTATGAGGCAAAGGTTGAACTTGATGGGCTTATGTCTTTATTCATCCTAATTTACTATGTAACCTACTGGAGCTGTGTGTAAAAAACAGCTCTACTGCACGCTACTAACCTGCTGGAACTGCAATGTAAAAACCAGCTCTACTGCACGCTGCTAACCTGGACCACTGCATCTGTCACCATCTTCAGCCATTGTTGATCCACTGAAGGATGGAAAGCTCCTTTCAGTCTTATTGCCACTGTGCACCAACACATTTGGTAATTTCATCAACCCGTATTGACTTTGAACTTCTTCTTGGGCATTTAGTATAGAGTGGAATCCATTACAAAATGTTTTGGTCCATCTACCAACAGGTCTTCTTGCTATGTGGCCTGCCCATTTCCATTTCATGCACTTTACTCTTTCAGTGATGTCATAAACCTTTGTTTGCTGTGAATCCAATCACATTTTTCTGTCTCTTTTTGTTATGTTCAAACTTCGATGTTCCCTGTGTGGGGAGCCCTGAATTCCATGATGTTCCATGACCGTCACTGGTCCTTAAGTGCCGGACAGCTGTGACGGTCCTGGCACGTCAGTGGACTTGCAGGGGTTAAGGACCGCTTGGTCGGGGGTGGGGTTCATTGGAGGACCTAGGCACTTTTTTTTACGTTCGTGCCCAGTGATCACAGTGAGCAGTGCAGGTGCACTGTGATCACAAAATTCCCTCACTTGCCAGGATCATCACCGGTCCTTAAAGGGATAGTAATACTTCATTTTATCTTTATTTTATTTTGTAGGCATTAAAAAAACATGAAGAAAGATATGTCTTATCTCTCAAACCTTTATGGTTTAAGAGATATTCACAAGCAAAGTTTCCCCTCCTGCCCCTTTTACCTAGTGTAAGCCATCTCTTCTCAGATGTGGAATCCAGTCCATAGACCAGACAGATAACAGCAGGGGACAATCTTCTTCCTATGAGAACAATGAAAGCCCTGTCCCCCTTGACAAGTTTTTCAGGTTTTTCCCCTTATCTTAATTGAAGATTGTCCCTCTCTGCAGTCTACCTGGGCACTGCCCTTCTGATCTGGCTGAAGAGGGGGGGATACTTTGCTTGTGAATATCTCTTAAACCATAAAGGTTTGAGAGATAAGACTTATATCGTCCTTCATTTTTTTTAATGCCTACAAAATAAAATAAAGTTAAAATGAAGTATTATTATCCCTTTAATGCCGGGACAGCATGTGCCGTTAAGGGGTTACTTTTTTGTATGGCTTTGGCATTCATTGCCTGTGTTTCACAGCCATACATAAGAACTGAGAGGAAACATTGGCCCACAGCTTTTTTCTTGAGACAGAGTGGCAGATTTGTCTTAAAGACAATGCTACTAAGTTTTCCAAATGCTTGCCATTTCCATTTTATTCTTTGATCAATTTCCACCATGGTTTTTCCATCTATTGACATTTCCTGTCCAAGGTGGTCCACTTCTTCTTGTCCATCTACTGTGATTTTCGTTGGTATGGTAAATTTGTTAAACATTAAACGTGACTTGCGTTTATATACCTATGTTAGCCATTTTTTATTTCAAACAATGGTTTGAGATATTCAGCTTTATTTACTAGTCAGTTTATGCAAACGAGCTGGTGCTTCCTGGTAAGAAGTGCCAGTTGGGATGGGGAGCAGTGTGGCAGTACTTGCCAGATTTCTACTAACTGACAAATACAGATAAAAATGTCATTAACGATTGTTTTAAAGGAACAGGTAACTAAAATACAGGCTGTGTGCCCCTGACTACCGCTAACTTGCTCTAGTAGCTCGGGGTAGCTCATGATCGGAGACTGGCTTTATCGGTGGGATTTCGGCTCTGTGCACTGGTTCTATGGGGGATTGTCTGTCTCATCTCCAATAGAGCTAGTCTCTGGTCAGGAAGAAGAAGTGGAAGTCCTTTTTCCCTTATGTTGGAGTTAAAGCGGAACTATCAATTTCATAATATTGCCCCCCAATACATTACTAATATAGGGATAGGCAAAGGCATACTTGTATTATGTTTAATGGGTCAACGTTATTGAAGTAATTCATCTTCATCTGCAGGCATTCAGTGGACAATAACGCAGACCTCTTAGAGGAAAGATACCCCTGAGTCTGCGCTGGCTGTCCAGTGCACTGCCCGGATTGGTGGTGACATCCGTTGGTTACCTTATCCCCTTAAGGAACAGCGGTCCTGGGGTGTGTGGTCGTTTAAGGACCAGATAGGAAAGTTTGACGTGCCGTCCCACGTGACTGATCACATGTGCCAGCACTCCGAACGAGGGACTGAAAGAGATCGCTCTTGGAGGTCTTGGAGTGATCAACTTCAGTCCCCGGTATTACTCACCGCTCTCCTGCAGGAGCGGGGTGAGTAAACGTACGTGACATACCAGGATCGTCACTGGTCTTTAAGTGCCAGACCAGCGTGACAGTCCGGGTACGTCATCGGTCGCGAAGGGGTTAAGGTAATGGAAGTTGTTGCCTGCGCAGGCTCACAGAGTTTCTTTTGTAAGCTCTGTGCCCTGAATGCCTGCAGAAGATTACTTCAATATCGCTGACTTATTAAACATAATACAAGTATGCCTTTGCCTATCCCTCTATAAGTAACGTATTGCGGGGCGATATTATGAAGATGATAGTTCCGCTTTAAAATGCAAAACTTTGGCCATGTGACTCAGTAAGTATTAACTCCTCAGCTACCAGAGCAAGTTAGCATTAGACAGGGCCCCATAGCATGTGTTAATTAGATTAGCATATTACGGTTTACTGTTATTTTCAGCAGGCGCTTCTGAAAGCTGTTGCAAAATTACTTTCCTCTTGTGTCCACCAGGGGAATACAGGGATGTGGGTGAACTTTCCTCTTGTGTCCACCAGGGGGATACAGGGATGTAGGTGAACTTTCCTCTTGTGTCCACCACGGGAATACAGGGATTCGGGTGAACTTTCCTCTTGTGTCCACCAGGGGAATACAGGGATGTAGGTGAACTTTCCTCTTGTGTCCACCACGGGAATACAGGGATTCGGGTGAACTTTCCTCTTGTGTCCACCAGGGGAATACAGGGATGCGGGTGAACTTTCCTCTTGTGTCCACCAGGGGAATACAGGGATTCGGGTGAACTTTCCTCTTGTGTCCACCAGGGGAATACCGGGATGCGGGCAAACTTTTCTCTTGTGTCCACCAGGGGAATACAGGGATGCGGGCGAACTTTCCTCTTGTGTCCACCAGGGGAATACAGGGATGTAGGTGAACTTTCCTCTTGTGTCCACCAGGGGAATACAGGGATGTAGGTGAACTTTCCTCTTGTGTCCACCAGGGGAATACAGGGATGTAGGTGAACTTTCCTCTTGTGTCCACCAGGGGAATACAGGGATGTAGGTGAACTTTCCTCTTGTGTCCACCAGGGGAATACAGGGATGTGGGTGAACTTTCCTCGTCTCCACCAGGGGAATACAGGGATGTGGGTGAACTTTCCTCGTCTCCACCAGGGGAATACAGGGATGTGGGCGAACTTTCCTCTTGTGTCCACCAGGGGAATACAGGGATGTGGGTGAACTTTCCTCTTGTGTCCACCAGGGGAATACAGGGATGTGGGCGAACTTTCCTCTTGTGTCCACCAGGGGAATTCAGGGATGTGGGTGAACTTTCCTCTTGTGTCCACCAGGGGGATACAAGGATGTGGGTGAACTTTAATCCACTGAGAGGCAGTTATCTAAACAGGTAATGATCTGAAGACCTCATCTCCTCTCACTCTCTAGCTGTAGTCTACCCCACTTCGCCCACTAGTTCGTTTTTTCTTCAAGTGCCAGCATGACTAATTTCCATCTTGGCAACTCATGTATTTTATTTCTTTTGGTTTATTATTTCCTTGCTTTGCCAGATGAATACCGTATATTATCTAGATTTAAAGCCTAACTTTCACCTACTTATATTTGAGGCCCTATAGTTGTGTTCCATGAAGGACCTGTACAAAACGGAGTATTAATGGGATAGTAATACTTGGAAATAATTGTATTTTGTATTGTAGCCCTTAAAAAAATGATATAAGTCTTATCTCTTATCTTATTCACAAGTAAAACAAAGTTCCCTTTTCCTGGCTGTTTCAGCCAAGTTTGCCATCTAGTGGACAGATTTGGAATCCGGTCCACAGATCAACTGGCAGGTCTTTAGTAGTGCCGAGATCACGATCTTTAAAAAGAACTACTTAATTGGAACTGGGCTACAATATAAAATCCAATTATTTTCAAGTATTACTATCCCTTTAATGCTTCCAAAGTTGAAGACATAGTAATTATTGCTGTTGTTGCCCTCAGAGCACCAACGGGGGCGGCCATCTTTGTGACATAGTGTCACGGTTTATTATGACTCTCAGACACAAGTTTTAGGTAAAAAAATCAATTTTATTGAAATAATAAATGATAACTTAGGATGGCAATAACATACATAATATATATATACAGAATATAGCACAGACAGAAGGCAGACTCTACCGGTCCTGTCAATATACCGGACAGGACAGTCTTTAGGCTCTACCGGCCTTGCCAATACCGGGTAAGGCAACCTGCAGATGGAATAGCATAACGGTTTACCGGCCTTACCAAATTACCGGGCAAGGCAGCCTCAATAGATACACAATGTAGGCTCTACCGGCCCTGCCAATACCGGGTAAGGCAACCTCAGATGGAATGTGGCAAAAGGTTCTACCGGCCTTACCAATACCGGGCAGGGCAGCCCAGAGATAATAGCAGCAGTCAGATGGAACTGGCAAATTAGCAGAATCGTTAAGCAGCAAGGCTTTGGAGCAAACCAGCGTCCGCACGCTGGGACCAACACTGAATAGTATAGCCGTTAGGCTTAGCGAGCAAACCAGTGACCGCACACTGGAGTAACAAGCGAGTAGTATAGCCGCAAGGCTTAGGAGCAAACCAGCGTCCGCACGCTGGGACCAACACAGATTTGTATAGCTGATAGGCTTTGGAGCAAACCAGTGACCGCACACTGGTGTAACAAGCGAGTTTGTATAGCCGCAAGGCTTAGGAGCAAACCAGCGTCCGTACGCTGGGACCAACACAGATTTGTATAGCTGAAAGGCTTTGGAGCAAACCAGTGACCGCACACTGGTGTAACAAGTGAGTTTGTATAGCCGCAAGGCTAGGAGCAAACCAGCGTCCGCACGCTGGGACCAACACAGATTTGTATAGCTGAAAGGCTTTGGAGCAAACCAGTGACCGCACACTGGTGTAACAAGTGAGTTTGTATAGCCGCAAGGCTTAGGAGCAAACCAGCGTCCGCACGCTGGGACCAACACAGATTTGTATAGCTGATAGGCTTTGGAGCAAACCAGTGACCGCACACTGGTGTAACAAGCGAGTTTGTATAGCCGCAAGGCTTAGGAGCAAACCAGCGTCCGCACGCTGGGACCAACACGGAATTGTAGCAATGTCACCAACGCGACCAGGCAGAAGGTCGCCAGGATACTGAAGACAGGTGATGAGATGACAGGAACCAGCAACGATCAGTCAGGTCAGAAAACAGCAGAGAAGTTCAGCAGGAACTGCAACACCAGAGACTAGGCCGGAACCAGGACTGGAAGTACTTCAGCATGCAGGAAACACTGGAACAGTAGAGATCAGGAACTCAGGAACACATGAGATCAGGAACTCAGGAACACTGGAACAGAGGCCCAGCTATCACTAGCATAGTGATAGCAAGAAGGTCAGAAACAACACGAAAGGGCACTCAAAGGGTGCCCAATCCAGGTTTAAATAGTCAATAAGAGGCGGGCTATCTGCAGACAGCCAATAGAAGCCCCCTACTGGTGACAGACAAGTAACTGCAGCCAATCACGGGCACCGTGATAGTACCCCCCTTTCAAAGACCCCCTCTCCTAGAATAGGGTTTAGGTTTCTGCGGGTAATTGGCATGAAAGGCCCTAGTTAACCTAGGTGCATGAAGGTCCGTACTATCCACCCATGATCGATCCTCAGGACCATACCCTTTCCAATGTACCAGGTACTGTACCCTTCCTCTAAGCCTACGGGAATCAATAATGCTCTGAACCTCGTACTCCTCCTGGCCCTCGACCTCAACAGGTCCTGGCACCACAGGTGTGGTAGTATAGCGATTGCAAACCAGAGGCTTAAGAAGGGACACATGGAACACATTATGGATACGCATGGATGCAGGTAGGTCTAGTGCATAGGAGACAGGGTTAATTTTGCGAATAACTCTGTATGGACCAATAAACCGAGGAGCCAACTTATTAGACGGAACCTGCAGCTTGAGATTTCTGGAGGAAAGCCATACTCTATCCCCAACCTGAAAGGAAACCGCTGGAAGCCTTCTGCGATTAGCATGGCGCTGATGACGCTGAAATGACTGACCAAGTGCCCTCTGAACTTGTGCCCATGTGGAACGGAGTTGCTCGATATGCTCATCCAGAGCTGGAATCTGTTGCGTCTGAAATGAGTCTGGAAGCAAACAGGGCTGGAACCCATAATTAATCAGAAACGGAGAGCTCCCAGATGAAGAATTGACCGCACAGTTCCTGGCGAACTCTGCCCAAGGCAACAAGTCGGACCAATTATCATGATGGTCAGTAACGAAACAACGGAGAAATTGTTCCAAGCCCTGATTAGCTCGTTCAGCGGCTCCATTGGTCTGGGGATGGTAGGCAGAGGAGAAGGACAGCTGTATGCCCATCTGTTGGCAAAATGCCCTCCAAAATCTAGACACAAACTGGCTCCCCCTGTCAGACACCAGTACCCTAGGCACTCCATGCAACCGGAATACTTCTCTGGAGAACACCATTGCCAATTCCTTCGCTGAAGGAAGACCACGGAGGGGCACGAAATGAGCCATTTTAGAAAACCTGTCCACCACCATGAATATAAAGGAGTACCCCTTCGACATAGGCAACTCTCCCATAAAATCAATGGAAACATGAGACCAGGGGCGTTCGCCATTAGGCACCGGTTGAAGCAAGCCCACAGGGAGATGTCTCGGGGTCTTAGCGCGGGCGCAGGTGGCACAGGCATTCGTAAATTCGGCACAATCGTTTCTCATGGAAGGCCACCAAAATAACTGAGAAAGGGACCATAACAATTGGTCTCTACCAATATGTCCCGCAGCCTTAGAGGAATGGTAGGTTTCGAGCAGCCTAGTACGAAATGATTCAGCGACAAAACATTTGCCCACTGGGGTTTCATGGGGAGCGGACCCCTGAGAGGCCAGGATCTCCTCCCCTAGAGGAGAAGTGATACTCGTGCGTATAGTAGCCAGTATTCTATCAGGTTGGATGATAGGAGCTGGTGCTTCCACTCTGTCACTGTCGGCCTCAAATTGTCTTGACAGTGCATCAGCCCTGATATTTTTTGACCCTGGTAAATATGATACAATGAAATTAAATCGAGACAGGAACAGTGCCCACCTGGCCTGACGAGAGGACAATCTCTTGGCCTCCGAGAGATAGGTCAGATTCTTATGATCTGTTAGGATTAAGACAGGATTCTTAGTACCTTCAAGCAAATGACGCCATTCCTTAAGGGCAAGGATAATGGCCAATAATTCTCTGTCACCTATCTCATAGTGGCTTTGAGTGACAGTCAACTTTTTAGAGAAAAACCCACAAGGCCTGAGAGTTCCACCTTTCTCGTGTCGCTGCGAAAGTACTGCCCCGACCCCAATATCTGAGGCATCAACCTCTAACGTAAATGGAAGTAAAGGATTGGGGTGGGATAACACAGGAGCCGCAGCAAATGCCAGCTTCAAATTCTCAAAGGCTTTCTCAGCAGATACCGGCCAACAAGAAGGATTAGCACCCTTGTGCGTAAGATCGGACAGAGGTTTGACAATGGAAGAAAAGTTCTTAATAAACCTCCTATAATAATTAGCGAAACCCAGGAAACGCTGTATGGCTTTAAGACCCTTGGGTTTTGGCCATTGTAGGACAGCTGACAACTTTTCTTTGTCCATGGCAATGCCATCATTGCCAATTATGAACCCCAAGAATGGCACACTGGTTCTATGAAACTCACATTTTTCCATTTTACAAAATAATTTGTTCTCACGGAGTCGTAGCAATACTGCGGATACATCTTTGATGTGCTGTGCCATGTTTTGGGAGTAAATCAGTATATCGTCGAGGTACACCACAACACATGTCTGTAACATATCTCTCAGAACATCATTTATCAGTTCCTGGAAAACTGCGGGTGCATTACACAGCCCAAAAGGCATTACTAGATACTCGTAGTGCCCAGCTCGAGTATTAAAGGCAGTTTTCCACTCATCACCTGCTCGAATGCGAACCAGATTGTAAGCGGCCCGTAGGTCCAACTTGGTAAATATCGAAGCGCCCTTAAGCCTGTCAAAAAGCTCGGTGATGAGTGGTATTGGGTATGCGTTTTTTGCCATTAGTTTATTCAAGCCCCGGTAGTCAATGCATGGTCTTAATTCGCCATTTTTCTTTTTTACAAAAAAGAACCCAGCCCCAGCTGGAGAGGTAGATTTACGTATGATCCCTCTAGCAAGGGCATCAGAAATGTAATCCTCCATAGCCTTATTTTCATCACAAGATAATGGATAAGTGCGTCCTTTCGGAGGTACTGCACCAGGCTGCAATTCAATGCAACAATCATAAGGTCTATGCTGGGGTAGCATACTAGCCTCTCCTTTGCTAAAAACATCGCCAAACTGTTGGTACACATCCGGCATAGCAGAGGAGGTGCACATGACCTTAATAGGCTGGATGACGCACTTGTCCATACAAAACTGGGACCAAGCAGCAATTTCACACTTTTTCCAATCGAATTGTGGGTTATGTAACTGTAACCACGGAAATCCCAATATCACCGCATGGTGCGGGGAATTAATCAGTTGAAACTGCTGCTCTTCTCTGTGAAGTGCCCCAATAGTCATAGACAATGGCATAGTTTCAAATATAACCTGAGGCGGTTCTAAGGGTCTACCATCAATCGCTTCAATAGTCAAGGGGTTTTCTCTTTCAATGCGTGGAACTCCGTGCAATTCAGCAAAGGTATTATCCATAAAATACCCTGCTGCACCGGAGTCAACCAAGGCCAAAACCTCCACAGAGCGTTGTGCCCAAGACAATACCACCTGTATGGTGGGTTTCATTATGCCCGACACTGGGGACGATTGTACACCACCTAGGGCCTGTCCCCCAAGATACCCTAGGTGTGTGCGTTTCCCGGACGTACCGGACAGGAATTTAGCAAGTGCCCTTTTTTACCGCAGTATAAACATAACCCTTGTTTTTTGCGATATAGTCTCTCTGCCTTGGATAGTCTAGTGAAGCCTATTTCCATAGGTTCACTTGTTTCCCGTACTGGTTCACTAGACTTCAATGCCAAGGGAGGGAAGGGTGGGCAAAACATGCTACTAGGCTCATTATTTTTTGACCGTAACTTACGATCTCTGGCAATTGATCTCTCACGTATTCTGGAGTCAATTATCATAACATACTCAATGTAATCATCTAGATCAATAGGTAGATCTTTAGCAGCGATTTCGTCTTTAATGTGGTCATTCAGGCCTTGAGAGAAGGCTGCCAATAATGCCTCGTTATTCCAACCTACCTCTGCTGCCAATGTGCGGAATTCGATGGCATAGTCGCCCACTGTACGCCTGCCCTGTTGTATCTCCATAAGGCGTTTGGCAGCAGAGGTGGTTCTACCAGGAGGCTCAAACACTCTTCGAAAGGAACGCACAAATTCACTAAAGTTCTTAGTACAAGGTTTAGCATTCTCCCACAAGGGGTTAGCCCAAGCCAATGCTCTGCCAGTGAGCAGTGATATCGTGAACCCCACTTTACTACGATCATTGGGAAATGCGTGTGCCGTCAATTCCATAAAGATTTCGAGTTGATTGATGAACCCTCTGCAGAGACTAGGGTCACCATCATATCTTAGCGGCAAGGGTGCAGAAGCCGTTAACCCTTTAACAGTACCCCCTAGGGGTCTGGTATCACTTTCCGGTGTCTGACTTGGCGAGACCACCGGGCTAGAGCTAGATTGGGCAGCAGGTACCGTGCGTTCAAGGATCGTTTGAATTGCAACTGCCAACTGATCCAAACGTTGCTCGAGCACATCCATCCTCCAATGGATATTCTGTGCGTTACCTTCACCCTTGCTGTCTGAGGTCATGGCCCTTTCGTACTGTCACGGTTTATTATGACTCTCAGACACAAGTTTTAGGTAAAAAAATCAATTTTATTGAAATAATAAATGATAACTTAGGATGGCAATAACATACATAATATATATATACAGAATATAGCACAGACAGAAGGCAGACTCTACCGGTCCTGTCAATATACCGGACAGGACAGTCTTTAGGCTCTACCGGCCTTGCCAATACCGGGTAAGGCAACCTGCAGATGGAATAGCATAACGGTTTACCGGCCTTACCAAATTACCGGGCAAGGCAGCCTCAATAGATACACAATGTAGGCTCTACCGGCCCTGCCAATACCGGGTAAGGCAACCTCAGATGGAATGTGGCAAAAGGTTCTACCGGCCTTACCAATACCGGGCAGGGCAGCCCAGAGATAATAGCAGCAGTCAGATGGAACTGGCAAATTAGCAGAATCGTTAAGCAGCAAGGCTTTGGAGCAAACCAGCGTCCGCACGCTGGGACCAACACTGAATAGTATAGCCGTTAGGCTTAGCGAGCAAACCAGTGACCGCACACTGGAGTAACAAGCGAGTAGTATAGCCGCAAGGCTTAGGAGCAAACCAGCGTCCGCACGCTGGGACCAACACAGATTTGTATAGCTGATAGGCTTTGGAGCAAACCAGTGACCGCACACTGGTGTAACAAGCGAGTTTGTATAGCCGCAAGGCTTAGGAGCAAACCAGCGTCCGTACGCTGGGACCAACACAGATTTGTATAGCTGAAAGGCTTTGGAGCAAACCAGTGACCGCACACTGGTGTAACAAGTGAGTTTGTATAGCCGCAAGGCTAGGAGCAAACCAGCGTCCGCACGCTGGGACCAACACAGATTTGTATAGCTGAAAGGCTTTGGAGCAAACCAGTGACCGCACACTGGTGTAACAAGTGAGTTTGTATAGCCGCAAGGCTTAGGAGCAAACCAGCGTCCGCACGCTGGGACCAACACAGATTTGTATAGCTGATAGGCTTTGGAGCAAACCAGTGACCGCACACTGGTGTAACAAGCGAGTTTGTATAGCCGCAAGGCTTAGGAGCAAACCAGCGTCCGCACGCTGGGACCAACACGGAATTGTAGCAATGTCACCAACGCGACCAGGCAGAAGGTCGCCAGGATACTGAAGACAGGTGATGAGATGACAGGAACCAGCAACGATCAGTCAGGTCAGAAAACAGCAGAGAAGTTCAGCAGGAACTGCAACACCAGAGACTAGGCCGGAACCAGGACTGGAAGTACTTCAGCATGCAGGAAACACTGGAACAGTAGAGATCAGGAACTCAGGAACACATGAGATCAGGAACTCAGGAACACTGGAACAGAGGCCCAGCTATCACTAGCATAGTGATAGCAAGAAGGTCAGAAACAACACGAAAGGGCACTCAAAGGGTGCCCAATCCAGGTTTAAATAGTCAATAAGAGGCGGGCTATCTGCAGACAGCCAATAGAAGCCCCCTACTGGTGACAGACAAGTAACTGCAGCCAATCACGGGCACCGTGATACATAGAAGTAGATAGCAGCGGTTTTCTGTTACATTGTTACAAAGGGGAGTTGAAAATACTCTCCCCCCCCTTTTTTTTAATTGCAATCCGTACGCTTCTATGCATGAGGTTGGAAGCGCTGCACGTGGGAATTGGGTGTGGGCAACATGTTACCAGAGATGGGTGGAACTAGTGAGCCGTGTGGTACAGCTTGTACCAAAAGGTACAGAGAGGAGAAGTCACATCGTACAATTTTAACCTTAAATATAATCTAAACAGCGTTCACGTGAGCAAAAAATAAAGATTTCACACTACAAGGAAGTGAATGATCATTCAAGAGCAAGTTCATCTGAGATGAAAGTTCCACTTTAAGACATGATCAAGACAGATATCGCCAATGTCTCCCTGTTTCACACTATCTTAAAGGGGGAGAGTGATGGTAGCATTGTTCTTGACTGAGGCTGCTGCCATGGGTTTGCATAGGAATAACAGATTAGGCTGAAATCACAGAGATATTCTATTCCAAGCACTTCCTGGGGCATCAGACCATGTCCGAAGACTATGTCCACCTGGAGATGACATAGAATCCTGAGTGAGTACCACACAAACACACTGTACAGTCCCCTCCTGTATATCACATCCCTCTGGTACTCCTAGGCAGATACTTGCCTAGGCTCTATGCCAGAGACTACCAGTAGGGCACTGTGCTTGAAACCACCTAATCCGTGTCCAGCCAACAACCCCATGCTAATAGTGGGCTGATTTGTTTTACCTCTCTCCTGCCATCTTCCAAGGAATCCTATAAGCCTGATGACCCCCTGTTTGTATGGGGGGGCATTGTGCTGATGTGCTGTGTTTAGAGAAAATGCTATATTTGTGCACAAGCAGACTACCTTGAGTTACATAATTCCTGACTTGGACGATGAAAATCCAAGCTTGGTGCTGTCTATGGTGCTGAACCTTTAGTTCCTGAGGCTGTGGATGGAGAATAGGGAAACAAATGACCCATGGACCTGGGGCAGGGCATGCCGTGACTTACTAGATCAGGACTATCCAATTCAGTCCTCAAGGTCTACCAACAAGCCAGGATGTAAGGATTTCCCAGGTGAGTTAATCAGTGGATCATTCATTGTGACTGACTCACCACTGTTCAATCAGAGAAATCCTTACATCCTACATCCTGCATCACCTGTTGGTGGAAAGCACAGCTGAAGTGTCTCTCAAAATTTGGAGCTCTAGGTAGTTGCCTGCTCTGCCTATTGGGAAATCTGGCTCTGTATACAGTTGTATGCAAAAGTTTGAGCACCCCTGGCAAAATTATGTTGCTGAAAACATAACGTCTGCATTAAAGAGATAGTAATGTTTCACAAAAACAGCAGCTCCAATTAATCTTCATAGTATTTGAGCCATAGAGAGTGTTATTTCATTACTGTGAGCATTGTAGTTCAAGAGTAATTGAATGATAAAGTTTCCCCTCCCGCCCCTTTTACCTAGTGTAAGCCATCTCTTCTCAGATGTGGAATGCAGTCCATAGACCAGACAGATAACAGAAGGGGACAATCTTCTTCCTATGAGAACAATGAAAGTCCTGCCCCCCTTGACAAGTTTTTCAGCTTTTTCCCTTATCTTAATTGAAGATTGTCCCCCTCTGCAATCTACCTGGGCACCTCCCTTCCGATCTGGCTGAGCAGTGTTACATCAGTAAAAGGGGCGGGAGGGGGATACTTTATCATTGAATTTCTCTTGAACTACAACTCTGACAGAATTGAAATAACACTCTCCAAAGTCCAAATACTATGATGATTAATTAGAGCTGCTTTTATGTCAAAATCAACATGAATTACATGAAGAAATTAACGCTTAAGGTTTTTCAATGTCCTTCACAGACCCCAGACATAAATATTATTGAAAATCAGTGGGTAGATCTCAAACATGCAGCGCACACACAAGACGGAAAGACTACCTAAGGATGTTTCTGAACTAGACTCATTGTGCAAGGAAGAGTGGGAAAAAAATCCTAAAGCAAGAACAGAAAGATTCTTAACTGGTAACAAGAAATGTTTGGAGGGTATGATTTCTGCCAAAGGGGGTGTCACTAAGTACTGATTGATAGGGTGCCCCAACCTTTGCACATGCCACATTTAGATTTTATGTTTTTCAGCAAATACTTTGTAACTGTTTCTTGTAATTTTACCTCTTTTCATGTAATTTAGACAGGAGTGCCTAAACTTTGTGTGTGTGTGTGTGTTTGTGTGTATATATATATATATATATATATATATATATATATATATATATATATATATAAAAGAGAAAAGCTCATTGCATAATTATGTCTCCTCAGGAGACACACACATAGAAGAGAATGGCTCATTACATAATTTATGTCTCCTCAGGAGACACGTACACCCAGGGGTGGCAATAAGGAGGATTTACTGCTCCCACTGGGTAATTCAAAGGGGGCGTGATTTTCACAGGAGTTGCAGTACTGCAGGGAGTTGGCCCGCCCACCACTATCCAACTGAGGAAAAAAATAAAATGGCTGCCACTTGCTCCTACACCACCCTAATAGACACATGCTCCACTCACACAGCACCAAACAAACACACACACACACCACCAAACACACACAGCATCAAACACACACACAGCACCAAACACACACAGCACCAATCGGTGTATGTGTGTCTCAGTGTGGGATGTGTGTGTCTCTCACTATGGGGACACAATGGCAGTTCAAGTCAGCTGGGGGGGGCGGACAGCTAAAATAGAACGTGATCACATGCATTTTACAGAACTTTCATAAACAAAAACAGACGGGCAACGCCGTCCCACACTGCTAGTATATATATATATATATATATCAAAAAAAAAAGGCATCAGCAGGTTTTCAACAACTTTGGTCTTGTGATTTTTGTTGCCACTGTATACCAACAAATTTGGTAATTTCATCTATCCATCTTGCCTTTGGTATTCTTCTTGAGTATTTATTAGTATCAAGTGGAATCCATTCCAAAATGTGTTTGGTCCATCTACTGTCAGGTCTCCTTGCTATGTGGCCTGAACATTTCTATTTTAGGCGCTTTACTCTTTCAGTGATGTCATAGACCTTTGTTTGCTGATGAATCCATGCATAAGTTTTTCAGTGTCTTTTTTATTATGTTCAGAATTCAAAGTTCCATACTTCTTTGTGTAACCTTAAAGGGATAGTAATACTTTGTTTTATCTTTATTTTATTTTGTAGGCATTAAAAAACATAATATATAAGTCGTATCTCTCAAACCTTCATGGTTTGAGAGATATTCACAAGCAAAGTTTCCCCTCCCGCCCCTTTTACCTAGTGTAAACAATCTCTTCTCAGATGTGGAATGCAGTCCATAGACCAGACAGATAACAGAAGGGGACAATCTTCTTCCTATGAGAACAATGAAAGCCCTGCCCCCCTTGACAAGCTTTTCAGGTTTTTCCCTTATCTTAATTAAAGATTGTCCCTCTCTGCAGTCTACCTGGGCACCTCCCTTCTGCTCTGGCTGAGCAGTGTTACATCAGTAAAAGGGGCGGTATCAGGATACTTTGTCATTGAATTACTCTCGAACTACAACTCTGACAGAATTGAAATAACACTCTCCAAAGCCCAAATACTATGATGACTAATTAGAGCTACTTTTATTATGAAACATTACTATCCCTTTAAGTTTTTGCATGGCTTTGGCGTTTAGTGCCCATGTTTCACAGCCATATGTAAGAAGTGGGAGGGCACATTGTTCAAAAACTTTTTGCTTGAAGCAGTCATAAATTTTCCTAAAAACAATATAACTAAGTATTCCAGTTGCTTGCCATACCAATTTTATTTGTCGATCAATTTCCATCATGGTGTTTCTATCTGTTTACATTTCCTGTCCAAGGAAAACATACTTGTCTGCTTCTTCTAGTTCTTGTCCAGCTACTGTGATTGCTATGCGCCATATGGTATATGCAATACGCTATACACAAAAAGCAATATGCTATACACAAAATGTATTATGCCAAACCCAATACAAAACATGCTAAATGCAATATGCTATACACAAAACGCTATACACAATATTTATATGTAAAATGATATACGTAACAAGATACATGTAAAATGCAATACGTTGTATGCAAAACACTAGACTTGTGCGATTCGGTTCGACGATATTCAGAATTCAACGAAAAAGGGGTCATTCACCGACATTCGGACCATCCAACAGGCAAGGGTCATTCACCAAAAAAAATCCGAATCCGACCGGGCCTGCTCCAAATGTCGTCAAAAATTTGGGAAATTCTGCAACTACTCCCCACTCGTGTGATTACTTTCCCTCCATGTCTCTAGTCCAATTAGCTTCTCAGTTTCATGTGCTACTTTCCCGCTTTGTCTCTATTCCAATTAGCTTCTTCGTTTCATGATGGGGGTTGGACTAATGACACAGACACCCAGACAGCCTGCATTTCCTCTTAGTGCTTTGTTGGAGCTCAGAGAGAGAAGAAGTAGGAGATATTCGAGTGTCCAGTTGTTGTGTAGGCAGGCAGGTAGCATTAGGCATAGGTAGGCAGCCAGCATTAGTGCCTTATTGCCACTGCAAGGGAGAGTCATCTTTGTTCATGTGCAAAATATTAAAAATATTAAGAATTTGTTTGAATAATTTTCAGAGTAACACTTCAGACAGTCTCACAGTTCTATAGGCAGGCCTGGTACCCTGTTACCACCGCAAGGGAAAGTCACCTTTGTTTGTGTGTAAAATATTAAAATAAATATAAGAAATTTGTTTGAATATTTTTCAGAGTGACACATCAGCCAGTCTCACAGTTCTATAGGCAGGCCTAGTACATTATTACCAGCGCAAGGGAAAGTCACCTTTGTTTCTGTGTTAAACATTAAAATGAATATGAGGAATTTCTTTGAATATTTTTCAGAGTGACACATCAGCCAGTCTCACAGTTCTATAGGCAGGCCTAGTACATTATTACCACCGCAAGGGAGAGTCACCTTTGTTTCTGTGTTAAACATTAAAATGAATATGAGGAATTTCTTTGAATAATTTTCAGAGTGACACTTCAGCCAGTCTCACAGATGTGTAGGCAGGCAGTACTTCCTTCAAATTTAGCTACATCCATTCTTCATCTACTTCATCCATAGTACCATAAGGCTAAATGCCCATCTTACCCTGTTACACCATCTCCATTAAACCCCTGAAATGGTTCCATTTATTTAATTTTAATTTTTTATTGTATTTTTAAAGGTATTTTAAAGTCGATGAATAATTCGGACTGTCGCCAACTTTTGTCCGAGTCGAACAGGTCAGATCCGAAATGCGGAGTTGCCAAATGAAAAAAAGAACTTTAGTCCAGCGTTGAATTTTACCGAAAATTGTTGTCGTGCACATGTCTACAAAACACAACATGCAAAATACTATACAAAAATGCCAAACGCTATGTGCAAAACTCTAAATGAAAAACGATGTATGAAAAACGCTATATGCTATAATGGGAAAATAATGGGAAAATCAAAGGAAAAAAGCTATCGGTGTCAAGCACCAATCGTTAACTTATCTGTGTTAAACTTACTTGACATGCACTGTACTTCTCCTTCTATCTTCATTCTTTCTTCTCTTTTCTTCTTTCTTCTCTCTTCTTCTGTCTTCTCTTTTCTGTCTTCTTTTAATTAAACCTGTAAAAAAAAAAAAAAATCCATAAATAAGTGTTCCATAAAAATAACCTGCGCAACTATGTATAATTTAACCACTTGAGTGCCAGAGTGGTACACAATGCATTGCAGAGCAATGCACTGCGTACCCCTCCGGCACTCAAAAGGTTAAAGTATGCTTAGATGTGAGGGTTATGTAGTTTATAACATGCCTCAAGTGCATATAAAAAGTATACCTGTGAATTCTCATAATGCCAAACATTTTGAATAAAAATATAATGTCTTTATATCATTCCTCCGCCGCTGTGTGCGACTGCGATGGAGGCAGCAGAGAAAGTGAAATGCAGCACAACCCCCCGCCTCTGTACCATATGGGCCGATGCACGTTCCATTGTGAGAGAATTTTAACAGAGACTTCCTTTATATATGGCAGTGTCTGATTCAATTCCCTCACAGCTTTTTTGCTTGGATGTGTGCTTATGCACCTCCCAGCCAATCAGCTTCAAGCATCTCTGCTCAATGATGATTGGCTGCTAGATGCATAAGCACACATCCCAGCCAATGGCTGTGAGTGAATTGGAACAGCGACTGAAACACAATGAAACGAGCATAAGCCCATATGGTACAGAGGAGGGGGTTGTGCTGCATCTCATTTTCTCCACCTCCACCGCAGCCGCACACAGAGGTAAACGTTATTATATTTTTACTCAAAATGACACTAGGAGAATTCATGGGGACAATTTTATATGCACTTGAGGCATTTTATGATCGACATAACCTGCACATCTAAGCATTCTTTAACCCTTTGAGTTCCAGAGAGGTACGCAACACATTCATCTGCGTACCCCTCTGGTACTCAAAGGGGTAAACTATGCATAGATGTGTGGGTTATTTTCATGAAACATTTAATTATGGATTTTTTTTACAGTTTTAATTAAAAGAACATGGAAGACAGAGGAAGAGAGAAGAAGACAGACAGAAGGAAGAAGATGGATGGTAGACGACCATGGTGCTGAACACTCCACTATAAATCAGGATTAATTGTGTTTACTTTCATGAGCTGTTGCTTTGTACCTTAGTCGGGTTAGCCCTATGAGTGCCGGCGGGGTAAGAATACCCCACTGGCACTCATAGGGTTAATTCTACTACCTTTGGACACATTTTGGAGTGCTTTTGAGCTATGGGGCTTACACATTTTTGTCATTTCAATTGTTGCGTTGGGGTCTTGAGATCCGATAAGGGACTCACTCTACTCACAAAAAAAATGAGTCTTACATTTCCAGTGATAAAGTGAGTCTTTTATCGGATCTGAAGGGCTAACGCAGTCAATTGAATTGCATATTGTGGCGTTTGTTTGATTTTTCAGCATTTTTTCATAGCACATGTAACAGAGTCACTTACAGTGCTTGAAAACATTTTTTTTTTTTTGCCTAATGGGGACAATTGAATTGAGTCCTGTATGTGTTATATATATTAGTACTGAGATCTGTTACACATGTTATATGTCTACTTGTGTCATATTACTAGGAGAGTCCATATTTTTTCTGTTTCAGTTCAGTCAAAGGCAGCTGGCAGATACTGCAGATATTTAGACTTCCCTCAAGGCTTAGCACATGCAATGCTTCCTTATAAGGATCCATCTCCACCATGGGCCTTGAAATTGGCATCAGAGAATAAATGCATTCCACGCCCTTCTGGCAATCAAAGGGTTAGAAATATTGAGACTGATGTACTAAGAAGGACTGGATTAATCCTAGAGCATACTAACTGCACCATAGGGGACAAATTAGCATTCCCATTGACTGAAATGGGGATTCTGATCCCATGAAGTTTAAATGATTTCTATCACTTTGAGTAGCAATGTTTTGGTGTCCTCTCTAGCAGTCAATGGATTAAAAGACTCATTTCAATCAGTGGGAATTTGGGGAATTATTAAATCTCCTATGTGGTCCGGTTGGTTTGTTCCATAATTCTCCACTATCTTCGTACATAGCCTAAATGAGATTTGCTCTTGTCATGGTATCACTTCCCCTCTTTGCCAGACTCTACATGTAAATTAGTTAATTTACATACAATGACAGGAAGAGACGGGAAGTAGCATGACCACAGTGATGTGTGGACTTAAAATAAATATCCATAAAACTAAGCATTTCTTATCAATTTTGGGTAGTGGGTGTAATGTATGGCCAGCTCTGCACCACACTCAGTGCTTATATGAAAAGAAGCAATATTGTTATCTGCTGTTAATGGGCTTCTATGGAGATGACAGAAATCTCCCATAAGCAGTGGATAAAGTTATGATGTCACCCAGGCCTGCAGATCTCTGTGACCTTCAGGAATAACAGAGAGAGTATGGGTAAGTTTTAAACTATTGGAGCTCAGGTCTCATATATGTGAGGCACTGCTGATAGTTTCTGAAAGGTCTTATATACAATAACAATGTTGATTTTTTTTTTGCCATAAGTACAGCATGAGATGCTGACTTCCCCAGCACTGCAGATCTCAGTGATCTGCAGGGATAACAGAGATAGTAATGTTTCATGATAAAAGCAGCTCTAATTAATCATCATAGTATTTGGACTTTGGAGAGTGTTATTTCAATTCTGTCAGAGTTGTAGTTCAAAAGTAATTAAATGAAAAAGTATCCCCCTCCCTCCCCTTTTACTGATGTAACACTGTTCATCCAGATCAGAAGGGATGTGCCCAGGTAGACTGCAGAGAGGGACAATCTTCAATTAAGATAAGGGAAAAAACCTGAAAAACTTGTCAAGGGGGGCAGGGCTTTCATTGTTCTCATAGGAAGAAGATTGCCCCCTTCTGTTATCTGTCTGGTCTATGGACTGGATTCCACATCTGAGAAGAGATGGCTTGCACTAGGTAAAAGGGGCGGGAGGGGAAACTTTGCTTGTGAATATCTCATAAACCATAAAGGTTTGAGAGATCAGACATATCATTCTTCATGTTTTTTTAATGCCTACAAAATAAAATAAAGATAAAACAAAGTATTACTATCCCTTTAAGCTACTGGAACTCAGGTCCCATAGCTGAGAGGCACTGGCAACAGTATAAAAAGGCTATTATATTGACCCTTTACTACCTCTTTTAGGTCTGTGTTGCACTGAGAACTTTATTAGAATACTGTACTGCATGAGAGAGATATGTTTTCCAAAATAAAAGCATCAATATCTCATAAACTATGTTTCTGCTGGTCTTTTGGCTAACCTGATGCATAGACTGTTTCAAGGTGACAGATCCACTTTAATGCAATACTGGTTGGCTCCAAGCCTTTGTCTGGATTAAATGCCCTTAGAAAAACCACAGATAACATCTCATTGTGGCTTAGACAGTGTCACTGGGGTCAGACAAAAATCACAGATGTCCGAACATTGTGGTCAGAAATGTCTTTGTCCTTTGCTTGGATAATATTGTAATTTGAACAGTGTCTGTTACAGTGCATGAACTCCATATATCATTGGCAAAGACCCCATCTTGGAAGTGATTTTTAACTAGTTTAGATTAAGTAGACAGTTCATCCAATTTTAGAATGTTTAGAAATCGTTCATCCATCAGTATATTTATTTATTGTGTAAAGTTTTTAAACCACTTAAGTGGTGTGCAATGCAATATATTGTGCACATATCTGGTAGAAGGGGAGGTTATGTATTAAGGATTAATAAAGAGATTTGTTACAGCTTACCTTAGTTTCATCATCATCTACAGACGCAAGGCTTCAAGCATGCAGCAGGCCTCTGTTTTATGTGTTTGCTTCCTGTAGTCTCCTCCTACCTGCTTCCTCCCTCTGTGCTGCTCCTCCTACCTACTTCCTGTGGAGGGGTTTAAAAGGAAGACTGAGTCCTGGCTCAGTTGCCCTTGCGTTGTTGTGCTTAGCAGTTCTCTTACCTTGGGCTCTGTGTATGACCTGGCTAGTCTTCCATCCAACCTGGTGCTGACCTGTGGCTCTGTCTGACTATTCTTTTGCGTATTCATATTAGTGGACATCCAACCTGGTGTAGACCTGTGGCTCTGGCTGACTACCTGAACTGTGTATGACCTGGCTTGTCTGACTACCCCCTCTGGTGCTGACTTGTGGCTCTGTTTGCTCCTTTACCTAGCAGACATCCAACCTATTGCGGACCTGGGGCTCTGGTATACCAGCTCTGATACTGACTGCAGGCTTGAGTCAGCTATCTACTTCCTTTCTGGCTGCAGGCTGAGTCAGAGTCCTGTCCTTACTGACGACAGACGTGCGTCGGTACATCTTCTTCTTCGGATTAAGATCCTGTGTTCCTGTTCCTGACTCAGTTCCTGCTCCTGTTCTGTTCCTGGTTCCGGCAGAGACTACCAGTGGCTGAGGCCTAGTCTCTAGTATTGTGGTCAAGCCTGGCAGCCTTTTATTTCTGATAACTGTGCTCGCTGGCTTGTAACCCTCTGCTTGTTACTACTGTATATATTTGCCTACCTACTACTATCAATAAAATGCATTTAACTATACCGTACTGACTCCTGAACTTTTCTGTGAACCGTGACAAGGTGTTATTCTATGGAGCCTATGTACTAAGATCTCTCCCACTTGAGAAATCTTAATGCATAGGCTCCAAAGAATAACATAGGAACTGGAGACTTTATAGCTTTAGAGACATTATCTCCTCTTTATCATCTCTTTATCATATTATAGTGCATCTGCCCCTGGTGGCCTTAATTCATCTGTTTGCTTTAATTACCAGTGCACTAAGATATCTCCAGTTGGAGAAATAATAGACATAGAATAACATGGGATTCTGAGAGTTTATCAGACTGGAGAAGTTGTCTCCTCGATGTCACCTTGTTCTCACACCTTAATGCAACTCCTCCCAGATGTCCAATCACAAGTAACTCAATGTCTCATAGAATTGTGGATGGCCCTTCATATTAATCTCAACATGTCTAAGATAGAACTTGTTTTACTTCTACATAGATCTAGCTCCCCGATCCTTTCTTAATCACAGTTGACCACTCCACTGTGGACTCTGTAAGCAAAGTATGTTGCCTTTGTTTCATTCTGGATTCTAACTTGGTATTTTCCTCCCATATCTAAGTTGTCACTGAAACCTTCCTATTTGTCCTTAAAAATATTTCCAGAATTTGCCCTTCTTCTGTACTTCTGCCAAATCTCTAAATCAGCTCCTTATTCTCTCTAGACTAAATTACTGTAACATTATGCTCTATGGTTTTCCTGCCTCTTGTCTTTCTCCACGTTATTCTATTCTTAACGCCACTGCATTATCACTATACTTGGTCCCAGGTACATTCCATCTCATATCCTTCTGATGTTCCTCTCCTGGCTACACACCATATTTCCTACAAAATCTTTTTCCTCTCACTTGTCCTTTTCCTCTTACATTTCTACTTTTATCTCTTGCTACACCCCTTACTGCCACCAGTTTCTTGCTCAGGGTTTTTTTCTGTTCAGGTCATACACAACTAGAGCCTTCTCTTGGCTACACACACTTCAGTTGGCAGCCCCTGGGTTCAAGTAAGAAATACACGATGTATTACTATTTATCAACAACCAGCACTCACCACCTTAAAGTATCTCCTAAAAACCCACTCGCTCAAACAGACATCTCATGCGTAACATTCTCTTTATGTGAACATGAGCTACATTACGATACTATAGACTTCCCTCTACAACCACCTTGTACTTGTACATTTCACCCTCCTCCTATATCTGTATTATGTCACTATTCGTAATTAGATTGTAAACTGTTTGGGGCAGAGATCACTTCTCAATGTATGATTCACTTGATTACACTCATTACTTACCAATAATGCCATGGTTGCACTTTAGTCTGATGCTCTTATCCTTGTCTGAAATGTTTGTTTTATATTATCATTTCTTTCAAGTCCTGTGTGCAGGTATGGCTCTATATAAATAAAGATATATGTACATATATTTCCCATGAGATTGTACAATGGAGATTAAACAATAAAATAATTCCAGGCAGCTCTGTCAAATTTGGCCACTGTAAAACTATTGAAGGGAAAAAATATATTTAGGTTATCCACTGTCTTGTAGTCCTCCTCACTCCATACAATACAATGTGATAAGTGGTCACTCCATACAGGCATATAAAAACACTTTTTTTTATTATAACATTACAAAATAGTCTCTTTGGATGGATTTACATGTTTCGAGTTGTCACTGTTTTATCTCTGTATGGTATGACCTCTTATCACACTGATTTTTTTCCCATTAGGCTGAGTAGGCACTTTATTGAAATTACCTGCCTGCACTAAGATGGTCATAACTATTAGAGATATGTCGACGATGTAAGTGAGGTGTACCATTTGGAAAGTAGACATTTACCCACATCAAATGAGGGGTCACTTGCATTTTTATGCCTAGACCGGTGTTCACAAATGTTCCCAGAACTAGGCATTACAGGAAAACGTAGAGCTCTTTTACATTTCTACCCCTTCAAATACATAGCTTTGAAAAACATGGACTTTCTGACTGCAATCTTTGCGTACTATTCTTCAAAGAAAAATTGCACCTGGTTAGTATGAGCTGACACGCTGTAGGGAGTAGTTCTGTGGGGTGCCAGAAGCCAAAACTATGACATCCACAATCTAGCATTTTTCATAAATTTTTAAAAAATTACTTGCTTGTACTAAATTGGGTATAATGGGAGAAGTGAAGAAAAGTTAGACAAAGACCATTTTGGAAAGAAGACAACTAGTTGCATCAAAGGAGTAGTCACTTGTCTTTCTACCCCTAGCTTAGTCTGTACAACTATCGCCATCAAATGGTGCTATAGGAAAAATACAGACTTTCTTTACACATCAGTCACTTAAAAGATTCTAAAATGGTTCAATACCACAGGATTTTCTTATGTATTCAGTACCAACTGCCAGTCTAAGAAAAATGGTACCTCATTTTTATTGGTTGACATACCATAGTGGATGTGTCAGAGACTCTGCCATGACTGGAAAGTAGATGGTTACATTTTTAGAAAACCAGTATGGTGTTTCTAAAATTCGTCTTAAATTCTTATGTGTTCAATTATCTCATTTTAAAGACGATAGCCTCTTTGCCTAAATTTAGGGGGTGGAAATATTTCATTGAACTGCATGGGGCTTTATAGCTAGTTTCTAGATGATTAGTCTATGAAAGGATATATCCATTTGTTGGTTCGGAAATACTTGCAATCTAATGGGAGATCTAGAGGAGTGACAGGTATGGTGATATATGGGCACATCCCCAGATTCCTCAATGTTGACCAATTATAAATTCCATTTGGCAGTATGTGCAATTTTTAATATGGTATTAGTGTGCCATCTTCAGGAATAATAGAAACATTGCTAAAAGAATTTCAAAATTTGATAAGAATGGAAGTTTAGAGTGAACAATCAGAAAGTGCAGATAATGTAGTCTGATATCATATAATAATGTTATGTCTAATCATCCAATCTGAAGAGGATGGGCTGTGACTTTCTTATAAGGATTCTTACCTTATAAAACAATTATGCCTAAGGAGGCTCTCTCTCTCTTGATGCTGGCTTCCTTGAAGTAACATCCAAAGAAAATCTAAGAACCTGCACCTTATTGTCTGGCAATTATACTCTCTTTACTTTTAATTCCATAGAGTCCTAAGAATTATATATATTTCCTCTACCTTTGAGGAAACATAGTTTCTTATCATTTTTCTTAAGTGGACTGACCGCCCAAATTTAGAATTATTATAATAAGCCAAATTGGCTTTAGTGTATTTTGGGAACTAAACAGAATTAATTTGCAATTTTATCCAGATAATTGTAAAATAGTTGATAGCAGTTAGCTCAATATAGCATTATATATTAGTTAAATCTAATTATTGATACCTATCGAATCATATATTTGTGTTTCTGTAAAGGTTATTGAGCTTATATTTGAGCTGGTGAATTCTTTGAATTCTGTAATTAACCCTTAATCTGCTGTTTGTCTATTTTGGTGTGTTTCAAAGAATTTCTTTGTGGCATATGTGCTAGGGCCTAGAACTAATCGTCTCATAGAACAAAGAAGATGCCATCTTGGGTGGAGCCACCATATACCTTATAATCTGTGGATTAACCCTTGAAGTGCTGTGTATGTGTTATAAATAGGATTGCTATTGTCATTTTATGTTATATGTTGCATGAAGTTTTTGTGGTGCTTTCTAGACCTATATTATTAGATTTGTTTCTAAGTATATTCTTGATTTAATGTATTAGTGACAATAATAAATGCAAAGTATCTGTTTTATCCAGAAGGTATGCAATTTTGAGAAAAGTACATAAATAGTTAAATTTTATTTATCTAAATTTGCCAGATAAGTTTTCTAAATTTTTATATAGTTTTATATGGTACAAGGCAATTGTTATAAGACCTGGTGTTCCCCATTAGAAGCAACTCACATAACAACATTCCTTAGACCTTGATTAGCATAGTTTATACAGATTCTGGGGCAGGTATTCCTATACACTGCCGTCAACTGTATTATACTTAATTATAAGGATCATTTAACCCTTTCTATACTGCTGTGTTCAATTATTGTTACCAAATACCTCTGAATACACTGATGCAATGTTTAAACCTGTTTATACTGGGTACTAAAGTTTTGTGATATTGGTATTACTGTGTGTCTATTTCAGTTGGTTTTCACTCATTTATATAATTTCTGATACATTTTATATATAGTATATTTCACCTAAATAAATTATATATATTTTTGCACAAATATGCATAATTGTGTAAGAAAGTCAAAATGGATCAAATATGACTTATAACAGCGGTTTGTCTGTGGAGATATATATCTGTGTTTATGTATGTATACATATCTTTATCTCTATGGATATATTAGGTATATGTGTATATATATATATATATATATATATATATATATATATATTATGTGTGTATGTATATTTATTGCTATAAAATACATGGGTATAGATCTGTATTATGTCTTAGAACAGTGGGAATTCTATTTGCTTAATTAAGAATTCAAGACAATTTCAGCTGTCCCAAACTGCAGGGGGTTGCTTCAAAGGATGTTTACAGAATGCATTTCCTTGGTTAGGTGTTTGAGAACTCAAATAAAGGTCTCTTCTAGTTAAATGTGAAAGGAGTAAGGACAAGCCAAACTGTCTTGTCAACTAAACAAAGAGTTCAGATAAGAAACCAAATGGTGCTGTTTCTGGAGTCTTCCCTATCAATAATATCTCTTTGATGTCACCATGAATGGCAAGTGGGTGTGGTGAGGAAAGCTCAGTTGAGCTAACCAGTTTACACCAGACCTAAGTGATCTGAAAATGGTATAAAGAAGCAGTATTTTTGGGGGGAGGAAGGAAAACTTCAGGAGACCTTGAGGAGAACTTCAGGAGAACTGGAGGAGAGAAGAGGAGAAGAGAATGAGAGAGGCCTGAGTACAGCAGTCCTGATTCCTGTCCAGATGTGAGCCCAGCAGATAAGAGACCAGAAACCAAGATTTGTGCTGGAGGGTGTGAGGAGATTTTCATCATATAATTTACTGGTATCCAATTCAATTCCATATTTTCCATACCTGTAATCTATGATATTGTTCAATTCATGTATATACCACCCAAACTCTAACAGTATTTTGATTCTGTACATAATACAAACATTTTCAATATTATCCCTTATCTGTGTATGATCTTCGTCATTACCAATCCCCAAAAGAACAATTGTACCCTTAGTAAGAGGGGCTAGGTAGAATTTCTTACAGATTGGCGAGCCAGGTTTAGGAGGGATTTTGGTGTGACAGAAATACATTTATAAGTGGATAATATATACTATTTTGTGTTGATTCAAAATACTGTTTAGTGCCTTTTGTCTTTGTATTAATTTTGGTAAAATAACTATAGTCTTCCGCTGTATAATGGAAGGTTTAATGAAGAAGATTGCCAAGGTTTCAAACCCTGAGCTTATAGTAAAATGCATGGAGGGCATGTCAGATCCCTGGTTCCAAGCTCAGAATTATGTGGCCCAGGCAATCAGTGAAAAGAAATTATCAAAGTCAAAAGGTAAAACTGCACTGATTTTTGCAGCTCGCTGGGTAGCAGAGCAGTATAAGTCACTGCAGATGCAGAAAGATAGTTTGGAGGGAAAACTGCACGACTTGAATAATGTTCTAGAGTCACTAAAAATATCAGCTAAGAATGCTACTGCCTTGTGTGTAAATAACCAGCACACAATGGCAGAAAACCAGGTTCTGCGCACTGAAAATGAGCAGCTTCTGGAGAGGCTAAGAGATGCCCAGGGCGCCATTAGAGCTCTGGCATCCTCTAGCACTGAAGAGGCTAATCATTCTCATTGTTTGTCAGAAATTAACAGGTTAAAAGAGCAGTTAGGAAAGAGGAATGCGGTTGTTGATGCATTTAATGTTCCAAACTGTGATGAAAGTATGGTGTGTGGAATAGATTTGGATATGTTTGGAGATGATGAAAGAAAGAATGAATGTGGAATGCCTGCTGTGAAAATGGCACCAGTGTCCATTGAGAAAAAGATAGATTCACAGGGATTATTGGTATCTGAAACCAGTGTTTCCAAATCTCTTTCCTGTAATGAACTTGCTGCTTTGAGTAGAGGCCTAGGATGCATAGCATTTACTGATGATCCTATAGAAGTAATTATAAAAATTGAACAGTTTGAAAACATTCATAGAAATTTAAGCGAGGCAGACAAATTTGATGTGATTATGTCTAGTCTAGATAAATCTTTGAGATCAAGTCTGTCCTCTGAGGTGTTTGAGCCCCTAGAACAAAGCAGCTACTTCTGAGTGAGATATTGAAATCGCTGGGTTCAGAGGAATATGATCATCATTCTGCATTTGGTAACTGTGCACAGAGGATGGGAGAATCTGTACAGGAGTTTAGTAATAGATTATTTGTGTTATATAAACTAACACTCCCAACTGGTGTGCAGGCAAATAAGAATGATGATACCTATAAGAAGGCATTGCTGAAGAATGTATCACCAGAAATTCGTGAAATAGTGGGTTTGTCTGTGTCTGCTAAAAATACTATTGCTTTAGTGTTTAGTTCTCTCAAAAGGGCTGAGGCAATTGTAAGGAGAGATAAATGTGGCCATACAAGAGTGTCTAAAGTAGAAGTCCCTTCACAAGGAAGGGAGAGATGTGCAAATGTTTCTAGGCATTGTACAAATGGTAATGTGTTTAGGTGTTTTGCATGTAACAAGATTGGACACATAGCAAGAAACTGTAAAGGCCTTCCAGCAGATAAAAGAGGGCAGAAAAGAAATAATGGAGGTTCAAGCAACAAAATTCCTCCTTCTGCCCCCAGGATCCCATATCAGTTTTTAAAATCAGAGAAAGAGAGACTTGAAAAAGAAAATTTCCAACTTAAAAAAGAAAGGAAATTATTCATGGAGGAATTAGGAATATTAAAGTTGGAGCTGTCCAAAGTGTTGTGTAATCATATTTGTGAAGGTGCACAGGCAAAGGGAGAAAATGAATCTCTCTCTATAAATCTCCCTTAACAAATTTTTATGTCTCTAATGTTTCTCCTCAAATTTTGTTTTTCAGAAAAAAAAATGAAACTGACAATTAGGGAAACGTGACCAGAAATGGTTGTTGCATTTACCAATCTTGTTTATTTCAGCCACAATAGAGGACCTTACATTTTTATGTGTTTTTATTTTTAATTTTTAAGGAAAATCCTCTAAAATCTATGAAGTACAGTCAGGTGGGCTAAATTCTAAATTATTTTTATTGTAGTTTTTTGTTTTAAATCGCCTGCACTGCCAGCAAATCATGGCTGGATAAATGAAGAAGGATTTTTGTTTTTTTTTATGAGTTGTTGCCATACTGAGGTGAAGATACACATATCCTCCGTTATATTTTGTCTTTTTTGTTTTTGTTTTAAGGCAACACCTGGTTATATAATTTTTACATAGGTTGCATGCTGCTTGTATGTGCCTTTAAAATAGACTAAATTATAAAATGTAAAAGCAGCATTCAATCTATACATTTTGGGTTTTTTTTATTTATTTTTTTTGTTTTTTTTTCTAATTTTTTCTTCATTTTTTTGGTGCTATCTCACATTATCAAGGCGGGGTGCTACCAATAAGAATAAATGGCACAGGGCACATTTCTATTCATATATCTTCAGAGAATGATGCAGATAAATGGTATTTGTAGAGACTCCTGAAGCTGTATGAATTAGAAACTGTAAATTGTCTGTATAATGTCTGTTGTTATTTCACATAAGATTACCAGTTTGCATATGTAAATGTGTCTTTCATTAAGAGCTTAGTTATAATTAATAGACAGTGGCAATAGAAGAAGTGATACTTTTGTTTTTCTTTATCAAATACCCACACCAGTTTGAAGAAATGTAACTAATATTAGGGAAGAAAAGTGCCATTGCAACTTATATTATCTTTAGTAACATCTGTTTGTCGTTTTGTTACAGATAGCCAGACTTGGATTTGATAAGGAGACTGAGACAGGGGTGACATGTACCACCAGAGATTTGGCCAAAGATCATACTACATGCTTTACATGTAGTGTATCTTATAATTTCCTGAAGTCACTAATAAATAAATATAAAGCCCACCTTTCAGTTCATTGCTGATAAAGGAACTTAGTACACTTGTCCATGAAATAAATGTTCTATAAGTACCAATAATAACCCACCACCCTATCACACTCAATAAACTGTCCTATGGTAAGTGGTTGTCTCAAATACACTACACAGTACTAAGAGATATATGGTAGGTGTGAGAGCCACATGTAACTTGCACCCCAAAATAAGACTCAAACATGGGTCAGGGGAAGGACACAGTGGTGGAAGAAGTGATTGTGGCACAGGTGTACAAACGTGCAGAAACAGATAAGCAAACAAGTGCAGCTGAGGATAAAGCTGCAGGAGTCACGAAAGTGGGTTCAAGATATGCAAAGTGGCTAAAGGACTGTAAATTAATAGTTATATTGTAACTGTGAGTATTCTAACAATTAGGCTAAATTACCTCACAGTACCCTAAATTCATGACATTATACTATGGGTGGTTGTCAAGTCATTCCTGTAACAGTAAACGGTTTCAATTTCAACTCTTGTGCACAAAGTTAACCCACACACACCAGGACATCCATTTTGTGTTATTGAGAGGGCTCTTATTTTCACAAATATTCACCCTCTAGGCGGGGAATGTAAGAAAGTCAAAATGGATCAAATATGACTTATAACAGCGGTTTGTCTGTGGAGATATATATCTGTGTTTATGTATGTATACATATCTTTATCTCTATGGATATATTAGGTATATGTGTATATATATATATATATATATATATATATATATATATATATATATTATGTGTGTATGTATATTTATTGCTATAAAATACATGGGTATAGATCTGTATTATGTCTTAGAACAGTGGGAATTCTATTTGCTTAATTAAGAATTCAAGACAATTTCAGCTGTCCCAAACTGCAGGGGGTTGCTTCAAAGGATGTTTACAGAATGCATTTCCTTGGTTAGGTGTTTGAGAACTCAAATAAAGGTCTCTTCTAGTTAAATGTGAAAGGAGTAAGGACAAGCCAAACTGTCTTGTCAACTAAACAAAGAGTTCAGATAAGAAACCAAATGGTGCTGTTTCTGGAGTCTTCCCTATCAATAATATCTCTTTGATGTCACCATGAATGGCAAGTGGGTGTGGTGAGGAAAGCTCAGTTGAGCTAACCAGTTTACACCAGACCTAAGTGATCTGAAAATGGTATAAAGAAGCAGTATTTTTGGGGGGAGGAAGGAAAACTTCAGGAGACCTTGAGGAGAACTTCAGGAGAACTGGAGGAGAGGAGAGAAGAAGAGAATGAGAGAGGCCTGAGTACAGCAGTCCTGATTTCTGTCCAGATGTGAGCCCAGCAGATAAGAGACCAGAAACCAAGATTTGTGCTGGAGGGTGTGAGGAGATTTTCATCATATAATTTACTGGTATCCAATTCAATTCCATATTTTCCATACCTGTAATCTATGATATTGTTCAATTCATGTATATACCACCCAAACTCTAACAGTATTTTGATTCTGTACATAATACAAACATTTTCAATATTATCCCTTATCTGTGTATGATCTTCGTCATTACCAATCCCCAAAAGAACAATTGTACCCTTAGTAAGAGGGGCTAGGTAGAATTTCTTACAATTGATTATTTCTATCAATTCTTTACTGTGATGTTGTGTGTCAATAACTAGTGTTGTGTAAATTTCTCAAATTAATTTAATATTATCATTTTATCTATTTATGTGAAGATATACAATGTAATTGGGTCTCCTGTTTAACCCTTTCCTGTATATCCTCGACAAATGCCAGGAGTGTAGTTACCAGTGGAACAAGGATGGGAAAGCAAACAGCGTATGTTTGATTCTGTTGTCAGGTAGTGTACGTGAGGATCTTTGACTACCAGTGAGCAGTGAAATCAGGCTGGGAGTCAAAAAGTGAATATGGGGGATCAGTGAGTACCAGCGGGCAGTGAAGCCAGGCTGGGTGGACAGACAGTATATGTGGATGTGACACACAGTGGGCTATGGAACATGGCTGGGAGGGCAGATTATGTGGGCACCTGTAACTTCCAAGGTATGTTGGAAACAGGTTGGAGTAGAAGACTATGCAATGCCTTGGACACCCCTGTGGCAAATGCAGGTTTACATTTTTTTAATTTCATTTTTACTGTTATCACATTGGGGGTTGCGACATCTAGATGCCCCCCCCCGGCTATTGATCTCCATTATCCCCAGACAAGGCATGGGAGCATGGATCCCCTGCTTTCACTCCAACCCAAACTTGAGGGTAGGAGTGGGTGGGATCATGGGGGAAACTTGCATGTCACTGGTGGTGGCTGGGGATCATGGAAATTGTAGTTCTGAAAAGCTGGGGCCCCCCTTGTTGTTCATCAATACCACAGAGTGCTTGATATGTAATTATCCCCTTGCATGTACAGAGACATATTTTATTTATTTAGAAATTGTAGACCAGAAAAAATACAATGAGATTTCTATGGTTTTCAAGTATGTCCTGTAGTGTTTACATCAAAGAGTTGCTTATTTACACAAATAGGAAAACATATTATATATATATATATATATATATATATATATATATATATATATATATATATATATATAAATATATATATATACACAAATACATACTAAAAATATATATACATTTACATATTATTTTTAGATAAAAAGAAGGAATTATTTTTAAGGCTGTTTCGAGAAGATCTGTTTTTTTCAGGCAGGGTTTTGCAGGTGTTATTAGAAACACTACAGATGGAGATGACGTTACGGCTCAGATAGTGTCACTTGGGGTCAGACAAAAAAGACAGACGTCCAAACATTAAAGTTCATGGCTTACTTTGTCCTTTTCTTGGATAATATTGAAGTTTCAACACTGTTTACCATGGATGAACATTATATTTCATTGGCAGAGATCCCAGAATGCTACCTGGTAAATATCAAGCCATTGCTATAATCAATTCACCAGATTTTAGAATGATTAGGAATCCTTCATCCATGAGTCTATATATTTGTTATATACTATTTGTTATCCTGTAAGGACCAGAGGGTTGTGCAGCAAACTGCTTAAAGAGTTAATTTAAAATGAACCTACATTTGCGATGCTGATTTATGATGGAGAGTCACTTTATCCAGAGCTGTATTTACAATTAGGCAGAGTAAACAAGCACCTAGGGATTCCTAACTGGGAGGGTGGAGTGTGCACAGTTACCGGCATGGTCGCCACAATCCCAATACCCTTGAAACAGACACCTGCTACTGGTTAAACATATAGTCACAATGGCATCTTAAACTTAAAGGGCAAGCACCTCTTAACCCACACAATTATCTATATGTATGTATACTTTTCATATTTTAAAACCAGTTTGTTTCTGACTTGAAAAAGGGAGCGTTACTCTTGAAAGCTTGTCCTTAAAATTGAATGTGTGTCCAATAAAAAAGGTGCTTATTCATTTGGCATCTACACTGGATTGACACGGATATCCTAAAATAAATAAATAAATATATATATATACTAGTTGAAGAGCCCGTTACACGGGCCACAGTGCCACTGCCACCCGGTCGTGAGGCAGTCATGCGCAGTAGAGACTGCACGCGCCACGGCTAATACAGAGCTGGACGCTCCGGAGCGTCCAGCTCTGTATCAGCCGCTGCACGGGCTGTCTCTACTGTGCATGACTGCAGCACCCGCAGCAGTCTCTACTGCACATGACTGTGGCGTTACACACGGTTTAGCGAATTATATAGGATATATATATCCTATATAATAATTTGCCAAGTTGTGTGTAATGCCCGACATGCGCAGTAGATACTGCTGCGCGTGCGGCAGTCACACGCAGTGGAGACTGCTCGCTCCACGGCTGATACAGAGCTGGGCGCTCCGAAGGAGCGTCCAGCTCTGTATCAGCCGAGGCGCGGGCAGTCTCCACCGCGTGTGACTGCCCCGCGACCGGCTGCCAGAGGGTCTGTATCAGCCGAGGCGTGGGCAGTCTCCACTGTGTGACTGCCCCGCAACCGGCTGCCTGAGGCACTGTGGCCCGTGTAACGGGCTGTTCAACTAGTGTATATATATACAGAGAGAGAGAGAGAGAGAGAGCTTATTAGAAGGTCATAATCAGACCTTCAATCAGTATTTGCCCGGGTGCTAAAGCAAATTTACCACATCCCATATAATAATTCGCTAGGATGTTTGTCAGAAGCCCACGCTGCATTCATGCGCAGTACAGACTGCCTGAACGCAAATTCTGATCACTCTCTCCGTATCAGCTGTGGCGCGTTCGTGCATTCTGTAGGAGCGCTGTGAGTAAAAAGTATGTGACGTGCCAGGACTGTTACTGGTTCTTAAGTGCCGGACAGCCTTTACGGTCCTGGCACGTCACTGTACGTGAAGGGGTTAAAGGGACAGTAATGTCCCATAAAAACTTGTTATAGTTTTGTAGAGGACGAAAAAATAAACTTAATGGTGCAAACCCTATCTCTCAAACCGCTATGGTTTGAGAGATATAAGCATTGAAAGTTCCCTCCTCCCTCCCCTTTCCCTGATGTCAGCGCTGTGCTGACTGCAGGGGAATCCTGTCCGGGGGACCAACAGGAGGCTCTTCAGCAGAGCTGAAATCTCGTTATTGCAAAAGAATTACATCATTGGAAAGGTCTACAAAGTGTGCCTGGTTTGCAAGCACACTTTGTTGACCTTTCCAATGAAGTAATTATTTTTAAAGAACGTGGCGATTTTGGCTCTGCTGAAAAGCCTCCTCGAGTCGGCCTCCTCCTGCTGTGAGCCGTGAAGAAGGCGGGGGGGACTTTCAATTCTTATATCGCTCAAACCACAGCGGTTTGAGAGATAGGGTTTGCTCCATTAAGCTTACTTTTTGTCCTCTACAAAACTATAACAAGTTTTTATGGGACATTACTGTTCCTTTAATAACACATGCTCCTAAAGGCACAGTTAGCCAGACATATGAAAAATGAGTGCTAACTGTTTTGCAGAATTAAGTGCAATTGCTAATTCACTCACAAAATGGCAGACATTTTCACCACGGACATTTTTTTTAAAATACATTCATTAAAAAAGTACAACTGTTCACTAATTCATAAAAAAAAACATGTTCAATTGGCGCTAATCATTTTTCCATCAAATGTACATTGCAAATAGAGACTGTACCTGTTAATTTCATCCCACCTTATTGTTCCAACTGCATCACAGTTTCCAAATACAAGTTCCCTAAATTCCAACAGATTTAATTGCTTCTTTTAACCCCTTCGCAATGTGTTGCGTACCCCTCTGGCATTCAGAGGGTTAACCCCATGAGGATAGAGGTCTCAAATGCATTGCTTCACAATGTGCTGGAGATTTCTTTAACATTCAAGGGGGTTAAAAGCACCATTTCAGGACTAGACACCCCTCTCCTCTGCTCTGTAACCCCTCGAGCACCAGAGGGGTAAGATTTCCTCTCTGACCCTCAAACAGTTAAAGTGTTAAATCAATGAGAAATATTATTTCGCCATTAGGGTGCAGTTCGTTAGGCCCCAGAATTGCTCTGTTTCTGGTTAGAATACAGAACCTTTTCAGATGAATTCTGAAGGATACTCGAAGGATTGTTAAAGGGATAGTAATACTTAATAATTACTAAGTCATATTAAAAAGAAATGTATTGCCCCCGGTGTCATCTCTCAAACCTTTATGGTTTGAGACATAATTGCTCCTAAAGTTGCCCTCCCCCTTCCCCTAAGTCAGCATGGTAGCTGACTGAAGGGAAATCCAGTCTTACGATCATCAGGCAGCTCTGCAGCAGAGCCGAGATCGCGTTAATAAAAAAAAATCTTTCACTAAAATGGTCTTCTATGTGTACTTGCAAACCAAGCGCACGTAGAAGTCCATTTCAGTGAAAGATTTATTTTTTATTAACGCAATCTTGGCTCTGCTGGAGAGCCGCCTGAAAGTCGTACTACAGGCTTCCCTGCGGTCATCTAGAACGCTGACTTCGGGGAAGGGGGAGGGAGAGGGCAACTTTAGGAGCGATTATCTCTCAAACCATAAAGGTTTGAGAGATGACACTGGGGGCAATACATTTCTTTTTAATATGACTTTAATATAGGGGTTAATAATTATTAAGTATTACTATCCCTTTAAGGATTGGCAGTGCAGAACAGCGGTGAGCAAGGATAATTAGAAGGGGATTAAAAATAACAAGATAGGATATAACGAGTGTGTAAATTAGATCTTTTTTGTCTCTTGTGCAGAAAAGGTCAACTTCAAAAAATAATTTGTAGGTGAAGTAGGCAGGGTTTACAGCATGACTGAACATGGACAATGAAAGAGGGGGCAGTGTCAAAATGACCCCCTATTCTGCTGCTGGCTTGGAACACTGGATTCGTTGTTTAAAGTGGAACTTTCAGTTCATACTTAGTTGCCGTGCATTCATTAAACGCATGGCAACTAGCTTGGAAATAGATGTTTTACCTTGAAAAAATAGCCCAGTGTAAAGGAATCGTTCCCATTTGGAGACCGGAACCCAGGCTACAGAGCAGACATCTTGTCAGCGCGCCTGCGCTGTCAGTCCCGGTCTCCACTGAGTAGCACTGCAGTGTACCATATGGTTACCGGAAGGGACTGATGGCGCAGGCGTACGGACCGCACTAACCTGCCTGTCAGTCCCCAAACGAGAAGGATTCCTTTACACTGGGCTATTTTTTCAAGGTAAAACATTTATTTCAAAGCTAGTTGCCATGCGTTTAATGAATGCATGGCGACTAAGTATGTACTGAAAGTTCCGCTTTAATGGGTCAGAAAGAGGTGATTTCAGGAGAGACTTGTTTCCCTGTAAAAATGTTTCGGTAAGTGGTACTGTGTATCACTGCTGATCTATAAGACTACAGGTAACGTATGAATTGAATTCAGGTCTAACGCGAGTGCAAAGGGCTGCCTTTGTGAATTGCATCTGTCTGACTCCCAGGTAAAAAGGGAGGAATGTAAGAAATGTGCGCATGCGCTGAAGGCATTTATCCTGCGCAGATAGATACTGCGCAAGTTCTGATCCAGGAAGCCATATACCAAAAGCTTCTTGAATTGCACAGAGGTTAATACAGTGAGGGAATGTAAGCATGCATGGGATAGGCACATCTTATGTCCTGAACATCAGACAAGACCAAGGACCAAATAAGGTTTGAGGTTTTTACTGTAGGAAAATGGGCGACTAGATGGGCCGAATGGTTCTTATCTGCTGTCAAATTCTATGTTTCCATATTTCTATCCTTGTGGAGTATTACTGTGCTTAGAAGATGTAGCTGAACACTAATCAATGCATTTTTTAAAATCTGCAAATATCCTGTGCTGGAAATCTACAGCAACATTGTAAAATAATTGTGAAAAATGCTGATTTTTTTGTGGGGGAGAGATTGGTGGTAAATTGGCTATATGAAAAGTGTCAAAATGCACATAGAATGAAACCATGGGTTGTCTACTTTTCAGAAACATATACTTTTGTGTGGCATTTTTGAGTTAACACCATTAACTAAGCTATGATCATCACATGCCAAATTTTAAAAATTACGTCTTTGAAACAGTGGTGTTCATGTTGTAATGTTTACACTGTAGATATGGGGCACACCCATTTTCAGGACAAGTAAATTAATATAATTGGGGTATTTTTTTTAACCCCTTAAGGACCATTGACGTGGCAGGACCGTCACGCTGGTCCGGCACTTAAGGACCAGTGATGGTCCTGGCATGTCACATACTTTTACTCAGGAGCGTGGTGAGTAATACCGGGGACTGAAGTTGATCGCTCCAAGACCGGAGCGATCTCTTTCAGTCCCCTGTTCGGCGTGCCGCCCCATGTGATCAGTCACGTGGGACATCACGTCAAAGTTTCCTATCTGGTCCTTAAAGGACTGCACACCCCGGGACTGCTGGTCCTTAAGGGGTTAAGATACACTAATTGCGTACAAATCATGACAGGAAAACCTGTGAAAATGTTGTTCCTCTTTTTGCATATTTCAATCAAACTAAATTTTGAATTATACATATAAATATATCATCAAAAGGAAGCCCTACTTATTATTAAAAAATAGGTGTTGGTGTACTAAATTATTATTATTTATACTAAAAAGGTAATAATTGCTCTTGTTCTCTAGTGAAAAAATGCCCTATTCACTAAGGGGTTAAATAGGGCATAACCATTTTTATGTGTGAAGCTTTTAACCCTTTGAGCCGCAGAGGGGTACGCAACGCATTCCTTTGCAATGCTTTGCGTACCCCTCTGGCACTCAAAGGGTTAATTTCATCCCACCTGCCAGCAGAATTGTAAACAGTGTGAGTGCAGCTGTGTAATAGAGAACTGGAAGATCAGTAATGAGGCTTATGTTCAATAGGAAGCCCAGGAGTCATATGCGTAAGGGCAGAATGACAGCAGATCTGAATGAACTTAACCACATCTTATAGATTAAGTTTAGTGGGCTGGAAATAGAAAAAGAACTACACATGGATTTGGGAAGCAAAGGATTAAGGAAGAAGCATACTGGCTGTTGGGGGTGGAGCTATAGCAGGAAATGACTTAGAGGAAGTGAAGATACATCATTGTTTATGGATCTGAACATGTGGAGACACCCTCCGTCCCACCCTATTTATAACTGTCACATACAGAATAGGAGGTAGTGACATAATCAAGTTCGGATATGTAACATGCTAATTGCATTAAATGTTACTTCCTTTATAGAATTCCCACTGTAATGTAGTATCACAGTGCCTGTGATTCCTGTCACTCTCTGTTGTGGATGTCACTGATTTGCTGACTGAGTTTGACCCGCCTCCTGATGACCTTTTTATACCTGGCTATCTCTTATGTCAGTTGCCCTTTCGTGGTGTTCCTGAGCCAGTGTGCTTTTGCTGTGTTTCTGTATTCTGAGTTCCTGTGTACCGATTCGGCTTGTCCTGACCATTCTCCAGTGTTCCTGCCTGTGCATGACCCGGCTCGTCTGCGGACCACCCTTGGATCCTGACCCGGCTAGTTTGACGTTCCTGCCTGTGTATGACCCGGCTCGTCTACGGATCACCCTTGGATCCTGACCCGGCTAGTTTGACGTCCCTGCCTGTGTATGACCCGGTCCGGCTGACTTCCTGCTCCGAAGATCGACTTCCAGCTTGTTCCAGTGACCTGCGTTCCAGTTGTCGCCGCCGCGACATTTTCCAGCGTCTGATGCCCACGAGTGTGCCATTGCCTAGCCTGGTGATTCCTTCGATAGTGCTGTGCCTCGTTCTAGTGCAGAGCTGTGGGCCTTACTCTCCTTGCAGAGTCTGAGCGTAGCGTTGAAGCCTCGAGTAACGTTACAGAGCCTTGCAGTAGCGCTGAAGCCTCAAGTAAACATGCATTTTAACTCTTGCAGTGCTGCCTCTTATTCACTCTCTCTATCTCCAGTACGAGCCTTGTTACAAGTGATACTGCTGCTGAGTTGGCCGCTCTCCGTCGGCAACTCTAGTCTAACGTTGCAGAGTGTTCACAAAGCTTGGGCCGTTTGGGCGCTTACAGGCTCTCCGGTGTTGGTTACCGACGAGATCATATACCCAGAGTGTTGGCAGAAAGGCTTCAGTGTTGGCTATCCGGTACTACGCCCGCGGGGGCTAGTGGCTCTGGCTCTAGTATTACTGCATTCGATTACGCCTGAGGAGGCTATTAGCTCTTGCATTGCAGGCCGGTTTCCATACAGCCCCAAGGGGCTATTCGCACTTGCACATACTTAAGCAGTTCCTGTAGCTACGCCCGTGGGGGCTAAGTTGTTACCCAGTCTGCTTATCATCTACCACCTTGGCAAGGCAACTCGTTCCTCAGCACCTGATGAACTTCGTCTGTACAGCACAGTCTATTTAACATCAAGGGCGTGTCAAACTTCCACATCTGAGACTGAGTATAATTTGGACTTTAACCCCTTTGGGGTCCATATCATCCTAGTGCATACTGACTTGCATTTATGTCCTTAATACTATTTTCATTGTATTATCTCAGTTTACATTATCTGTGTATTACCTACCGCCTCTAGAGGGCGTAAGTGTCATCATTCACTTTAATAAAGTGTGTTTTATTTTCACTTATTGGTCTGAGTGTCTTAAAAACCGTAACATGTAGCCACTTGAGTAAGTTACAGGTGCGTTGTTCCTGGATTGTCGGACCCTTAAAGGCATAATAATGTTTCATAATAAAAGCACCTCCAATTAATCATCATAGTATTTGGGCCATGGAGAGTGTTATTTCAATACTGTCAGAAAGAATCCTCCTCCCGCCCATTTTACTGATGTAACACTGCTCACCTCAGAGCAGCAAGACTGTCCAGATGGATCCAGAGAGGGACAATCTTCAGTGAGCATAAGGAAAAACCTGAAAAACCTGTCGAGGGGGGCAGGGCTTTAATTGTTCTCACAGTAAGAAGACTTACTTGCTGTGAGCTGTCTGGTCAAGAGACCAGATTCCACATCTGAGGGGAGGTGTCTTACACTAGGTAAAAGAGGCAGGAGGGAGATACTTTATCATTCAATTACTCTTGAACTACGACTCTGACGGTAGTGAAATAACACTCACCATGGCCCAAATACTATGAAGATTAATTGGAGCTGCTTTTATTGTGAAACATTACTGTCCCTTTAAGTAATCTTTTTATTTCATAATGGTATAATATGAAGAGGTGAATTGCTTGGAGTACTGCTGTTATGGGGGGGATGTATGGATAGGTGGTGTAAGGTTTGATTAATATGGAATGGGTTGGTATAACCCACGCTTAAAAACCTTTCTAACCTCTTTATGTATTCTCCTTCTCTTTCACTACCACAGCTGAGATGTCTACATCTTCCCCTTTTCTCTTGTTCACTGTGAATTTCCATTGATTTGCTTTGATTAATTTTTTCGCTTTGCTTAAAATGTTACCATTAATTTGTCCAGGTGTCATAATTATGAGTCCTTGCACATATCTATTTAACAGTGTTTGTGTGTATGTATATATATATATATATATATATATATATATATAAATAAACATGTTTATATGTGATTATTTATAATGTATGTGTATAAAGGACAAGACGTAGTCGGTGTCATTCTTTGTATAGACTTATTAATGCCCAGAGGGAAAGGCAGTCCTTAGCAGGGGCGGATTGCCTTAACGGGGGATTGGGCAACCCCCGGTGGGCCAAGCAATCATGGGCCGGTTTCCACTGTCTGGTCTATACTGTTTAAATGAGAGACTGGAAAAATGTCTGATTAAGGCGTGACTTATGTCATGCAACTTCCCTTACAATTTATCTTGAAGGCTTCCGTACCTGACCTTATGCAGAAACCACCACGAAATGAGGTCAGAGACGGGGGAGGCAAGTTATACTGCAGTCCTGCCAGCAGTGATTATTTATGGTCCTCAGGCCATGCTAAAGCCTAAAATGCTTTCTGATAATTGTTTAGAAAAGCATACATCGCTCTCATATCAGGAGTTTGGGGACTGGTCTGCAGTAAAAAAAAAAATACTAGTGAAGCAAAGTAATTAGGCAAGTAGTAATAGTAATATATTTAACACTTAGATAGATGTCCAAATCATTTTGAAGCCCTTTTCTAACATCTAAGGTTGTTAACCCTTTCTTGGTCATTGGAGAGAGCAAATTATTAGAATTTGCTCTGCCACCAAAGGAGTTAATAACTTTCTCTCTGTCTCTCACTCCCCCAATAGTAGCCCAGAATCTTCTACACTGTGGACCTATCACCCATACACTGAACTCCCTTTATGTAGAAACCAGATATATAAATACATTTTGATTGAAAATAGATGCAATTGAATCGTTCTGTAGTAAAACAAATGTGCCATACGGGGGCAAATACATTGATTTTAATGGGACGTTTAACCCCTTGAATATCTATATCATTCAAGAGTATAAAAGCTTCTTATAAATCAGTGGGGATTTTGGAATTTCTAACTTGTTGAAAGGAGAGGGACTGTGGAAAAGTGTGGGAATGAAACAGACAGTTGGAGAAAGCGGAAGAAGCAGCCAAGGTGCCTGTAGGTAGAAAGAGAGAAGGGGTAATATGGCTGGGTGTGAGAGGAGTGGAGAAAAGGGCTGGACAGAGAGTGAGTGGGGGAAAATGGTATATATATATATATAAATATAGATACATCCATACATCTAAATAGGCATCATTTACTATATCAATTCAATCAGCAATAAACAAACCCAGAAGTCAGACAGCATGACAAACATCCAAATATTATGGGCAGAAATGACTTTGTCCTTGGTTTGGGTGACATTGCCTGTCTAACAGTATCTATTACCGTGTATGAACTCCGTCTCTTATTGGCAAAGCTCCTGGCTGGAAAAGATTTCTGGCTGATACACATGAAGACATTTCTGTATTCATTTCATCAGATGGAAAGAAAGTTGATATCAGTGTGTGCAGATCACAGATGAGTGCTGTGTCATGCAATATATACATGGGAAATTAAGAAATTAGGGCACAAGATAGACATGGGTTAGAACATCAATTGCAAGAACCCATGAGGGCTCTCGTGGGAGTTGAACACAGTTGTAAGAATCTTGTGTAAGCCATTCACTGACTATATCTGACATCTTTTAATAGCTCAAGGGTGGATGATTCGGTCTGTAGGTTACCAAATTTGTAGCTTTTCACCTAGTGGTATTTAAAGATTTTCTATTTTTAATTTCTGTTTCTTCATTTCAAATCTTGATTGTTGGTTTTGTAGCTTTTAACTTAGTGGTGTGGAAAGTGGCATTGTCACTTTGTAACAAATTGTTTTAAAAGAGCTTTCAGAAACACCTATATTTATCCTAGATGTTGTTGTTTAAAACATAGTTTTATAAGATATTTAAAGGGGAACTTTCACCTCGAAAAACTTTTTGCCACATGCTTAGCTATGAAAATAGTATTAGGAATCCTGTTTAATTCTTATTGCATATACGTACTTTATAAGATACGTAGACTTCATTCTGTGCACTTCCCCATTCTGTGGCACACTGAATCCTTGTCACAGATCTGCAGGACTTCCCAGTGCTTTAATTCTCCTCCCACCTCCCTCCCCGCTGTCCTCACACTTCCTTTCGTAGTGGTGTGTCTCACATCTATCATGACAGCAAGCTCTGTTTATCATTATACTGAGAAGGTTCCTGCTGAGATAGAGTTTGAAACTGACTGCTCTGGTCTTGGAGCAGTCAGATTTAGAATCCCGCTTTGATAAGAAAAATTAATGATGTGCTATAACCGTCACCGGTCCTTAATGTATGGAAAGTTGTGACAGTCCAGGCATGTCATTGGGCTTTAGGACCCATATGTATCTTATTTAATTCTTCCCCTATCATGGGGATCTGAGGGAGGAGTCAAATAAATCTTCCTTTGGCTTTGACCAGTCAGTTCCCGCATGAACTACTGTAACCTTCTTCTCTCTGGCCTTCCTCCTCCCAGCTCCGTCCTCTTCAATCCATACAGAGTGCGGCAGAACGAATGTTCCTATTGTCACCTAGGTTTGTACCTGCCCTCCTCCTCCTCAAATCTCCCCAGTGGTTGCCTAGCAAACTCCAGATCTTTTACAAAATTCTGCTTCTCTCATTAAAAACTCTTCTTTCCTCTACTTTTCCTACGTTTCCACTCTGATCTCCCACTATACCCATCCCGCCACTTACGTACAGCCATTGATTGTCTTCTCTCAGCTCCTTTTGTGTCTACAGCCCTCTCACATATCAAACCTTTTTCTCTCATTGCTCCGTATCTATGGAATGCTCTTCCTCCCACCATGCGCCACTGCAATTCTCTGATGGTCTTCAAGTCGAGATTGAAACTACATTTCCTTAACAAATCTTAAACATGATAGAAGGCACTGTCTTTGTACAACTGAAGCTCTTTATAAAATTATTTACTTTATGTCCTCTATCCTGACCAGAACTCTATCACTGTATTCAGCACTTGACCCTTATGTACTCTGTAGATCTCCCATTACCACTTTAGATTGTAAGCTTTTGGGCAGGGACTTTGCTACCAGTGTTGCACTTTGCAAAGCACTTGTGACCCTGCATTGTCTAAACCCTTAATTGTAAAGCGCTGGGTACACTTGTGGTGTTATATAAATACACATTCATTCATTCATTTAGTAATAGCGGGTAAATAGACTTTGTATTAATTTCGAGTTTATTCTTCGTTTTCAGTGCCAGAGAGGTATCCAATGTATTACAACACAATGCATTGGCTAACTCTTTGGCATTAACCCTTTGAGTGCCAGAGGGGTACGCAGCGCATTGCTTTGCAATGCATTGCGTACGCCTCTGGCACTCAAAAGGTTAAAAGGATTGAGCGTGAATATGTTGGAAACCTTTCTAGCATTCAAGGAGATTGATGTCTCATTTAACCCTTTGAGTGCTAGAGAGCTATCCAACACTTTGGCACTCAAAGGTTTAAAGTGTGAGTGAGGGTTATCATGTGTTCTTTTGCTGTTTTAACCACATAATTGCTGCAGAGCAATATGCTAGAGACCTCTCTAGCACTCAAGGTGTTAAAAACCCACTTTATATCAATAGAAGTGTTAGGAATCCCCCCAAATGGTGCACTTGGAATTTTCCAGTCCATAATACATTAGCCTATATTTTTGTGCTAGTGTTCTACTTTGTAAAATGATGAAATGTCTATTTGGAAGTAGGGCAAACAATGCATTCACAATGTAGTGTGCACACAGAGACATTTCTTTGGGTAATGATGCAATCTAGATCTATAATTTTCTTGGGTTAGTACTGCCTTACACAACAGCCTGTCTGCTGTAGCTTTGTCCTCTCTCACCTCTTACTGGTGTCTCTTACACTGGGGTCAGTAGAAAAATGTTTTATGAACTTTGCTGAGTTTGATGAAAGACAAACAGTTGCGTTGAATCATCCAGTCTCATTTCTAATGAGTTATAACGGAAGAACCATAGAATTTGACTGCAGATAAGAGCTAATTGGTCTATCTAGTCTGCCAATTTGCTATCTAGTTTAGTGTAGACTTAGTTTAAGTCTTAGAGTAGCGGTTTGTCAATTTCTATGAGTTATATAAAGTTATATGCAAAAATCTTAGGCAGATGTAAAAAAAATGCTGTAAAGTAAGAATGCTTTCATAAATAGACATTTTAATAGTTTATTTTTAAATATACACACAGAATAGGGTACAAAAGTCTGAGTCCGAGTATAGAGACAGAATAGGGTACAAAAAAGTCTACCATCACCAACTGGTTTCATTTGATATTTTATTAAAAATTAATTATTCAGGAATGCATTATTTAAAGCAGAACTTTCTTTATAATATTGCCCCCAATACATTACTAATATAGAGAAAGGCAAAGGCATTCTTGTATTATGTTTAATAAGTCAGCATTATTGAAGTAATCGACCTTCTTCTGCAGGCATCCAGCGGACAACAACGCAGACATCTTAGAGGGAAGTTGCCTCTGAGCCTGCGCTGTCTGTCCTGTGTACTGCCCGGATTGGTGGTGACGTCCGTTGGTACCTTAAGGTAACGGAAGTTGCTGACAGCACAGGCGCACAGAGCTTCTCTTGTAAGCTCTGTGCCCTGGATGCCTGCTGAAGAAGGTGAATTACTTCAATAATGCTGACTTATTAAACATAATACAAGTATGCCTTTGCTTACCGCTATATTACTAATGTATTGAGGGACAATATTATGAAGATGATAGTTCCGCTTTAACACTGAGACAAATCAGTTTTTTTAATCTCTTTTGTTAAATCTTTATGTGAAATTGCCATTTATATGAATACTAGTGATTAAGCCCGTGTACACAGGCCACAGTGCCACCCAGCAAAATCGGCTGGTGGCCAGAGCCTCTCTTCTCCCTGGCAGTGCTGCAGACATGCGCAGTACTGACTGCCCGAATGTGCCGCCGCTGATACGGAGCGGGGAGTTCTGAATTCAGACCGTAGTCCTCTCTGTGCACCTTCCTGGGACAAAGCGGTCTGAATTCAGAGCGCCCCACTCCGTATCAATCGTGGCGCCTTTGGGCAGTAAGTACTGCGCATGACTGCAGAGCAGGCTGTCTCTACTGTGCATGATGGCTTCTGACAAACATCCTAGCGAATTATAATATAGGATCCTCTTAATACACCATTTACTTATAACTCTTCAAAACTGTTGTGACACCATATATTTCATTTAATTAATATCTTGCACGCATGTGAGTTGTATGTATGTTTTAACAATTAACACCTGATATTAATTCTACTGGTATGGTCCTGCCAGTGCTTCTACTAGCACTGCTGCAAGTATACCTGTTAGGGCCTTTGAAGAAGGACATTTGTTGAAACACCTTTTGTAATCATGTCAGTGGGGCTTAGTGAAGCATTTCGAGGACAAGTTGTTCTCCTGCGTGCTGAAAACCATTCCCAGCATCAAATTGCAACTAAGCGGAAGAGGTTTTCTGAAACCAAATCATTTTCATCCAATGCAAGACCAGGCAGACCTAAAATGATCACACTATCATTAGACTAGTATGTGTGTGAGGATGCTTTGCCTAATCTGTAGTGCAGGGGAGCAATTGCCCCCTGGGCCGGTCATATGTCTGGGCCAGTGGGCCACTGTCTCACTTAATCTCCATCTTGTTGCTATAAATGGAGCAACACTAGTGATAATTGAAATGGTGATATACAAATGATACCACAAAGCTACAATCCAAATGAGGCTACACTAGTTACATAACCCATTTCCACTGTAAGCTCTATAGTATCACTAGTGTAGCTTTACTTCAATTGTAAACTCTGTATGTGGTATCGCTTTACTTCACGATTTTATTGCCACGTTTAAAATTAACAAAAGGAGGTGGACTTTGAGAGTGGGCTCAAAAGATAATAGAAATGGGCTGCTTGATTGTATTTGCCCCCGGGGCCACAAGTTGCCAGCCCTCCCCTGCTGTAGTGCAACTCTATTTTGCAGAGTCATGCCTTCCCTTTTGGCTTAAAGTTTTGTAGAAGAGGATTCATTTTCCAGCAGGACGACAATCCTAAACACACATTGAGGATGTACCAGGTTTATTTGAAGTCCAAGGAAGAACAAGGAGTGCTAATTTGCATGGTCTTCCCATCACAATCTCCTGACCCCAACCCCATGGAACATCTTTGGCGACAAGTGAAAAGAGAAAAGGCGAAACACACTGTGACATCTCTAGAGTCTCTCTGAGATGCTCTAAAGGAGGATGGAATTATGAGGATTGTAACATTCTACACAAACTTGTAGAATCAATGACAGACAGAGTTAAATCAGTCATTAAGGCAAATGTTGTTGATACCAAATTTTGAGAATTTTGGGTTTTCAGCATTTACTAACAAACATACTTTTTACTTTTATTAGTGAAAATTATGTATTTTTGTTTGATTGTAGTAGTGTTTCTTTTTTTATGTTATAACTTCAAATTACTATTCTTTTACTTCCATTGATCTAAATCTGCGCAACACCCCTAACATGCAATCTGTAATGTTTACGGCACCACTTGTCAAGGGTGTAATGAAGGATACATATATATTTCTAAAGATAGCTATTCTAAACTCTCACAACCATAGGTGGGAACTCTCAGGATTTGTCCCGGAGACTCCGATTTTGACTCTCCATTACCGGGTCTCTGGGGCAGAGTCTGATTCTTTGGGGTGTGGGCAGTTTTTTAAGAAACTCTGCCCATTGGTGCTCCTTCCCTGTCAGTTCCACCCACTGCCCGCTCACTTCTCCTCCTTCACCAGCTTATTGCCTATATTTTTTACACATTTCTGAAGCCCCGCCCCCAGTTGTGATTAAGCCTCACCCCCTTTTGATGCAAATTGCATCATTTGTCTCTCTCACTGGCACCACAGGTCTCCCCTTCTAGAGAGGCCAGAAGAAAAAGTTCCCTGGTATGCTCAACACCAAAATAATAAACACAAATACTGTAATATCTCAGGTATAATACGCACCTGTGTATAATACGCAGGTGCATGTTATACCAAAGATTTTAGGGGAAAACAAGAGTGCCTGTGTATAATACGCACCCTTGTTTTCCCCCTTGCTAAAAAAATTTTTTTAAGGCTTCCCTCCCTCGCCCGGGCCAAAACCGCTGCCAAACCAAGACTTACTTGGTTCAAATTTAACTCCCCACTGAAGTCCGCATCTCTTGAATTGATGGAAGGCAAAATACAAAGCTTCCCAGCGGGCGGCATGCTTCCATTTGCCGCCCGCTTCCTTCAGTGAGCTTTCAGGACCTTCCGCCTCCAGCCAATTGGATGAAGGCGGACGGTCCTGAAAGCTCACTGAAGGAAGCGGGCGGCAAATGGAAGCATGCCGCCCGCTGGGAAGCTTTGTATTTTTCCTTCCATCAATTCAAAAGATGCGGACTTCAGTGGGGAGTTAAATTTGAACCAAGTAAGTCTTGGTTTGGCAGCGGTTTTGGCCCGGGCGGGGAGGGAAGGTATCTGCCAACCCTAACTTTTTTAATTTTTTTTTTTTACTTTCGTGTATAACACGCACCCCCCACTTCACATAAGGTGAAGTGGGGTAAAATTGTACGTATTATACCCAATATTTTATAGTATATACTGTATTGTGCGTCTTTATGCAAAAAAGTTGCTCCCTAAGTGGATTTCCGTGGCGTCACAGCATTTAACTCATATGGGTCCTACAGAAGTCACCAACGCATTGCCAGCTAACGCTTTGGAGAACTTTTTAGAATGCCAGGAAGTAATCATATTTATTTTAGAAAACAAAACATAAAAATTTAATAAAAAATGTGATTCAAACTGACCTTTAATGATGTGAGTGCTGGTGTGTTGTCCAGCACATTGCTTTGCAATTTGTTGGACACGCCCAGCACTCAAAGGGTTAACATTTAGGCTGATGTAATACTATAGGAATCTTTCACTTGCGGTTTTCAGACGGACAAAGTCCAATAGTCTGGTTAGCTAATGCGAATGTACATGTTGTGATGGGAACGTGAGCAGATATCCATATACCATAAGAACATTATAATGACCCCTTATTTCTACATATACTGGAGAACTGTAAATACTCTCACTGCTGTGCCGTGTACAGGAGAAAGAGGATCAATTTTGTGGAAAACATTTTTGGAAATGTGAATTTTAACCCTTTGAATTCTAGAGAAGTTCCCCAATGCACTGCGAAACAATACATTGGAAACATTCAAGGGATTAAAAACCAGCATTTAACCCTTTGAGTGCCACAAAGGTATCCAGCACATTGAAGAGCAACTGTGATTCTGTGAAGAGGTGCACTTAGGGTTGATGCTGGTATTTAAAGGAGCAGTAAACTTTTATTTATGAAAACACATATTTTATAGATCTTTTCCTGCTGAATAAAACAAGGTCACTCCCATCGCTGTCAGATAATTTATTCAAAGTTTATAGCAGTTTACATAACCAGGAAGTGAATTGACTGTGTTTACTTCCTGATAGTTCTAACTGACAGGAAGTGACAGGCAGTTTCTATCACATTCTATGGAGAACTGTATGTCACTGACTTTTCTGACTTTCCTTTCCATTAGAATCTAACAGGAAATCTATTTAGAATTTGACCACTAGAGGGCACTGCTAATATATAAAAACATGGGTTTAAACTGTAATAACTCTGGAAATATAAATCTCACGAAAGTGGGAATACCCTTATTTTACTCAATATGAAAATCCCTACAATATATATTTTTTCATAAAAAAAGTTTACTGCTCCTTTAAAGCGGAATTATCATAAATATAAATAATTAGGCATAGGGTGATTAGCTTCTTAACGGCGCTATTATCGGGAGCAAGTACCACGATCTGAAGTAATCCTTCTTCTGAGACCAATGGCCAGGCTTGCACGCAGACATGTTGGTTTAGAGACTTCTGTGCACCTGAGTTGTCCGTCCTTGTCTCCTCTAGGAGGAATTGCACTGTACTTTAAGGTACCAGAAGGGACTGACGGTGCAGGCGCTCAGACGGCTGTAAAGCAAGAAGCCTGGCCGTCATGCTCAGAGAAAGAAGGATTGCTTCAGATCGTGGTACTTGCTCCCGATAATAGCACTTCTAAGAAGCTAATCGCCCTATGCCTAATTATTGTAGGGGTACTTTATATAGGGTGATAGTTCCGCTTTAACCCTTTGTTTTGCAATGCGTTCTGTATCCCTCTGGTACTCAAAGGGTTAAACAAACTATAGATGTCTCCAGTGTATTTCAGCGCAATATTTAAGCCTCTGTCCCCACTAGAATGACAGAGAGATTTAGATGCCATGTAACAAAGTTTTGCTTCACTAAGAGGGTAGTAGATAAGTGGAATAGCCTAGCAGCAGAAGTGGTAGAGGTTAATACAATGAAGGAATGTAAGCATGCATGGGATAGGCATAAAGCTGTCCTGAACATAAGAAAAGACCAAGGGCCAAAAAAGGTTTGAGGTTATTACAGTAGGAAAATGGGCAGACTAGACGGGCCAGATGGTTCTTATCTGCCGTCAAATTCTTCTATCTCTTTCTTTCTATCTCTCCAGCATTAAAGGAGTTAAAATGTATATGAAATCTTTGCAATGTGTTGGATGCCTGTCTAGCATACACGGGGTTAAACTAACACGCCAAGGTCCCAGTCATAATTGTGTATTTTTTATTGCCATATCCGAGGCTAATGTCTTAACAGCGAGGTCAAATATTACTCCAAGCACATTGCTAGACTCTGATCTCATAAACAATTATCCTTTTGGGTTCCAGAGGGTGTCCAACTCATTGCTTCTGACTCACAAAGGGTTAAGGGGCGGTACATATCAATTGAGGGAACAAATAAAAACTCCCTACATTTTCGTTAACCTTTTCAGTGCCAGAGGGGTACACAACGCATTGCAACGTACTGAAAGGGTTAAGGACCACGGGGCATTTTTTTTTTTTTTGCAGTGGATTCCGGGATTTCCATGATCTGGACATTAAATGCTGGTTGAGGCGTCACGGTCCTTAAGGTGTTAATTTATAATGGGACTTTTAATGTCTTGAATGCTATATAGGTCAGAAACATGAACGTCACATTCTGTTCGTTCATTCAGGCCCATTCGTTCATATCGTTCTTTGGTTCATTCACGCGCCTTACACCATTCATAACAAGTATCACAATTACCTTGATGTCGGAGGTCCATCAGTGACCTCGTTGCCCTGGTCCTCCTGCATCTTCTCTTAAGGAAAAATAAATAAATTACCTCCCCCCCAAAAAAAACCAAAACACTCCACTGTCACCATCACAAGAGTATAAAAAGTCTACTTCTAACCCACAGGGTGGTATAAGGCTCTCTTCACGTAGGTGACTATCCTTGGGAGACATTATAGACATGCACAGTCAAACAAAAACTGTGTTTATTGAACCATTAACTTTGGGAACTCTGTAAGCTAACATGACAGAAGGACAAGCATCACATGAAGTTGCCCTTTAATGAACATCAATGAACTGCAGGGTCCATTATAACCTGCCTAATACTCCTTCTTTCCAAATAGGGTGAAAGGGTCAGTGTGTAAGGGAATTTGTATGTGTGAGTGTATATGAATGTGGATGTGTATATGAGTGTATGAATGTGGGTGTATAAGTATGTGAGCGCATGTGTGAAAATGTTTGTATAAGTGTGTGAGTGAATGTGTATGAGTACATGTGTGTATGAGTGTGTGTTTGGATATGAGTTTGAGAATGTGTCTAGCTTGTTTTTTTTTTGTGCCAAATATTTTTCTTTTAAACCCATGTTATTAGATTAGTAAATTCCATTACAAAGCAAATGACATTTCTGGCCTGGACAAAAGTTGGCAGAAATTCTGTGCAGGTAGGAAAACTAAAAATAGAGGAAGAGTGTGAAGTTCTATTTAAGTATACCTACCAGGTGCTTTGTACAGCTGAGCAACGCAATCTTGTCCTACATTTAGACAAATCATAATTTTTCTGCTGGACTAAAAATAAAAGGCGGATGAGTATGATTAAAGGAGAACTAATGTGTTCTAATAATAACCTCCCAGTTACGTCACTATGGCCTGAAAATCCTAATGACCCCTATGAAGTCTGCCCTTCATCCTTGGTTCAAGAGATGGCATCTTCAAACAATCCTGGATGTCATGTTTATGGAGCATGCCGTGATGAAGCTACAGGAGTTGTGACACGTGTTGTGATCTGTCTGGGTTAACAATGTCATTCTGAGTGGACTATGCTAATTTAGGAGCTTCTCACTCATGTTTTTTGATTGATGAGTAAATGTTCTATTGTAAACGAGTACTACGGGTCTCACCCTTAATGCCTAGTGTTTATTTATTTGGCACTACGTTGCATCTGTCATGTTCACGTCCATGGACATGACTTCCAGAACTGATTGAAGATGTTTTCTCTTTAACAAAGCCACAAGGGCAAAATTCATACCTGGGAACTATGCAGATCTGCCCCAAAGACTCCGGTTTTCAGACTGAATTACTGAATTACCAGGTCTCTAGGTACAGAGGCTGATTCTCCGGTGGTTGTGAGTTTCTTCTTCTTCCCACTCTGTTCCTCCCACTCTCTTCCTTCCGACCCTGTTCCTTCCTCTTCCTGCCCATGTCTCCTCCTTCCCACCCTGTTCTTTCCTCTTCCTGCCCATGTCTCCTCCTTCCCACCCTGTTCCCCCATTTTCTGCCCACTTCTCCTCCTTCCCACCCTTTTCCTCCCACTCCCTCCCACTTCTCCTCCTTCTCACCCTCTTTTTCCACTTCCTGTCCACTTCTCCTCTTTCCCACCCTGTTCCTTCCTCTTCCTGACCACATCTTCTCCTTCCCACCCTGTTCCTCCCACTTCCTGCCCACTTCTCCTCCTTTCCATCCTGTTCCTCCCACTCCCTCCCACTTCTCCTCCTTCTCACCCTGTTTTTCCACTTCCTGTCCACTTCTCCTCTTTCCACCCTGTTCCTCCTACTTTATGCTCACTTCTCCTCCTTCCCACCCTGTTCCTCCCACTTTATGACACAAACATGCTTAAGCCACACCCACACAATTAAGCTCCACCCTCTTTATGACATCCCCTCTCCTCAAGCTCAAGATGAGCAAGCTCCTAAGTATGCATAGGGGCCATTAGTATTTTCTGCCCCATGAAAAGTAAGCGGGGTGGGTTTATTATCAGGAAATATCGGAATTCTGGAGCAAACCAACCTTTTACCTGCAACTGCAGCTAAAAAGTACCTCCAAAAATGGCCAAAATGAGACCATGAGTAAGTGTGGTAAACGCGAAACGTATTGATTTATTTCTCATGGCACTGTACCACATCAAGTTGTCCAAATCTGATCACCAGTGAGTCTCTGTTTTGAATATTTTTGGCCAGAACGTTTTTGGAGTTATCTGTTATTTATATTAATAAAATGTGTGATGTTTTTACCTATGGCCTTTCTTGGAGTTATCTGTGGTAGTGTGTGATACCCAGTTATATTTACACAACTAACAAATAAGAAAATCCCCAAGCTTTTAACCCCTTCGATGCTAGAGAAGTCTTGGAGTTAAAAGCCCATTTTAAGTCAATGAGCATTTTAATTTATTTTTTATAGTGTAATTGTTTTCCCCCCAATATTGCTCCTCTTTGGCTTTGTATAAGGTAAGGTGACCAGATACATCTTGAAATGCAGGATACATATGAAAATATTTTGCAATGCAATGCACTCCCCCTCTGGCACTCAAAGGGTTAAAGTTACCTACCTACAATTGTAATTGAATTGAGGTATATGAAATGGGATTTTTTTCTATTTTTTATTTCTTGTTTTTATTATAATTGGGCATCAGCCCTTAAAGGGATAGTAATGTATCATAATAACAGCAGCTCCCTTTAATCTTCATAGTATTTGGGCCGTGGAGAGTTATTTCACTACTGTCAGAGTTGTAGTTCAAGAATAATTGAATGATAAAGTATCTCCCCCTCCCACTCCTTTTACCTAGTGTAAGCCACCTCCCCTCAGATGTGGAATCTGGTCTTGAGACCAGACAGGTCACAGCAAGGGACAATCTTCTTACTGTGATCATAAGGAAAACCCAGCCCCCCTTGACAGGATTTTCAGGTTGTTCCTTATGCTCACTGAAGATTGTCCCTCTCTGTGATCCATCCGGACAGTCTTTCTGCACTGAGGTGAGCAGTGTTATTTCAGAAAAAGGGGCGAGAGAGGAATACTTTATCATTCAATTACTCTTGAATTGCAACTCTGACAGTATTGAAATAACACTCTCCATGGCCCAAATACTATTAAGACTAATTGGAGCTGCTTTTATTGCAAAACAATTAGCAATCTTTGTGCCCGTAGAAGGTGCCCTCCATCAGGCCTCCTGGGTATACTGCCTGCCATGCTTCTAGGTCGGGTTACCAAGTGCTGTGGTATCCAGTGGCTGAGTCCCACTATTGGAGTAAAATGTGAGCTTGCTACAGCAGAGCACAGAAGTCCTCCTCCAATTTGGCATTGCCTGGACCAAATCCTATAGATGGTAACCCTGTTCCTCCCTGCAGTTCATACCCATTGTGGTGCACTTCCATCTCTCTGTCCTGCCATGGCACATCACAATGCAGAGTAGTTTGCTGGAGCCTCCAAATGTTGGTCAGCTGGCTCCCACTAGCTTCCCTCCAGTCTGCTAAAGCCCCAGAAGTGGGTGCCAGGTGTTGGGCTGCCAGAACCTGCCTGTTCTCCCAGGGGAGGGTCATCTTACTTGGTTTAAAGACAGTTAGTCCTTTGTAGAAGACTGCATGAGCATTCTGTTTGGTACTGTTACCCACTGGATAACCATCGGCAGATAAGGAAGACTACTGGAGATGGGAAGAAGCTATATGCTTTGATTTCTGTGATATGCACTTTTTCATATCATTTGAGTAGCCACTTGGCTATGTGCTTTTTATAATTTCAATAAATAGATTATGTCCAGGGTGGTGCATTTTCTTGTTTTTAGATACATGGTTATTCTCCGCAAATTTTAACAAACTATTTTGTACTGGTGATAAAAGACCAGTTCAGTATTTGTTTAATAATATATGAGTGAATGAATGAATTAATCTGTTTATTTATATAGAGTCACAAGTGTACACAGCACCTTTACAGTTTACGTGTTTGGACAATACAGGGCGATGAGTACTTAGGTAAATGAAACACTGGAAATGGGGTCCCTGCTCAGTGGCGTAACTATAGGGGTCACAGGGGTCGCACTCCAGGGGCCCGGCCTCCCCCTGCAACCCCTCCGCCTGGCGCCCGCAATCTCCAACCGGTGCTCTAGTAATGCAGAGCGCTTGGAGATGACATCATCTCCCAGCGCTTTGCTTTACTAAGAGGACTGCACGGGAGCTTCAGGTAGGAGATGGGGGTATTGTGGATGGGGTCAATGTGGTGGGATGGGGGGGGCCTGTGGCACTTCTTGTACCAGGGCCCGGAGGCTTCTAGTTACGTCTCTGTCCCTGCTTATAAGGTTATAATCTAAAGTGGTAAAGGGAGACCTACAGAGAACATAAGGGGTAAAGGGGATCTTTCATCCCTTTATAACTTTGCCTAAATAGTTTTGTCATATATCGTTGATAATGAAAAGTGTATAAATTAAAAAAAATAAAATAAATAAAAATTCTTGTTTGGCGAAATTAAAAGAATGAATACAGCTCTGTACCTACTTCCGAGCAGACTGCGGTTACCTGATCTGTACAGCAGTCTGACTCCCTGCCTCTCTCTATCCAGCCTCCTCAGATGACAGTGTCTTCCTGTCTGTAAGCTGGAATGATCTCATTGGCAGAGATCAATTTATGGCCAATGAGAGCGCTCCAGCTTACAGACAGAAAGCCTCAGTCATCAGAGGAGGCTGCATAGAGAGAGGCAGACTGCGGTACAGATCAGGTAACCACAGTCTGCCCCGAAGTAGGTAAAGAGCTGTATTTATTATTTTAATTTCTCCAATCAAGCGTTTTCTTTTTAAATGCATACACTTTTCATAATCTACGATATATGACAAAACTATTTAGGCAAATTTGTAACGGGGTGAAAGGTCCCCTTTAAGTTCAGTGTAAAACTATATGCAATTTCAAAACTGCCAAAAATATGTCTGTAAAATCTTGCTCAGCATTTTGTATCTATTGGCTTCTCACAAAATTCTTCTAGTGACAAATATATCATTACGCAACTAAGTACAACATTACTGTAATCGTTTGGCAGAGGCCACCTCCTGTCTGAAGCTGTATATACAGAGAAGGTCAAGGACTTAAGAGGCCAATTTAATTAACCCTTTGAGTGCCAGAGGGGTGTACAATGCATTGCAAACCAACAGCACCATAGGGGATAAGTAAAACGGGCATTGATTTAAATGGGAGCTTTTACTCCTGGAACGCTACAAAGGTCTCCAATACATTGTGAAGCCCCATTTAAAAAAATAAAAATGAATGCAAATTTGCATTTGTCTCCTATGGTGCCTTTGACCTGATACATTACTTATATTTATACAGCGAGAACCCTTTTTATTTTAACTTCACACATTACATAGTATGCAAAATACAATTGCATAGACTCATTATTAATTTGTTTTGATCTTCACCTAATTTTTTTTACCTTTACTTAATCCTGACAGTGAGCTTCCTGGATCTGAGTCCAGAGAGCCTCCTGTCAGTGCCTGTGAAAGCAGAGATTTTGATAACAATGTAAAAAAGATACAATGTTGAAAAGCCTTCCCCTGAGTATTAAATACAGCGCACTCAGCTGCAGGGGTACTGAAACCAGGGCCGGATTTACATCTCAGGAGCCTGTAGGCACAGAAATCTGAAGCTCCCCCCCATTGGCCATCTCCACTGGACACCTCCACAATGCTCCTAATCTCCACATTGCCCCCCATCATCTCCATATTGCCCTCACATTACCCCCATTAGCTCCAACTTGCCCCCATCACCTCCACATTGCCCTCACATTGCCCCCATCAGCTCCAACTTGCCCCCCATCATCTCCACATTGTCCCCATCATCTCCATATTGCCCTCACCTTGCCCCCATCAGCTCCCACTTGGCCACCGTCAGCTCCATATTGCCCTCACATTGCCCCCATCAGCTCCAACTTGCCCACCATCAGCTCCATATTGCCCTCACATTGTCCCCATCATCTCTATATTGGCCTCACATTGCTCCCTGCCCCGTGTCTGTTTCCTACCTCCCTGGTGGTCCAGAGGCAGGAGAGGTCTCTGCCTCCTTCTGCACAGACTTGTAGCTGCTGGAGCTCCCGCGCAGTCTTCTCTTCAGTAATGTAGAGTGCTGGGAGATTATGTCATCTCTCTGCGCTCTGCATTACTAAAGAGCTGACGAGGGAGCTCAGCAGCTACAGGTCTGTGCCGAAGAAGGCACAGACCTCACCATGTTGCAGTGCAGGGCAGGGGAGGTTAATTAAAAAAAAAAATAAAAAATAAAAAGGGCAGATCCCACCGGGCGGGTGAGGCTAATTTAAAAAGAAAAAAAAAGATCCCAAAGACAGTCACCCCTCTGTGGGGTGCGCCTGTAGGCAGATGCCTACTCTGCCTAATTATAAATCCGGCACTGGAACATTATATCACTATATCAACTTTCATAGTCACTGTCCAGGGAGCTCACTGTCAGGAACATTAAAGTGTAAAAAAAAAAAGGTGGAGATAAAAATTATGAAAAGTATAGGAAATTGGATTTTACAGATTATGCACTATCAGAATATTTAACCGTTTGAGTTCCAGAGGGGTTTACAAAGCATTGTGTGTACCTCTCTGGCATTCAAAGGGGTAAAGTCATAATAAAATGTTACTAACACTTTAAAGCCTTGATTCCATTGCAGGTAAAAATGTAATCACTGGGGTTTATCCTACAGATTCCTATTAAAGTCTATTGGTAAATCTGTAGATGAAATTAAAGATAAAGCCATCACGCGTAATGCAATTCAGGCCACCTAAGAATGACAAAACTATAGCTGTAGGGAAGCACACAAATGGCCAACTCAGTGAGTCTGATGTACTAAGAATTGGAGAACGCCAGAGAGATAACCATCACCCCAATTCCCATTGATTTAAATGAGGCTTTTAATCCATTCATTTGAAGGGAGGTCTGCAGCACCACTGACTGGTTTGGGATGATAGGAAGTACCGTGCCCAACAGCTAAAGGTTCAAAGATAATCTGACCCTGCAGCAGAAGAAAACTCAAGTTATTGGGAGGCCAAGTCAAATTGTGAATACGTTTATGGGGAGCAAAAGGAGACAACAATTCCTGGCTTGCTCGGAGTACCTTGCAGCGCTGTGGTCCTGGGTTCAAATCCCACCAAGGACAACATCTGCAATGAGTTTGTATGTTCTCACTGTGTTTGCGTGGGTTTCCTCCGGGTACTCCGGTTTCCTCCCACACTCCAAAAAACATACCGATAGGTGAATTTAGATTGTGAGCCCCAATGGGGACAGGAACCAATATGAGTGTAAAGCGCTGCGGAATCTGTGTGCGCTATATAAATAAATAAAGGATTATTACAGTACCTATAAAATTCTTGTGTATTCATTTACATGCCTGAAACTGATCAGAAAACCTGTCTCCAGCAAAGAATCTAGAGCTTACAGTGTTTCCATTGTATTCATAGAATTTATTTCTCTAACATGTAGAAGAAAACACACAGCTGGAGGCTAGAGGTCACTAGAATGACCTTGGAGAATGAAGTACATTAGAATCAACTTCAACACAATCAGTAAGGTCAGGAACATGGTGAAGCCCATCAGAACATACATCATTGCCTATGATTAAAACAATGATATCTCATGGCGATAAGTCTTGCATAAACCGCACTAAATTCCAGAAATGGCAATTCATAAACTACATGTTGGGTAAAAACGTGCCTCGTTTTATCTTGATATCGGACTTTTGCAATGTTTGTAGGCTATACTTGCTTGGTTAATAATTGTTCAAATTGTTTAACATATTGATTAGAATTGCTTTCACCATGTTGGGACTCTCCGTTAAGAAAGAATATATATATATATATATATATATATATATATATATATAAATATATATATATATTTTTTTTTTTTATATATATATACATATAGGACCAAAAAACAGCAGCACACTACAGGACTTTTTAGAAAGCTCAAAAACTACTATTTTATTGTATTAGATCAATGTTTCAGCACAACACAGTGCCTTTCTGAACACAATACAGAAAAGAAAACCAGACCCCTAAGTACCCACAAACTAACCCCCAATCTGGTCTGGAGAATCTAATTAGAAGCCTTAGACAGGCTATAGAAGACTTAGAAGACTTAGTTAGCTACTGTAATTAGTACCAATACAGAGAAGCTGGCTGTATAATAAATCCAGAATAAGGGATAGACATACAATGTATATATACCCAGAATCATGCATCAAATGTGAAAACAGACATATAACTACGTGGGGATTACAAAACATGATATTTGATCGGAAATATATACATACTTGCTTGTTTACAGATTCTTTATATTTTTTGAAATGATGACCCTACTGAAAAATAAATTAAAAGCCTGCTTTTAACTCCTCATTTCACTGTAAATTTCTTTGTTAAGCCACACTGGACTTAATTTCATTATCTTTATTTATTCCCCAGTGGTATATATATTTACGAGTACATTTACCTAACAACATTTTGAACAAATTCCATCTTTCTTGTGAATTTTTATCTTTGAAGATTACATCTAATTCAATGTCCTATAATACTGCTTTTAGCATCAAAGTTGAAAGTTCAGATTTAAAGTTATAGTAATGTTTCCCAAAAACAGCAGCTCCAATTAATCATCATAGTATTTGAGCCATAGAGAGTATTATTTCAGTACTGTCAGAGTTGTAGTTCAAGAATAATTGAATGATAAAGTGTTCCCCTCTGTTATGGTGTGCAAAACAAGACAAGGAGTCAGATAGTATAGTTAAAATCAGAAATTAGAATAATAAATAGAAGGCAAATAATGAAGATACTATAAGCAGAAGGTGACTGGAGAGGATAGAGACTCTATCAGAAATAGGAGCCTGTCGACGGGCCAACCACAACTGCTGGAGACTAGGCCGAAGCCAACTGGTAGTCTCAGGGTAATAGGTGAAACGCAACACAGAACCTACAGTCTCCCATAATGTAGCAACAAGGGAGACTGTTGACTCACGCCTGCAGTCAGTAAGGAAGAGCTCGTCTCCAATAAGGATGGCAACATTGGAGACTACTGACTCATGCCTGCAGTCAGTAAGGCCAGAGTCTGCCAGAGCCCCAGGTCTGCACCAGGATGGATGTCTGTGGGGAACGGAGCCACACAGCGGAGTGAACAGACAGAGCCACAGGTCAGCACCAGCTGGGATAGTCAGACAAGTCAGGTTCATACACGGAGTGGGTAGTCAGCCAGAGCCACAGGTCTGCATCAGATAGGATGTCCACTAGGAGTAGGTAACGCTGGGAGGATACTTGGACAGAGCCCTAGGTCATACACGGAGCGGGTAGTCAGCCAGAGCCTCAGGTCTGCACCATATTGGATATCTAAAGCCAAAGGAGAGCACAGGTAGAATGGTCAGACAGAGACACAGGTCAGCACCAGAATGGATAGTCAGACAAGCCGGGTGTAACGGATACCAGCCGTTACTCCAGGAAAATATGTTAAGGATCACTACCCACACTTTTTCCCTCAAAGGAACTGATATTCACGGGACAGGGATAGAGGAACCCGCAGTTTGGATTTCTAGGGTCGGACGGATTCCCATTGGCCAATCCGAGTTAAAGGGATGCCATTGACTTAACATGGGGAAAAGTAGGCATCTCTCTGATTGGCCAAAGCTCTGGGTGACGAGTTTAAAGATCCCCATAGAGTTAACATGGGGGAAAGTAGGCCACCCAGGGATTGGCCAATCTAGGGCCCACCCCGAGGTACCGATTGGCCGCCTAAAGTTAAAGGGACTCCATAGACTTTACATGGGAAAAGTAGGCGGCCATCGGACTGGCTGCTCGAGTCAAGCTCTCCTTCTCTTATTGGTCCAAGAGTTAAAGCGGCCAGATTGAATTACTACGGCTCCATGGAGTCTGGTGCCCCATTGTACTTGAGTTTACCCTAACCCCAGGGGTCCCATTGTATGTTCCCCCAACCCACTGTACTGTGCCAGTTAACTTTGTTATGTATTGTTGTTCTTTGTTCCAAATCTTCATAAAAGAGCTGAATTCATCCACAATAAAGAGAGAGTTCTTTTGATCCTGAACTGCGTGCTGTGTCTGCGTTATTGGGTGGTATCAAGGGTCTTCTGTTGACCCCCATCCTGGAAAGCTGTTTGGAGGGACTGACTGGGAAAACCAGCTACAGTCAGCCGTCATCTAGAGAGAGGTAGTTGGCAGAACGAGCAACGTCCATCCGAGGACTTAGGATCTCGTTACACCGGGTCATACACAGGATACAGGAACAACTGGAACTAGAACTGCACTGAACAACAATGTAAAAGTCATGATACACAGGCCCAGAGAGGTATATAATGGAGTAGGAGAAGGCGGGACCAATTAGGTCCGCCAGGCTGGGCCTATAACCAGCGTCCAGGCAAGTGCCTGATTCATGATGCCAGTAAAAAGGAATCAGACACGACCAGGAAGCAGTCAAAGAGGGACACGGCTAGTGACGCCGGAGCTTCAGACCAGAACCCTGCTCCCGGCAAAATGGCGCAGGCCGAGGTAAGGCACTGTGACACCCTCCCGCCCCTTTTACCTAGTGTAAGCCACCTCCCCTCAGATGTGGAATCTGGTCTCTTGACCAGACAGCTCACAGCAAGGGACAATCTTCTTACTGTGAGAACAATAAAAACAATGTCCCCCTTGATAGGTTTTTCAGGTATTTCCCTTATTTCCTTTAAGATTGTCCCTCACTTTTATTGTGAACCATTACTATCCCTTCAACTGTCCTTCATCTGCAACAATTTTCTAGATATAAACACACACATTTTGGAAGTGAAGTCAGCAGTGAAAGGGGCACATAACCTCGATAGGGCAAGTTCATGAGAAATATTGTGTTTGCAGTGGGAAAAGGACTTTTTCTTTGTACTGCAATCTTAGTATAAATGCAGAATGGCAGAGTAGGAAGAACAGTAGTGAATTCATGAATTGTTTTCCTGGCATATAGAAATATGTTAATATTATGCAATTGCTAAGTGGAAAGTAAAACTAACAACTCCTAATAATAATTTCCAACTTACCTTAACCCTTTGAGTGCCAGAGGGGTACACAAATCATTGCATTGCTTACCCCTCTGGCACTCAAAGGTTTAATATGGCTGTAAAATCCTAATGACCCATGTGAAAATGTTTACCTTCTATACTTGCATTTCAGGACACAGATTTACTTCTCGAGATACCGTATGCTCCCCTAGCCCCCCTAAGGTCACACCCAAATTCCACATAGGACCACACCCCCTGGTCCTTCCAGTGTGACTTAATACAGAAATTATCCTTGGCCTATAATAGACAAAGAAAAAAAAGATCTTAAAGGGATAATAATGTTTCACAAACACAGCAGCTCCAATTAATCTTCATAGTATATGGTCCATGGAGAGAGTTATTTCATTACTGTTAGTGTTGTAGTTCAAGTGTAATTGAATGATAAAGTTTTACCTTCCCGTCCCTTTTGCCTAGTGTAAGCCACCTCCCCTCAGATGTGGAATCTGGTCCTGGGACCAGACCGCTCACAGCAAGGGACAATCTTCTTACTGTGATCATAAGGAAAACCCTACCCCCCTTGACAGGTTTTTCAGGTTTTTCCTTATGCTCACTGAAGATTTTCCATCTCTGTGATTCATCGGACAGTCTTGCTGCTCTGAAGTGAGCAGTGTTACATCAGTAAAAGGGGCTGGAGGGGAATACTTCAATTACTCTTTAACTACAACTCTGACATTTCTGTATTGAAATAACACTCTACATGGCCCAAATACTATGAAGATTAATTGGAGCCGCTTTTATTGTGAAACATTAACAATAATAATATCAAAGTATTTTACCAGGAAGGATACATTGAGATTGTCTCTTGTTTTCAAGTATGTCCTGGGAGTATAGATATTATTACCCAATTTAATCGGTACTCATTTTATCTACCTGATTTGACCCTGCTGGGACTAGAACCTGTGATCTTGAGGTTTGAACAGATACTAAAGCTGGTGCATTAACCAACTGAGCCATGTCACCAGCATAAAGGTTTAGTAAAATGTAATTATGAAGAAAAATATAATTATGGATTTTCCTACTGAGTAAAACAAGGAGGCTTCTGCTGTTGGCAGTGGCTTACTTCAAACTTCATTACAGTTCAATATAGTTTTGATCAAGCCTTGGGGGTAAGTTGATCAGTATAGACGAATATGAATTCTTATTGGTCAGAAATTCAGTCATTCCCACATTTTATACTATTCCCAAAGTCCACAAAAATCTTCATAAACTGCCCGGACGCCCCATTGTATTATAGATAAGTAGTCTCTCTGAAAATAGCGGCTAGTATGTATGTGACCCATGTATTTTTTACCTTTTTAGATTAGACCTTTAGGCCTTTGTGTTCATTGATATGGGCAACATAATGAGCATTATATTTATCTTTTTAGATGATTATCTAATTGCAATAATAGGGACAATCAAGTATTAATTATGTATGTTCCGTACCGGTTCTCTAATGGGACAGACATATTAATTATATTCTTGCTTTGTATGAGGATTTGTAGGTGTTAACATACTTGTAGGTGTTTGATAAATTGATTTCTTATGAATCCATTTTGATTGTAGGTGTATGGTATATCTGCTTTCTATTATTTCATTTTAACTAGTCTTTCTGACTTACACTCTGATGTTAATATTGGTGCCCAATTATTTTTTTTTAGTACACTATTATTTTTATCGTAGTAAAAATTTACTGCTCCTTTAACTATTTGTGTACCAGAGAGGTATCCAACAAATTGCATTGCAATGGTGCAATGATGAGGCCTAACCAAGGATTTATATATGCCAAGGTTTGGCTGAGCTGCTCTAACTCTGCTGCTTGATTCTGCTGTCTGAGCTAATCAAAGAGCTCTGCTAGCCATTGCTGCTGCCTTCCCTTTCCTGGTCGAATCAGCTGATCTCTCTGTGATTGCTCGCCTGATTTTTACCAGCCAACTGACTGTGTTCCTGACTCCTGGCTTGCTCCTGACATCGCAGACTTCTGTGTTCCTGACCATGGCTTGGCTGAGTACTTGTTTTGGTTCCTGACACTGGCTTGTCTTTTGGTTTATGCTCCTGGATCACGATTCTATTTTTGTCACTTTAATAAAGGTGTTTTGCATTTTACATTTTTGTGTCTGTCTGGTTCCTGGGCCCTAACAATATAGAGGTAGAATTATATTTGCATCCCGTGCATCTAAACCCCTTTTTAAACAGGATAGTACACTATGGGCTTGTGCAGCAGCTAAGTGAGACTGTACATTGGACTACACTCAATAAAATGTTATAACTACCCTTTAATACACTAGAGATAGGGGCCTTGGGACCAGTTAATAATTATTAACATACTGACTGGAGGTGGGAGGGAAACCGCTGGGGAATGGAATTTACTGAGGGGGAGAGGGACATATTTTTATTTTCTAGCTATGTAACTCAAACTGTTGTTTTAAATAAAAAACGCTAACACAACATATAGGTGATTTTGAAACCTCTTTTATAATAACCTAAGTTGCTATATAGCGATAGGTTCACTTTAAATAATTACTACACCACTTATGACTCTTTAATCAAGCTTATAAAATCTTTTTCGGTTCCACTGGACATACGGTAATCTACTGCTGGAACTATTGTTAAACAGCAAAGCAATTATGATTCTGAAAAGACCTCTGAACTCCAAGTAAAAAATGATCACGTCAAAGGTTTAAGGCGTTTTCATGATATCTTAAAGATAACTGATCAGTTAATGGTGATATTAATTATACTGTACTTTACCACATTGGGTTTGCCTTCTAATTTAGAATTTGCAACATGATCGTTATATTTTACAAGCAGGCAAAGTGCTTTGTAAATAGTTCACTGATTTCAATCTAAAATGAATTCCAGCAACAACCAGTATGCAACAGTCCTGGAAATTATTAAAGGAGAAATGTACCTTAGGAATAATTGGCACTTCATTTGTTTAACCCTTTATAGGGGTAGAATTAAAGGCAGGTGTTAGGCCACAAAAACACCAACGGGTGTTTTCATATGTAGTAAGCCATTTAAAGGGATAGTAATACTTAAAATGTAAAAAAAAATATGTTGTAGGGTTTATCCCCCTGAGTAAAACAAGAGTACTCCCACTGCTGAGAGGTGTTTTATTCAAAAGTTATTAATTTTCAAAGTTGAATTTTTTAGGCGCAATATCACAGTGGCCTGAAATTGTACCAACTCTGGTCAGTTGACCATAAATCTCCATAGGATGGTGTACCAACAGCTCCACTGTACAATTTCAGGCCACTGTAATATTGCACCTAAAAAATTCAAGTTTGAAAATTAATAACTTTTGAATGAAAGACCTCTCAGCAGTGGGAGTACCCTTGTTTTACTCAGGGGGATAAACCCTACAACATATTTTTTTTTACATTTTAAGTATTACTATCCCTTTAAAGGGCCATGTAATGAACTGCTAATGGCAGTTCATAAAATAATACGGCTGTTACACTAACGTGTGTTTTGGGCTGTTAAAAGAAATGCTCCACTTTTCCATGTAAACATAGGCGTAACTAGATGCCTCTGGGCCCTGGTGCAAAAAGTGCCGTGGGCCCCCACACCACCACATTGGCCCCCCTCCACAACGTCCCTCTATCTCCACAATGCCCCCATCTCCTACCTGGAGCTCCTGCGCGGTCCTCTTAGTAATGCAGAGCGCTGGCATATGATGTCATCACCCAGCGCTCTGCATTACTAGAGTGCCGGAAGCAGATTGCGGGCGCCAGACAGAAGGGTCTCAGGGGGCGGCCAGGCTCCTGGAGTGCACGGGCCCGGTTGCAGACGCGACCCCTGCAACCCCTTTAGTTCGCCACTGCATTTAAAGGACTACGTTATCTGCAAAACATCCGATAAGGGACTCACCGCACAAAACTTAAGACCCAGTTTTGTTGGCCATAATGTCCCTTATTTGACCGGGCAGCTCTTCAGCAGAGCCGAAATAGCATTAGCTACAAAGAAATTCTTCATTAGAACGGTCTACAAAGTGTGACTGCCTCCCAGGCACACTTTGTAGACTGTTCTAATGAAGTATTTGTTTGTAGACAACGCTATTTCGGCTCTACTGAAGAGCCATCTGACCGCACAACCAGAATCTTGATCTGTCAGCTAGAGAGCTGAAGTGAGTAAAAGGGGAGGGAGGAGGGAACTTTAAAAGCGTATAAATCTTAAAATACACATCTTTAGGCAACGGGATTTACTGTATTTCATTAATTTTTTTCAAATGAACAGTATTAAATCATACCTCCCAACATTTCAAATTGCCAAAGAGGGACACATGTGTTTTAAGGGGTGTTGCTGTGGGCGTGGCTGGTGTGCGGGGCATTACCAATAATTTTTAGGCTATTTCATGACTTATTGATACCTCCTTGTGTAACCTAATAAATGACTTCTAACAAGACCAAAGGCTTACTAGTTACACAGACTAATTTATAAACCCATGTAATGAAGATTAATATGAGTTTTATTTCTGTAGAACAATATGATACACTTATATACACACCACACAGTCTGGTTTCCTAAAAAGAGGGACATCAGGGTGGGAAAGAGGGACAGAGGGATTTGGGTCTAAAAGAGGGACTGCCCCTCCTAAAGAGGGACACTTGGGAGGTATGTTAAACCTTCTTACATCCAAGTATCCCTTTAATAACAGAATTACACCACATTTGACATTACTGCATTTTTATAAATCTCCCCACATGGTTTCTCTTTTAACCTTTTCAGTGCCACAGGGGTACACAATGCATTGCAGAGCAATGCTTTTCTGTACCCCTCTGGCACTCAAAGGGTTAACAGGAAACTGGAAAACTGGAAAACAAAAATTCCCACGAGCCTCTTAATTCACTCCAACACATCAGTAATTTAACATTCAAATATGCAACAAATAAAAACTCTAGAAACATGAAAAATGGGAGTGGATTGTGGAAAGAGTTGTAAACAGCAAGGTGCATTATGGGAATACTTACAATAACATTGATGAATAGGCTTAATTACCATGGATTTGTCTGTCACATTAGGATTTCAACAATGAACATAACAAGGTTTTGTTGAAGGATTAAACAGCAAGTCTTACTGTTCAGTGGAAGGAAATGTGATTCTTGAAAAACAAAACAAAAAAAAATACACAAAACAGACACATAACAAATTTAAAGTATTTCAAGAGGGGAGAGGAAGCCAAAAAAAAAAAAAAAAACAGGAATGGGGACACTTAACATTTCCATCTGCTGTTATTCTTAATTTCCCAGCATCCCCAGCTGGAAAGCGGTTTAATGGGAATGCTGGGAATTGTAGTCCAACAAGAACAGAGGTGATGCTGATTTCCCACTTCTGTATTTATAGGCTACATTTCATATTAGGCAAAGAAGGCAATTACTTATGTCTCCAATTTCTGCGGGTCATCTTATTTTTGCTGGCCACACCTGCTGTGCTGAGTGGTAGGCGTGGCCAACACAGTCTCAGTCTTCCTGCAGTGAGACTGACTTCTGGTTTACGATGGTTAGTTTTTCCATCAGTTTATATATTGCTGTGATATCCAGTCTATATGCTGAATTGGCCAGCTTCTATAGCATTGCACTATCCAGTGAGTTTAAGAGCTGGAATAATTGTGGAATGAAGCATCTCAAAGCAGTGGGATTACTCTGTTTTTTATGAATCAGGAAAGCACTACGCTATATATTTTAATATTTAAACATTGCTGTATTTTCAAGAAAATAATAACCATTTATTTCTAGTCTATGATTCCTCTTTAAGAATTATGTATTTAAATCACCTTTTTTTGACATCTTGTTACTTTACTGTCTCTTATCTTTGTGTATAAGTGGTGTAAGATGTCTGGCAACTCAGCTTAGAACAGTGGTTCTCAATCAAGATGCCATCACTCTTTGGTGCGCCACGGACATCCACTTAGGGCGCATTCTTAAACAGGGGGGATTCTTTACCCTTCCATTACTCTTGAAACACAACTCTGACAGTATTGAAATAACACTCTCCATGGCCCAAATACCATGAAGATTAATTGGAGCTGCTGTTTTTGTGAAACATTACTATCCCTTTAAAATGTTCCAGTGTCAATGTCCACTAATAGCATATGTTTCTTGTACAGGCCAATGAAGATAGCGAGGGAGATGATATTATTTTATATTGCAGTGAACAATGTTTAGCACTCACAGTAAACAGGTCAAGTAATTTAAATACACTCCTCGGCCTTGATAGAGGCTCATGAGGAGGTAAACGCTGGATCTCGGTGGACTCCTCATTATACTTTCTTCATTGTGTAAGACATATGAGTGCTCCCTCTTTCTGTTTTTTTATTTGTATATATTGAAATGCTGATTTTTAAATGATTATAAACATACCTGGGATCTCTCTGGATTGGCTCTGAATCTGGTTACACAATTAAAGACACCTTGCTCTATAGATTCTCTGATCACTGGAAGATTACAGCATAACACAAACCATAATGTGGATTACAATTACTCTGGGTCCCAACTATGTGCACCATTAATGGTACCCAACAGCCACTAGGGTGAAGCCTAGGGTGGCCCGTAGTATTTGCTGTGGGTGGGTGAATACCATATTGACCATTGTATTCTTGAACTGTTTTACTGTATTATATTCATGTATCTGTTATATTCCTGCGTATTTCTGTTATATTCCTGCACAGGGTTTTCTTTCTGTGCAATACAAAGTTCTATTTAAAGGGATAGTAATACTTCATTTTAACTTTATTTTATTTTGTAGGCATTAAAAAACATGAAGAATGATATAAGTCTTATCTCTCAAACCTTTATGGTTTATGAGATATTCACAAGCAAAGTTTCCCCTCCCGCCCCTTTTACCTAGTGTAAGCCATCTCTTCTCAGATGTGGAATCCAGTCCATAGACCAGACAGATAATAGCAGGGGACAATCTTCTTCCTATGAAAACAATGAAATCCCTGCCCCCCTTGACAAGCTTTTCTGGTTTTTCCCTTATCTTAATTGAAGATAGTCCCTCTCTGCAGTCTACCTGGGCACCTCCCTTCTGATCTGGCTGAGCAGTGTTACATCAGTAAAAGGGGCGGGAGGGGGAGACTTTGTCATTGAATTACTCTGGAACTACAACTCTGACAGAATTGAAATAACACTCTCCAAAGTCCAAATACTATGATGATTAATTAGAGCTGTTTTTATTATGAAACATTAGTATACCTTTAAGACAGTTCTGTGTCAGTTTTATTGCTCACTTAAATATGTTCCCAACTGGGCCCCACATCCATACCCTGGATGCCCAGCCGGGTGGAGGCACTGCTGCAGTCATGTACCCAAACTCCCGTGTAGCGGAGGCTCAGGATCAGCGTGCAGAACACAAGGAGGTTTCTGGGGTAAAGGACCACAGGGGTGTCTGTGGGCCTACGCAAAACCCCGTTACAATAGCAAGGCATATTAACCTTTAGTTGTTCCACTCAGTCCCAGAAAACAGTCCTTGCATCCACTGGCAGTCTCCTCTGGGTTGTTTGCCTCTGATCCTTCCTGCTGCTGTGACTTGGTCACCCGATCACGTGACCCTTTAAATCACCAAACAGAAGTACTACAGAAAAAACAACTTTTGAACAGTTTGATGAATAAATAATGTGGTCCAAACTTATTTTGTAGAAAAGTAATTTGAAGCTGTCAAATAAATTACTTTTAGCCATTATAACTTGTCATACCATCAAGAAATATTAATACCACAGCTAAATCTACTGAACGGATATGTTTGAAGTTTTGCAACTCAAGAGATGTCTTAGAAGGGACATTTAGCGTTCAGTTATGATTTGGTGAGTGGCAGTTAAATTCCTGAGATATTGGAATCTGCACTTTACAGTTCAGACATGAGTAGTATTTTTTCTAAAAGTGGATAAAGCTTTTAGCTTTTAGCTCAGGTCAGAATTTATTAAAAAGTTAAATTGAATGATCAAAGAAATTGTTTAAAAAAAGATACTTATTGAAATAAGTATTTGTTGATCATAGTAACATATTAATAAATTACCTAGAAATTGTACTGTATTGTATATTTTTATTTATATAGCGCCAACCGGTGTACTTGGCACTTTACAGTTTACATTTGATATAGCAGGGGTACAATAAGTGCAGTGATTAAGTGCTTATATAGGCAGTCATAAGGGGAACAACAGGTGAGTATACATTAGGATAAGAGGTCCCTGCCCCGTAGAGCTTACAATCTAAGTATAGGATGGGTGACATACAGATACAAGCTGGTAGAGGAGGAAGTGCAGTGTTTGGCTTATGATAATAATGGTAATGTTTCCATATTATGTTGTTGCTAGAGATAAAAGGTGTCTTTTAGCTTTGATTTAAAGTTGTTGAGGGTTGAGGCTTGGTGAATACTGGGTAGTAGGGAGTTCCAGAGGTAGAGGGCAGCAAGTGAGAAAGCTTTCAATCGTGAAACAGCGATAGTGGTTAAAGGGGCAGAGAGTCGTCCACCATGAGTGGTGCATAGTGGACGTGCAGGAATATGGCGGGATATCAGAGATGAAATATAAGGTGGGGACAAGTGATGGAGAGCCTTGAAGGTAATGAGGAGGATTTTGAATGTGATACACTGCTTTATTGGAAGCCATGACAGTGATTTTAAGAGTGGTGGGGTGAGTACTGTTCTGGAGGAGAGGAAGAGTATTCTGGTGGCTGAATTAAGAACTGAAGAGAAGGCAAAATATCAATATTTGCAGATGACACTAAATTATGCAGGGTAATTAATTCAGAACAAGATATTTGCTCTCTACAGAGGGATTTACATAAAATGGCAGATTGGGCATAAGTCATGCATAAATCCCAATGCTACTTATGAGCTTAATGGAATCATTTTAGGGGACTGGTTGCTAGAGAAAGGCCTGGGAATCCTTGTAAACTACAAACTTGGAAACAGTGACCAGTGTCAAATAGCAGTAGCAAAAGCAAACAAAATCCTATCTTACATAAAAAGGGGTATTGAAGCAAGAGGGCATAACATCATGTTGCCATTCTACAAATCAAGTCCTCACCTGGAATATGTAGTGCAGTTTTTGGCACCATTTCTGAAAAAGAAAATTCTAGAACTGGAGAGAGTACAGCAAAGAGCAACCAAATGAATTAGGGAAATGGAGGACTTGACGTATGAGGAACGATAAGACAAACATGGTTTATTTACTCTAGAGAAAAGACGACTAAGAGGAGAACGTATTACAATGTATAAGTATATGAGAGGTCAATACAAGGATCTCTGTGGTGAGCTATTTATTCCAAGGCCTGATCAGGTGACCAGGGGACACCCCTTGAGATTAGAGGAAAGGAGGTTTCAAATTCAGCAGCGGAAGGGTTTTTTTACAGTAAGGTCTGTTAAATTGTGGAATTCTTTGCCCAACGAGGTGGTTATGGCAGATACAATGGATACATTTAACAGAAGATTAGATACATTTCTTTCAAAAGGGAACATACAGGGTTATACTGTGTATTAGTAGGAAAACAGGAAGGTCTGATAAATGATTAACTTATTTGAAAGCAGGAAAGCTATATAATGCTCATGTCACTGGGATATAAGGAAAAGGTTGGACTTGTGTCTATTTTCAATCTGATTTACTATCTTACTATATGGTAATGTTGATCATGTATCTGAAATGCATTTGATTAACAACATACAGGATTAATGCTTTGAATGTCAGAAAGGTATATAACAGATCGCATTGCAATGTACTGGATTCACCTGTGGCACTCAAATGGTTAAACAAAAAAATGTTGATCAAGAATGCGAGGTGTACGGAATCGAACTAAAGTTTAGATGACAGAAAAATTTTGATTGTGCAAGGGAAGTACTTTTGGTCAAACACAAAAAAATGTTACCAAGGAGAAAAAAGGTTGATAGTATGTGCAAACAAAACATTTTGTGGAAAAAAAAAGTTGATTGTGATCACACAGTCCATTGCTATTGCATTTGTCTCCCACATCTGCTTTGGGTTATTGCAATATCCCTACCTAAAGCATCTTTATCCAACTGAACAAAGCTAAAACCAAACAATGTGACATAGATGTATACTTTCTCAAGTGTCTATCCTTAGGAGGAAGAGTCTGTATTTGAGACCCAAGTCCCCCTGTCATTCTTACATTGGTGTCCTTCTTTTTAGTAAATCAGAATGTGTTGTGTGTATTTAAATGTATCACATTGATCCACAGCAATACAATTCACATTAATTAATATTTGTTTAAACTTAAGTTTATGGGTTTATAAATTAGTCTGCATAAATAAAAATACTTTGGTCTTGTTCTAAATCAGGTATTCAGTTACATAAAGAACTGTCAGTAGGTCATGAAGTAACCTAAAAATCCTCGGCAATGCCCAGCCCTCCAGTCATGACCTCAGCAACACCAATTAAAGGGATAGTAATACTTTGTTTTATCTTTATTTTATTTTGTAGGCATTAAAAAAACATGAAGAATGATATAAGTCTTATCTCTGAAACCTTTATGGTTTGAGAGGTATTCACAAGCAACGTTTCCTCTCCCGCCCCTTTTATCTAGTGTAAGACATCTCTTCTCAGATGTGGAATGCAGTCCATAGACCAGACAGATAACAGCAGGGGGCAATCTTCTTCCTATGAGAACAATGAAAGCCCTGCCCCCCTTGACAAGTTTTTCCGATTTTTCACTTATCTTAATTGAAGATTGTCCCTCTCTGCAGTCTACCTGGGCACCTCCCTTCTGATCTGGCTGAGCAGTGTTACATCAGTAAAAGGGGCAGGAGGGGGATACTTTGTCATTGAATTACTCTTGAACTACAACTCTGACAGAATTGAAATAACACTCTCCAAAGTCCAAACACTATGATGATTAATTAGAGCTGCTTTTATTATGAAACATTACTATCCCTTTAAATCAATTTGTCCAGGGGAGGGCTGGCCTGGGGGTCAGCAGAGCAATTGCCCCCTGGGCCGGTCATATGTCTGGGCTGGTGGGCCACTGCTCCTCACTAAATCTCCCAATTGCTGCTGTAAATGGAGCTACACTAGTGATACCACAGAGCTTACGATTGAAATGGTGCTACATAAACGATACCACAGAGGAACAATCCAAATGGAGCTAAACTAGTAGCATAAACCATTTCCCATGTAAGCTCTATAGTATCACTAGGTAAGCTTTACTTCAATTGCAAGCTTTGTAGTGGCACACTAGTGTAGCACCATTTCAGCTGTAAGCTATGTGGTATCACTTGCCCTACATCACAACATTAATGCTAATTTTAAAATTAACAAAAAGAGGTGGGCTGGAAGAGTGGGCTTGAACAATATAGAAATGGGCCACTTGAATGTATTTGCCCCCTGGGCCACAAGTTGCCAGCCATCCCCTGAATTTGTCCCTGTTTGGCCATTTGAAATTTTGGGAGATATGTAGATGTACAAGCAGATACAAGAGGGTCTTGCTATGGACGCTTACAATACAGTGGAAATACGGGATGAAGTAAATTTGAGGTGAGGGTAGGTGATAATGCTTGTCAGTACCTCAAATGAATATAATGGTTTGGGAGATCTAAAGGCAAGACCGATATCAAGGCTGGCCAAAGGATAGGTCTGAGTGCTTAGAACAGAGAATTTGCTGAAGGTGAGAGAGATTTCTAGGCACAGTAAAGAAGACTTTACGTAATGTGAATATTAAAGGGATAGTAATGTTTCATAATAAAAGCAGCTCTAATTAATCATCATAGTATTTGGGCCTTGGAGAGTGTTATTTCAATTCTGTCAAGAGTTGTAGTTCAAGAGTAATTGAATGATAAAGTATCTCCCTCCCGCCCCTTTTTCTGATGTAACACTGTTCAACTCAGAGCAGCAGGGTGTGTCCAAATGGATTGCAGAGAGGGACAATCTTCAATTAAGATAAGGAAAAAACCTGTCAAGGGGGGCAGGGTTTTCATTGTTCTCACAGTAAGAAGATTGTTCCTTGCTCTCTGGTCTATGGACCATATTCCACATCTGAGGTGAGGAGGCTTAAGCTAGGTAAAAGGGGCGGGAGGGGGACACTTATCATTCAATTACTCTTGTACTACAACTCTGACAGTACTGAAATAACACTCTCCATGGCCTAAATACTATGAAGATTAATTGGAGCTGCTGTTTTTGTGAAACATTACTATTCCCTGAAGAAGCACCTGAATGTTGGGAAGCTTAGGAGAGTCTGATAGAGGACCTGTGAGTTACCTCGTTCCAGTTGCCTGACCAGAAACCTGTTCCTTTTGTCCAGTCACTAATTTGGAAGCTGTGCCCAGTGGCTTAGCCTTTTATTTTTCATTCAGGAAAATAGGCTGGAGAAAGGGCGAATGCATAAATGATTATAACCGAGACTAGATTCCATTACTGGTGATACATTTATAAATTGTTTTATAGTCCCCATAGATTTCAGTGAATACGTGGGCATAAAAACAAGTGATAATTTATGACCTGTAATGTAAAATAGGCAGATTACAGGATTGGAATGGCTGTATTTAAAAACATTTTTTGTAGATATTAAAAAATATAAATTCACTGATGTAAATCCGGTCTCTCAAACATGGATAGTTAGAGAGATATACGCTTCTGAAATTCCCCCATCCGCCCCTTTCACAGATGTCAGCTGACAGAGTGAAATCCTGGTCCCGGGACGCGGCGCTTCAGCAGATGTCTAGAAAGAAATACTTCACTGGAACGGTCTACAAAGTGTGCATGGTTTGCAAACACACCTTGTAGACCGTTCCAATGAAGCATTTCTTTTTAGATAGTGCTATTTCAGCTCTGCGGTCCCGGGAGCAGGATCTCATGCTGTCAGCTACAGTGCAAAGAGGCAGGAGGGGGACTTTAGAAGTGCATATCTCTCAAATTATATGTGTCTGAGAGATCAGAGTTAATTTATTTTTTTAATATCTACAATATTACATTTTGTTAAAAACAGCCATTACTATCCCTTTAATACTGATTAACCCATTGAATGCCAGAGGGGTATGCAACGCATTGCATGCCCCCTCTGACATTCAAAGGGACATCATAATGTTACAAAAGCCACCCATGAAACCCAATGCATTGCGTGTTGCATTAGAGCTTGTTTGTAGCAACATACGTGACTTTTATGAAGAACACAAATCTCTTATTATTTTAAAGACAATGTTTAACCCCTTAGTGACGGCCGCGTGCTGTCACTTAACGCCCGTCTAACTTTTTTTTTTTTTTTTTAAACAGAATCCGGAGTCCCCGAACGGCGTGCAGCCGCGCGGGGATCCGGATTTCCTGGACGTACATGTACGTCCTCTGTCACTAAGTGACACCCACAGAGGACGTACATGTACGTCCATTGTCACGAAGGGGTTAAAAGAGCAGTAAACTTTTTTTATGAAAAAATATATATTGTAGGGATTTTCCTATTGAGTAAAATAAGGATACTCCCACTGCCGAGAGATTTATATTTCCAGAGTTATTACAGTTTAAACCCATGTTTTTTTACATTAGCAGAAATAACATTTGAATGAAATATATAATAATCCTTTATTTATATAGCGCATACAGATTCTGCAGCACTTTACACTCATATTGGTTCCTGTCTCCATTGGGGCTCACAATCTAAATTCACCTATCAGTATGTTTTTGGAGTGTGGGAGGAAACCGGAGGAAACCCGTGCAAACACAGTGAGAACATACAAACTCATTGCAGATGTTGTCCTTGGTGGGATTTGAACCCAGGACCCCAGCGCTGCAAGGCAACAGTGCTAACCACTGAGCCACTGTGCTGTCTCAGCAGTAGACATTCTCATGTTGTGTTCGTCAGAAAAAACAAAACAAAATGTTACTTTAACCCTTTCAGTGCCAAAGGGGTGTTCAACCCATTGCTTCCCCTCTGGTACTCAAAGGGTTATTAAACATCTTCTTACAAAAAATAAGAAGAGGCTAGCACTCTAAACACACGGTACCACTGTTTACCCTTTGAGTGCCAGAGGAGTATCCAATTCATTGCGCTTCTGGCACTCGAAGGGTTAAATAATTTCTATATCGAATGCATAAACAAAAGGGACTGGAATGCGTATCGTACAAAAATCATTTATTACATCAAAACAATTAAAGTATCTGTAGTACAAGTGAGCTTGGGCATTCAAAAATACATCCAAGGCACAACAAGATTGTGTGTAAAGAACATATAATAACGTGTACATTAGAGTCAATTAAAGGAGAAGCAAACTTTTTTTTTTATGAATGTTATTTTGTTGTAGGACTTTTTCTGCTGAGTAAAACAAGGATACATCCACAGCTAACAGTTTTATTCAAATGATAAAATTGTCAGTAAATGAGTAGTATCACTTTCTGAAAGTTTAAACTGACAGGAAGTGATAAAGACATTGTTATTATAACATTCTGTGGAGAACTGTTGTCGGGCCACTAGAGGACACTATTAATGAAAAATACCAATAGATTAAATTATAATAACTTTGAAAAGAAACATCGTCTAGCAGTGAAAGCATCATTTTTTTTACTCGGTAGGAAAAGCCCTTCAATATATGTCTCATAAACAAGTTCACTGCTCTTTTACATCAGTTTAACCCCTTGTATTCTAGGGGAGCCACCAACGAATTATGGAACATTCAAAAGGGCACACAGCAAAGACACCTCATGCATTGCATTTTAGTATCATCTATAGTCTTCAAGGACTGTATACTGTGAATTACGGGAGATAAACCAAGTTGACATAAAAGTGAGGAACTCTCCAGTGAGATAATTTCTGCAGGGGAAGATTCACTAAGTGGTGATAAAGAGGTGATAAAGTAGAGATGACTTCTCTAGTGATATCACTTCTCCAGTCCCTATGTTATTGTATGGAACCTATACACTAAGATTTCTTCAACCTTGGAGATCTTAGTGCTTAGGCTCTATAGAATAACATAGGAACTAGAGATGTGATAAAATTGAGAATTCATCTCCACTTTATCACCTCTTTATCACCACTTACTGAATCTCCCCCCAGTTCTCGTGATAATCTATGGAACATTTTTTTTCAAGCTGGAGAGATCTTAGTTCATAGGCTGCATAGAACTACACAGTAATCAGAGAGTTTCTCACAGGAGATTGTATCTCTACTTGATCCTAGTTAACTATACCGTCCCCCCAAGGAGTGCAGGCACTCAAAGGGTTAATATAGTTTTCAGACTGAGGCTGATGTCCTTTGTAGCAATCTGGAGCCAAGCAATTGCTTCACAAAGGACAATTTCTCTAATTTATCATTGATTTAAAGGGACACTAGCTCCAGTATGTTAAGGTGTCCCCTCTTCCTCTATGAAAAAACAGAAGCATCCTAGAGCATCCTAAAACTCTCTTGGGGAGATAGAGAACTCCAGCTGGAACCCGTCAGTCACCCCTTCCCTGGCAGACGAGACAGCCATTTAAAAGACACGTGTATGCTCCAGGATATACAGTTACTCCAGAGAGCACAGCCATAGAGATGACTAGATCACGATCATGGCGGATGAAGTGCCCATCAAACAAGGCAGATGGCTGCTGCTTTGGACTTGCAGTGGGTTCCAGTAGGGGGCTCCATCTGGAGCACAGAGCCCCCAGAAAACTTTAAGAGGCTCCCAGATGCTTCTCTTCTTTTATAGAGGTAACAGGGACACCTTAATATTTTGGTGTCCCTTTAAATGGAGATTTTAACCCCATGAGTGCTAGAGAGGTCTCCAACACAGTGGAAGTCTCTATGCATACCTCTCTGGCACTCAGAGGGTTGAAGGGATTCAAATGTTTGATATATATTGCAGGGTTTATCCTGGTGAGAAAAACAAGAGTACTCATATTGATGAGAAATGTTTTATTCAAAAGTTATTGCAGCTGAAACTTGGATTTTTGGGTGTAGTACTTTAATGGCCTGAAGTTTTCCAGTGGTGCTATTGCAAACCATTCTATGGACAGCTCAGGTCAGTTGACCATAAACCTCCATAGGATGGTGTTGCAACAGCGCCACTGGGAAACTTCAGGCCATGAAAATACTGCACTCAAAAATGCAAGTTTGAGCTGCAATAACTTTTGAATCAATACATTTTCATTAATAGGAGTACTCTTGTTTTACTCAACAGGACAAACACCTGATATATATGTGTGTTTATATATATATATATATATATATATATATATATATATATATATATATATATATATATATATATATATATACTTTTTTCTCAGTTAAGCCTTACTATCCCTTTAAATGATGCATTTAAATCCTCTTTTGTTTTAGAACCTCATCTACATAGAATGCAATAATAGTCAATCTAATGCAATATGACAATCCAGCAATCACGTTGCCATATCTGATGCACTTTATATAAATGTAAGGTGCTTGTCAGCTGGGACATTGTATTTTGTTTTGTGCTCCTCAAACATTTTGCAGAGTTCTTCCATGTAGATGCTGTGCAACCTGTCAATCTCCTGGCTGGATGGGTTTGGATTTTCAGTCACTTTGATTGGTTTTCCAACTGCAAAACAGATGTTTTATAGTTTAATAGGTTGAAAAAAAACCATGAAACATTAAAGAGACAGTGAGGCAAGAAAATCTTATTTCAAGGACAACTATCACCAGGTTAGTTTCCCATCTGCAGATAAAGCAAGGGAAGCATTTTGAGCCCCATTGAGTGAACAAGGGAGCAGAATGGGGTTCAGAGTGGGCTGGCTTGTAAGTCCTGCAAGGTGAGACTGAATTGCATAACTGAAGTCTTGCAATTCAGTCTCTTTGACCTGTGCAACTCAGTACTTGAAAGCATGACACAGAGACAGAGGATATATGGAAGCTGCACATGAAACCTGAAAAGTTTGTGGCTGTCGGCCTCATGCTTCCAGGTTGTTTACCAGCCAAAAGGGGTCAGTTTTCTGACAGGAAACGTTTTTTGGATATAAACTGCAGCTTTTCTCTAAGTCTGCTCCCATATACTTTAAAATGCAGCCCTTCTGAAGTTATTGAAGTTTTATTTGGCTTCTCTGTGAGTCAATTTTGCTTTGTCCTGCACACCAGATACAACACATCCAGAGATCAGGACTCAGACAACTGATTTAAAGAGACGGAATTTCTATTTTGCAAGTTTGGTACTGTTGTCATGTCAACCTAGCTCTGTTGGCGGAGCTACCATGTGAGCTCCTTAGCTGAACTCAGAAGAGGGAGATTAATACTTTAATAACTTCAGAAGGGCTGCAGTTTGAAGAGTTTGACTGGCATGAGTTATATTCTTAAATGTTGAACAACAGATTTAACCCCTCAGTGACCAGCCGTGTGCGCATGCCGCCGGCACTTAACGCCCGACGAACATTTTTTTAAATGACTTCTGGGACGTACATGTATGTCCTCTGTCCACCTGGGATATCCCCTCGGAAAGTACATGTACGTCCTCAGGCGGTAAGGGGTTAAATAAAGTGTATGTGTATGCATTACTATTTATTTATGACCAGATCTCATATTGTTGGTCCAGAGAAATTAAAATATATTTATACAAAGACATTGCTGCCACTGCATTACAGGTGTAATTGGTTTTTATGATTCCTTGAGAACAGCATGGAACAGAAACTAGAAGAATCCTTATAGTATAAAAGGTCAGATGTATGTTTGTCCGATGCAGTCGTGCACGGTAGAGACTGCCCGAACGCATGCCAATGCAGTCGTGTGCAGTAGAGACTGCCCTAATGCAGATGTTTGTCCGATGCAGTCATGCACAGTAGACACTGCCCGAACACACAGAATGCTGGGAGGTGTAGTTCTGCAGTTTTACACACTTTGACCCGTGTACGTGGGCTTTTACACTAGTAATGATATAATAGGATGTTGCTATTTGATCCAATTCAGGTGCATGCTTATCATCTAATCAAGCACCTGTCATAGCCTGCACCTTATTCATCAAGCCATAGTGGTGCAATTATAAAGGAAAACCAATGGCTCTGTCTCGGGGAACGAACATTCCCAGTGGTTTAAATGGGTCTCTTAAAGGTATAGTAAAGCTTAAAATGTAAAAAAAAAAATTATATTGTAGGGTTTATCCCTCTGAGTAAAACACAAGTACTCCCACCGCGGAAAGGTGTTTTATTCAAAAGTTATTACAGCTCAAAGTTGAATTTTATAGGTGCAGTATCACAGTGGCCTGAAATTGTACAGTGGCGCTGTTGCTACACCATCCTATGCACAGCTCTGGTCAGTTGACCATAAATCTCCATAGGATGGTGTAGTAACAAAGCCACTGTACAATTTCAGGCCACTGTGATATTGCACCTAAAAAATTCAAGACTGAGCTGTAATAAGTTTTGAACAAAACACCTTTCAGCAGTGGGAGTACCCTTGTTTTACTCAGGGGGATAAACCCTACAACATATATATATATATATATATATATATATATATATATATATATATTACTATCCCTTTAACCATTTGAATGTGAGAGAGGTCCCTAACATATTAATTAAGAAATTAGGGACTTCCCTGAAAGTGAAGGGGTTAAAATCCCAATTTAATCAATGGAAATTTGTGGAAATAGAATTACACTTATTTACACTGTATGTGTACTTGTACTGACATTTGGATCAAAAATTGCTATTATGTGGAAGGCTTGCCTGAATTTGTGGGAGGGGCTGCAGGGTACTAAACCCACAGCTTTCCTGCATCCGGCATGCCGTCGATTCTGGTCCCTTCACACGCAAGAGAGGAAGTCGGATCATTCACTGCATCGTCCTGCCTATACCGGTCGGTGCAGTATCCTTTTCTTATTCATAATTTTCTCTTAGTTTAAATTACTGTACTTACACCTTTGAATTATGTCAGCTTCCGCAGGCACTATACGTTGCGTCTCCCGTCGGCCGCCAGTGATGTCATCACTGTGAGTCGGAAGGTTCATGGTATGCTATGCGTACAATGATCTAAGGGAGCAAAGCTCTCTCCCGTTTTACCTTCTATTAATAATGGTTTGTTCTGATCTTTCCGGGGCTCCCCCACAAGGTAATTTTCAGGCTCAGGAGCATTATAATTCACTGCGGTCTAACGTTATAGACCAGACTTGCATCTTCCAGTCATTCATGAGGTTAACGGGATCACAACAGGGAACTACAATGCTGTAGGGAAAGGCTACAGCAGCCCTTACCAGCCCCCCTCCACAATCATAAGCAAGAATGTATGCTCATTCAGAACATTTCAGGTCACTCACATCCATGAAGAGCTTAGTCATGTATTGGCTTAAAGGGATAGTAGTACTTTAAAATTACTAATCCCAATATTGTAGGAGTAAAAGAAATGTATTGCCCTCAGTGATATCTCTCAAACCTTTATGGTTTGAGAGATATTCACTCGTAAAGTTCCCCCATCCCTCCCCTTTCCTTGAAGTCAGCATTGTAACTGACAGCAGGGGAAGTCTGTCGTACAACCGTCTGGCGGCTCTGCAGCTGAGCCGCGATCTCCTTAATAAAAAAAAAATCATTTGCTTAAAAGGTCTTCTACGTGTGCTTGCAAACCAAGCACTCGTAGAAGACCTTTTAAGCGAATGATTTATTTTTTTATTATCGCAATTGCGGCTCAGCTGCAGAGCCGCCGGATGATCATAGGACATACCTCCCCTGCAGTCAGCTACAACGCTGACTTCAGGGAAAAGGGAGGGAGGGGGAAACTTTGAGAGTAACTATCTCTCAAACCGTAAAGATTTGAGAGATATCACTGGGGGGCAAACATTTTTTTTTTTTTACTCCTACAATATTAGGATTAGTCATTTTAAAGTATTACTATCCCTTTAAGCACCTTACGTAATGTTCATCAAATTTCATTGTTATTATTGACTTCTGCATTCAAGGTCTGCAGGATTAGGCTGGTCAGCAGGCCAAATCACCTGATTAGGTCAAGTGATCAATGATACATTACTCCTAGTTCTAGAATAATTTACCCCTTGGAAGATACCTTTCTATTTGCCTTATTGTGCTATGTACCCCACAGCTGTCGAAGCTCCAGGAGAAGCATTACCAGAAACCAGGTGTTGAGCCTTTCCCTGCTTGAATAGTTTTCCTGGTATGTCATAACGTTTGCTACATGTTCTCATTATTGGATTGGGTTGTAATTATTAATAACATACTAGATTCTAGTCCAGGATACCGGACATAAGGCTCATTAATTTACCTATATTTGTACTACTTTCTAGTTTTATGGGCCTCCCCGGAGCTTCAAGAGATAAGGCATGGCTCTTGGTCCCTCTTCTAATTGTTTAAGTTTACGCAATTATTATCTTGTGAAGGCATATTGTGTTATTTCTCTCCTCACAGCACGTTCGTGGGTCCTTTATCAGTCAGCTATTACTTAATTAGACTTGGCCAATCATTCAGTGCATTTGAATGCTATCGTCTCTCTTTCAGGTGCTAAGGGATTTTCTTGAGCTTCAGAATTTCCCTTTGAAAGCCCTTAAACTACCTATCATATTCTCCAATCATTTTCTCCAGTTACAGCCTCTTCGGGTATTTCAGGTACCAGTCATAGATTATGTGCAAAGAAGCATGCTCAAGCTTCATTTATATTTATTTTAATCTACTCATTAACCAATTGATCGCCTCAGGTGGTTTTAGCTTAAATATGGTACTTATTAATAGCTATCCTGATTTAGCTTATTCCGTTTCAGCTCCTCTTTATTTCTTTTCATTTTTCCAGGTAAGAATGGTATTAAGCTATTTTCATTGTTAAAGGGATAGTAATACTTCATTTTATCTTTATTTTATTTTGTAGGACTTAAAAAACATGAAGAACAATATAAGTCTTATCTCTCAAACCTTTATGGTTTGAGAGATATTCACAAGCAAAGTTTCCCCTCCCTCCCCTTTTAACTAGTGTAAGCCATCTCTTCTCAGATGTGGAATACAGTCCATAGACCAGACAGATAACAGAAGGAGATAATCTTCTTCCTATGAGAACAATGAAAGCCCTGCCCCCCTTGACAAGTTTTTCAGGTTTTTCCCATATCTTAATTGAAGATTGTCCCTCTCTGCAATCTACCTGGGCACCTCCCTTCTGATCTGGCTGAACAGTGTTACATCAGTAAAAGGGGCGGGAGGGGGATACTTTGTCATTGAATTACTCTTGAACTACAACTCTGACAGAATTGAAATAACACTCTCCAAAGTCCAAATACTATGATGATTCATTAGAGCTGCTTTTATTATGAAACATTACTATTTCTTTAAGTCTAACAGTCCCTTCCACTTCACAGTACCATCGTTTCATAACTCACTCTTCACAATTATACGTCAGTCTGTTACCGCTAATCAGTCTGTTTTATTTTAATTCAATTACAGCATGTTTCTGAGATCTTCTCGTTACACATCCACTATCCTACCAACCTCTTTGCCGCCTATCCGATAATAGGCGACTTGTTGTAATTTAGAATAATTAGCTGAGCAAGCCTAGTCCTTCTATACTGAAGATATCACCTACCTCGATCGCTGAGGCAGACAAGGTGTGTAGGGTATTAGGTTCCCCTCAATCGCTGAGGGCAAGGAACCTAATTAGTCTGATTTCAGCATGCATATTAGCTCATTTTTCACCTACCTCAATCGCCGAGGCCGACAAGGTGCATAGGATATTAGGTTCCCCTCAATTGAGGGTAAGGAGCCTAATTAGTCTAATTCTTTATTAGTTCATACAACGAATTCCCACCTACCTCAGTTGTCGAGGCTGTCAAGAGGTAAAATCGTATAAGGTACTTAGGGGACTAGGTTCCCCTCAATGCCAAGGGCTAGATACTTTGTTTTCTATAGAGGCTTGGTTCACATTGTAAAGATGGTCTTAATCTCTTCTACGCCAGGCAGAATTGTAGTCACCATAATCTATGTCTACAATTACCACTTCACTGGCTATGGCCAAGCATGTTTGTCATGGAGCACTTACGGCTATATCTGGGAAGGAGGCTTGTCTGCCCGCCAAGCACCATCAGCTGCTGGCCTGGGGATAGGTTTTCACTTTTCAGTTTAGCTGGCCACTGGCCACACGGTTTATGGTTCCATTGATAACGGCGTCATCTTCTTCCGGTCCAATTCATTTCTCGAATATGCTGTTTTCAAGGCAGGATGGCCGAGAGGGAAGCCTATTCAGTTGACTCCATCTTCCACGAATCCTACACTGCATGCGTACTAACATCCACATGGAGAGAGTTGTTGCATATTAACAACCTTTTTATTCCTGGTAGGATGGAAGAGTCAACAGCCCAAGGATTGGCTGAGCCAGAAATTGTTCCAGCAGAAGAGCCCGCTAATCCCAGGAACACTAGTCCCCCTTCGCAGGCCCAGACCCCTTCCATTCAGCCCTCTTTTAGTGATTGGACCATATCTAAAATAACAGCCAAACTATCTCTGCGCCACATCCCCTACCCAGCTACTGCTAGCAAGGCAGAATTATTTAGATTACTGTTCCCATCTCAGGCCCACGCCCCTTCCCCTACTTCTGCTTCCCCGTAGTCTGTAGATCATATCACGCAAATGTTGCCCAACATTACCTCCTGTATGTCAGACATGCAATCTACGATAGAGTCCCTGGAGAACAATTTTTGATTCCCACCAGTGGGACATCCTCCCTGCCATCCCCATCCTTCACAAGGTAACCCCACCTTTTTTTGACGCATCCTCAAATTACCCCAACCCATATGATTCCAGCCCATATCCAGAAGCATATTTTGGAAGGAAGAGATGTCAGTCTAATTTCCTTGCTCATCTCAACACAAGATTTGACTGAAAACCGTACCATCAACTGCAGTGATGTTTCAGTCACACTAAAAGCCAAAGACCCTAGACTGTCTAAAAAACTGTCTATACCTGAATTTGTCCTGACTTTTAGTGTATTTCGAGATGTTCTTTGTTCTTTATTCCCCTCACACAGGCAGGAATTGGACTAATACCTGTACCTTATAGTAGTTTTGGGGTATAGGTATGGAGGTTTTCACTTCTACGATTACCACCAAGTTTTTTCTGCCAAGGCAGCAGCCGCCCTGGCCCAATTCAATTTCAGGACAGATTGGAGCTCGCTGGGTAATGAGCTTTATTGCAGGCACTTTGCCGGCATACAAGCCCCAGTGTGTCAGCTCTGCATGTCTGCAAATCATGCTCCAAATCTATGCTCCATGGCCGACCCCAGTGGCCCCTTTACATCCTCAGCAGTAGCTTCAGCAGCAGCTTCTCCTCTAGACATGCTCACTTCCCCCCTGCAGTCCGTTGATAAACTAGGCTGGAATATCCATTATATAGGAGATACTCCTATATGTAATAATTTTAACGTTAGGGGATGTTTTTTAGTGAGTGTCATAGGCTCATGTTTGCTCTCTCTGCCGTAGGTCTCATTCCGGGTCTACTTGCCTGTGAAATCCGAGGCACAATAAATTACTAACTTCAGTTAATCTCAACCTATTGCAGTCTCTTCTTGCTACTCATCCGGACCGCACATTAGCTAACTTCGTCATATCAGGTTTCCACACCGGTCTCTTGGCATGCCCTTCAGTTTCATAAGACCTCCCTAACCTGCAGTCTGCACTTTTAGAGCCAGAGTTGGTAGACACACTCCTCAAATCAGAGTTAGAAAAGGGCTTCATCATCGCCCACCCCCTTTTCCAGTATGGAGGGCTAATCCACTGGTCATTGCCACCAGAAAATTTTCTCTTAAAAAGCGCCTGATAGTGGATTTCTCAGCCCCCCATGCATTCCGGCAACCAAGCGTCAACTCTCTGATTCCTTCAGAAGAATTCTGCCTCAAATATCATTCTGTCAAGCGATGCCATGACCCTAATGAGAATGGCAGGAAAAGGTTGCTGGTTATCCAAACTCGACATAGAAGATGCCTTCAAGCTCCTTCCGGTTCACCCTTCATTATGGCATCTCCAGGGCATGAAATGGCATGAACTATACTATTTTGCAATAAAGTTACCATTTGGCCTGAAAAGCAGTCCTAAGCTGTTCGACTGCTTTGCCGAATTACTTAACTGGATCATCTGTTCTCACGCTCACTGCTCTAACGTAATTCACTATCTGGACTGCTTTTTAATCATAGAGTCACCTACAGAGCAACCAGTCGGTATGTCCAATCTTATGTCAGTTTTGCAGGAGCTGGAGGTCCCAAAAGCTGCTAAGAAAATCTCCGGTCCTGCTACCTCTGTTCAATTTTTAGGTATCTGCTTCGATGGAAACGTTTCTGCCTTCAGACAAGTTAGCAAGAATCCAAAACATACTCCACAAATTCCTTACCAGTCCTTCATGTTCTAAGAAGGAATTACAGTCCTTGTTAGGTCACTTAAATTTCCACAAGGGAGATCCTTTATCTCCAACCTCCTCTCTCTCCTTCCTTCGGCCCAGGATGAGTTCACTCCCATTCTCATAGATGAAGATGCTAGATCTGATTTGTCTATGTGGTCTTCATTTCTTAATCACTGGAATGGCCACTCCCTTTTCCCCTGGCCCATGAATATTTCCTCTCCAGTGGTTTTCTCAGATGCTGCAGCTTCCCAGGGCTATGCAGCAATTTTCAATTCCTAATGGTTCTCAGCTCCCTGGCCCTCAGAAATTAAAAACCTGCTGATATTAAGCCCCACCCACGTCATAATTGAAATCCCAGTGTGTGGACAATCCCACCCCAAGCCATTCTTGATACCCCTGGTGCTGGGGAGAAGAATGTTCCAAGGTATCATTACTATCGCTCCGTTCAAGTGTCTGATCCCAATTTACACCTTAGAAGTTTATTAATCTCCCTTGAGCTTTTGGAAAAGGTCAAAGCCGATAGTCCCACTATATACTTTTGCTTCAGTTAAACTAATGTTAAAGGGATAGTAATGTTTCAAAATAAAACAGCTCCAATTAATCTTCATAGTATTTGGGCCATGGCGAGTGTTATTTCAATACTGTCAGAGTTGTAATTCAAGAGTAATTGAATGATAAAGTATCCCCCTCCCACCCCTTTTAATGATGTAACACTGCTCACCTCAGAGCAGCAATGTGGGGTCCAAGTGGATTGCAGAGAGGGACAATCTTCAATTAACGAAAGGGAAAAACATGAAAAACCTGTCAAGGGAGGCATGGATTTCATTGTTCTCACTGTAAGAAGATTGTCCCTTGCTGTGAGCTGTCTGGTCTGTGGACCAGCTTCCACATCTGAGGGGAGGTGGCTTACACTAGGTAAAAGGGGCGGGAGGGGGGAATACTGTATCATTCAATTACTCTTGAACTTCAACTCTGACAGTATTGAAATAACACTCTCCATGGCTCAAATACTATGAAGCGGAGTTGGAGCTGCCGTTTTTGTGAAACTATCCCTTTAATATACTTCATTGACTCAAGCAGGGCACTCATTGTGATTTATCTTTATTCACTATCTACAGTTGCCTGCAAGAAGACATTAGTGCAATTAAGTGATACTACAAATAAATATCAAGAGGTCAGTTAGCAGTCAGCATGCGAAATTGTATCCGGCAGTGCACTGTGTACAATCAACCATTCACATGTCGCTTTAGTTTTGCTAACAGGATAAATTATTTAATCATCTATCTCACCCAGTGTCATTGTAGTCAACCTAATGCTGACAGATGTGCACGTACAGTTCATTATGTCCTTTCCTTCTAATGAATCTGCCTTACAGATCATTAGCTTCACTACTGGCAACTAATTGTAGCAACCCAGAATACAGTAAATAGAATGGATAAAATGAAACCTACACAGTTCCAGTGAGTGATTTTATTGGTTAAAGCGTAACTATTACTTAGATATAACAGCCCCCAAACTAATTGTTAGTATAGTGATAATCAATGAAATACTGTTATAATGTAAGTGCAGGCATTATTTGGAAACATAAGTTCTTATGAGACTCACCTCAAGATGACAGAGCAGACATCTTGCCGAAGAGTGCTCTGTGCGCCTGCGCTGTCCGTCCCTGCTTGTGCCATGCGCTACAATACAACTTCCTCTTTGGCAAATAACCTACCATTGAGGAGACAGGGACAAACAGCGCAATCCTCTTTGGCAAGACGTCTTGAGGCGAGTCTCATCCGAACTTGTATTTCCAAATAATGTCGGCACCTAATACACATTATAACACTATTTCAATGAGTACTGCTATACTAACAATTAATTGGGAGGCACTTACCGTAAAATCTCGGGTATAATACGCACAATTTTACCCCACTTCACCTTATGTGAAGTGGGGGGTGCGTATTATACACGAGAGTTTAAAACAATAAAATAAAATAGGGTTGTCCGATCCCTTCCCTCCCTCCCCCAGGTCAAACCCACTCTCAAAACCATCCTTACTAGGTTGAAGTCCGCTTCTTCTGTGGATGAGGCAAAATAATTAGTTCTGCACAGCTTCCTTGCTTCCCTTTGCCGCCCGCTTCCATCAATGGGCTTGCAGGACCTTCCGCCTACAGCCAATGGTAATGCCCTGTAGGCGGAAGGTCCTGCAAGCCCATTGATGGAAGCGGGCGGCAAAGGGAAGCGTGCCGCCCGGAAGGAAGCTGTGCAGAACTAGTTATTTTGCCTCATCCACAGAAGAAGCGGACTTCAACCTAGTAAGGATGGTTTTGAGAGCGGGTTTGACCCGGGGGAGGGAGGGAAGGGATCGGCCAGCCTTTATAATTTTTTTTACCAAGGGGGGAAAACAAGGGTGCGTATTATACATAGGCACTCTTGTTTTCGCCAAAATGTTTGGTATAATATGCACCTGCGTATTATACACAGGTGCGTATTATACCTGAGATTTTACGGTATATCTAAGTGATAGTTCTGCTTTGATGTAGAAAGGGAATGGTCAACTTCTGTTGCACTACAAATCATTCTCAGCTGGTCACTGGGAGTAAAGATGACACATTAGTATTTGTATTAGTTATATAAACTGTCTGTTTCAAAAGACTTTTGGAAAAACAGGTGTTTTGTTTCTCATTCCATTTGCTGTTTTAACCAATCGGATTACAGATCAATTGTTCACTTGATGTCAACAAATAAAAAGGAGCAGGGTCACATACCTATACCTGAGAACTTTATCTTGTGGAGTCCCTGGAGGGGACTCTAGTGGTGCTGCTGGGAGGGAGATAAATGATGTGATTGGTGTAAAAAGGAGCAAGGCTTAATCATGAGTGGGGGTGGGCCTTAACTGACTTCAAAAAGTGGTAGCAATAGGCTGGGGAAGGAGAAGAATTTAGAGGGAAATGGGAGGAAAATGCTGGGAAGGAGCAGAAATGGGCAGAGTTTCATTGTAAACTCCCCACATCCTGAGAATTAGTGTCTGCTTCCAGCAACCTGGTAATCAACAGCAAAAACCAGAGTCTCCGGGGCAGATCTGGAGAGTTCCCAGGTGTGCACATATGTTAACATTATTCAAATGTGTTTCTTGTATGGTTCAGGTAGGAGAACTGCTTGAGTGGGTTACTGCTTGTTATACTAGGGATAGTCAATTGTTGGACTTCTAACTTATGGGGAATTCAATGGGAGTTGTAATGCCCAATAAACAACTGAGTACTCCCAATTTATACTGTGATCAATCTGGTTACTACGACTTATACTGTGATTCAGCTTAGGGGAGCTTCTCAGGGGGACTGTGTCCCTCTCCCCCTTCAGAGATTCAGTCATAATTGACTCAACCACAGCCAACATTTTTTTTGTATCATCTGAAATGATCTGTGCATTAACCCCTTCGTGACCGGCCGTGCGCATACGGGGCCAGCACTTAACGCTATCACAGTGCCTGTGATTCATGTCACTCTTTCCTGTGGTTCGCTCTGATTTGCTGAGCCAGTTTGGCCCGCCCCTGGTGACCTTCTTATGCCTGGCCCAGACACCTGTCAGAGGCCCTTTCGTGGTGTTTCTGAGCCAGTAGTACTGTTGCTGTGTTCCTGTGTTCTGGATTCCTGTGTATCGATTCGGCTTGTCCTGACTATTCTCCAGTGTTCCTGTTTGTGTATGATCCGGCCCGTCTGACTACCATCCTTGGATCCTCACCCGGTTTGGCTGACGTTCCTGCTTGTGTATGACCCGGCTTGGATGACTACCTCCTACGTGCTCCGACCCGGCCCGGCTGACTTCCTGCTCTGAAGATCGACTTCCAGCTTGTTCCAGTGACCTGCGTTCCAGTTGTCGCCGCCGAGACATTATTATCTGCTGTTGCCCCTCTTTGTGTGACTACCTTGCCTGGTGTTACCCCGATCAGTGCAGTGTATCTACCCGTGCAGAGCTGTGTGTGTGTTTCAGTACGCCTCCCTCATACTGCAGAGCCTTGCTGTTCGCTGAAAGCCTAGAGTAAACGTGCTTTTTAACCCTAGCAGTGCTGCCTTGGTCTCACTCTCTCTACTCCAGTACGAGCCTCGTTCTCGGTGATACTCCTGCTGAGTTGGCCGCTCACCGTCGGCAACTCTATACTTCCATTGCGGAGTATTCACGTCTGTTGGGCCGGTTGGGCGCCTAAGGCTCTTTCCTATTATTTATTAATGACCTCCCAGAGGGCATAGGAAGCCATGTATCAGTGTTTGCCGATGACACAAAATTAAGTAAGGTAATAAAGTCTGAACTGGATGTGTCTTCATTACAAGAGGATTTGGACAAATTGAGTAACTGGGCAGGCAAATGGCAAATGAGATTCAATATAGACAAGTGTAAAGTTATGCATTTTGGGTATAATAATAAAAATGCAACATATAGTTTAAATGGTGTTTCTCTGGGGAAATCTACTAATGAAAAGGATTTAGGAGTAATGGTAGACAATAGACTTAGCAGTAGCATGCAGTGCCAGCTGGCAGCTGCAAAGGCCAATAAGATATTGGCATGTATCAAAAGGGGTATTGACTCAAGGGAGGAAGATATAATTATGCCTCTTTACAGGTCCATGGTAAGACCCCACCTAGAATATGCTGTTCAATTCTGGGCGCCCTTTCTGAAGAAGGACATTATGGAACTAGAGAGAGTGCAGAGGAGGGCTACAAAACTAGTAAGGGGAATGGAAAGTTTTAGTTATGAAGAGAGGCTAGAAAAGTTAAACTTGTACACACTAGAGAAACGGCATCTTAGAGGGGATATGATAACACTATATAAATATGTTCAAGGCCCATATAAAGGGCTTTCAAAAGACCTGTTCATTAACAGAACAGTACACAGGACAAGGGGCCACCCGCTTAGACTTGAGGAAAGGAGATTTAATCTACAACAGCGGAAGGGTTTCTTTACAGTAAGGACAATAAAGGTATGGAATGCACTTCCGGAGGAGGTGGTGCTATCAAATACATTAGATGCCTTTAAAAGGGGCCTGGATACTTATTTAAAAGAGCATAATATAGAGGGCTATGCACGTTAGTATTGGGATTAATATTTAGTTAGGGCTTGTTGATCCAGGGAGAAATCTGATTGCCATTTGGAGTCAGATGCCTTCTTTTGGGTCAGCGATGGTAAACAGGAATAGGAAAAGGGTTGAACTGGATGGACGCAAGTCTTTTTTCAACCTAAATTACTATGTAACTATGTAACTATGTAACTATTGTCAATTGCTGGGCGATATCCGTTATACAGAGTGGTGGCAGGTGCAGGCTTCAGCGCTAGCAAACCCGGTAACAACGCCCGTGGGGGCTATTGACTCTAGCACGTCAAATTCCAGTATCCGGTTAAGTCTGAGGAGGATTAGCAGCTCTTGCATTGCAGGCCGGTTCCGGTTACGCCCGTGGGGGCTATTTTTCACTTGCACTAGCAGAAGCAGTTCCAGTAGGTACGCCCGAGGGGGCTTGTTGGATTCCTGTTCTGCTTATTACCAAACACCTTGGCGAGGCAGTCCTGTATCCAGTATATGGTGAACTTTGTCTCCAGCACAGCCTTATAACACCCAGGGCGTGCCAAACATCCACATCTGAGACTGACTGTTATCAAGTTCTTAACCCTTTGTGGTTATATCCCATTCTACTGCTAAGTATTTGTACATGTAATTCTATTGTGCATTTACACTTGTAACCTATCAGTCTACACTGCTGATGTGTTATCAACCGCCACTAGAGGGCGGACCTTTGCATTATTTTACTCTAAATAAATTGTGTTTTTATTTCACATACTGGTCTGAGTGTCTTTAAAAACCGTTACAAACGCCCAATGAACATTTTTTGTCATTTGTTTAAATGACTTCCAGGACATACATGTACGTCCTCTGTCCACCTGTGACATCTGCTCGGGACGTACATGTACATCCTCGGGAGCTACAGGGTTAAAATTGTGGAAGTTTCTCGTATCTCTACTGAGGATGACGTAGTCCAAAAACCTCTAGCGAGCCACTAGTTTTTCACCTCTGACATGTTTTACATGTTTGTCTTTATCTTTTATGTGTTTGTGAATTTGGGATTTCTGGAGAGTCCTATGAGTCCTTGTTCTGGAGAGTCCTATTATTCTTTGTTCTGGGGAGTCCTATGATTCCTTGTTCTGGAGAGTCCTATTATTCCTTGTTCTGGAGAGTCCTATGATTCTTTGTTCTGGAGAGTCTTATGATTCCTTGTTCTGGAGAGTCCTATTATTCCTTGTTCGGGAGAGTCCTATTATTCCTTGTTGTGCTTTATCTCTCTCATTCCATGCTTTGCTCTGTAGCTATCTTGGTCCAGTATTGCTTTTTCCTCTCTTATTGCTGAATTAAACAGTCTTACTACTAGTAATTTAAATCTCCATTTAAAGGTTGCCTGTCATTTGGATAGAGCCCTAGTGCTCTAGATTAGAGGAAAAGAGGATTTGAGTTCAGCAAAGAAGGGTTTTTTTACAGTAAGGTCTGTTAAATTGTACCCAAGGATGTGATGATGGTAGATACAATGGATACATTTAAGAGAAGATTAAATACATTTCTTTCAAGAGGGAACATACAGGGCTATACTACGTATTAGTAGGCAAAACAAGAAGTTCTGATAAAGACTAACTTATTTGGCAGCAGGAAAGCTATATAATTCTTATGTCACTGGGTTATGAGTCAAAGGTTCAACTTGATGGACTTTAGTCTTTTTCCACCTAATTTATTATGTTACTATTAGTGTTGAGCGAGCATGCTCGGCCGATGCTCGGATCGGCACGAGCATCGCTCTGCTCGGCACATGGCGGTACTCGTACGAGTACCGCATGTGCTCGCCCGCCATGTTCGGGTCTCCTCCCCGCACGTTTTGCGGCTGCTGCGCAGCCAATAAACGTGCAGGGAGGCTCTGACATCGGTGTAATGCCAGCAGCCATGTTGGCTGCTGGCATTACACTGATTGGCTGGCCAGAACCCGTGGTCAGGTGCTGTATAGCACCTGACCAGCGAGTTCGGCTCAGTCTGAGCCAGGGAGAGCTGAGGATAGGAAGGGAAAGGCAGTGTAGGGAGGAAAAAAACAAAAATTGTGAAAAAAAAAGAACCAAAAGTCCTTTTTAGGACTACTGTGTGTGGGGGCAGCAGGTTATTTGGTGTGGGGGGAAAAAAACAAAAAAAAAAAAAAAAAAATATATATATTCTGTTTAGTGTGCAAAGTTGCAGATTAGAGCACATTCTGTTTAGTGTGCACAGTTGCAGATTAGAGCACATTCTGTTTAGTGTGCAAAGTTGCAGATTAGAGCACATTCTGTTTAGTGTGCAAAGTTGCAGATTAGAGCACATTCTGTTTAGTGTGCAAAGTTGCAGATTAGAGCACATTCTGTTAAGTCTTCAAACTAAAATATCAAAGTCACGTATTCCATTCAGTGTGCGTCGCCGCAGTTTAGCAGCACATTCTGAGTACTGTGCAGAGTTGCAGAATAGGAAGAAATACTGTTAAGTCTTCAAACTAAAATATCAAAGTCACATATTCCATTCAGTGTGCTTCGCCGCAGTTTAGCAGCACATTCTGTGTACTGTGCAGAGTTGCAGAATAGGAAGAAATACTGTTAAGTCTTCAAACTAAAATATCAAAGTCACATATTCCATTCAGTGTGCTTCGCCGCAGTTTAGCAGCACATTCTGTGTACTGTGCAGAGTTGCAGAATAGGAAGAAATACTGTTAAGTCTTCAAACTAAAATATCAAAGTCACATATTCCATTCAGTGTGCTTCGCCGCAGTGTAGCAGCACATTCTGTGTACTGTGCAGAGTTGCAGAATAGGAAGAAATACTGTTAAGTCTTCAAACTCAAATATCAAAGTCACATATTCCATTCAGTGTGCTTCGCCGCAGTTTAGCAGCACATTCTGTGTACTGTGCAGAGTTGCAGAATAGGAAGAAATACTGTTAAGTTTTCAAACTCAAATATTAAAGTCACATATTCCATTCAGTGTGTTTCAACGCCGTTTAACAGCCTATTCTGTGTACTCTGCAGAGTTGCAGAATAGTAAGAAATACTGTTAATTTTTCAAACTCAAATATCAAAGTCACATATTCCATTCAGTGTCTTTCACCGCCGTTTAACAGCCTATTCTGTGTACTCTGCAGAGTTGCAGAATTATAAGAAATACTGTTAAGTTTTCAAACTCAAATATTAAAGTCACATATTCCATTCAGTGTCTTTCACCGCCGTTTAACAGCCTATTCTGTGTACTCTGTACAGTTGCAGAATTATAAGAAATACTGTTAAGTTTTCAAACTCAAATATTAAAGTCACATATTCCATTCAGTGTCTTTCACCGCCGTTTAACAGCCTATTCTGTGTACTCTGTACAGTTCCAGAATTATAAGAAATACTGTTAAGTTTTCAAACTCAAATATTAAAGTCACATATTCCATTCAGTGTGTTTCAACGCCGTTTAACAGCCTATTCTGTGTACTCTGCAGAGTTGCAGAATAGTAAGAAATACTGTTAAGTTTTCAAACTCAAATATTAAAGTCACATATTCCATTCAGTGTGTTTCACCGCCGTTTAGCAGCCTATTCTGTGTACTGTGCAGAGTTGCAGAATTATAAGAAATACTGTTAATTTTTCAAACTCAAATATCAAAGTCACATATTCCATTCAGTGTCTTTCACCGCCGTTTAACAGCCTATTCTGTGTACTCTGCAGAGTTGCAGAATTATAAGAAATACTGTTAAGTTTTCAAACTCAAATATTAAAGTCACATATTCCATTCAGTGTCTTTCACCGCCGTTTAACAGCCTATTCTGTGTACTCTGTACAGTTGCAGAATTATAAGAAATACTGTTAAGTTTTCAAACTCAAATATTAAAGTCACATATTCCATTCAGTGTCTTTCACCGCCGTTTAACAGCCTATTCTGTGTACTCTGTACAGTTCCAGAATTATAAGAAATACTGTTAAGTTTTCAAACTCAAATATTAAAGTCACATATTCCATTCAGTGTGTTTCAACGCCGTTTAACAGCCTATTCTGTGTACTCTGCAGAGTTGCAGAATAGTAAGAAATACTGTTAAGTTTTCAAACTCAAATATTAAAGTCACATATTCCATTCAGTGTGTTTCACCGCCGTTTAACAGCCTATTCTGTGTACTCTGTACAGTTGCAGAATTATAAGAAATACTGTTAAGTTTTCAAACTCAAATATTAAAGTCACATATTCCATTCAGTGTGTTTCAACGCCGTTTAACAGCCTATTCTGTGTACTCTGAACAGTTGCAGAATAGTAAGAAATACTGTTAAGTTTTCAAACTCAAATATTAAAGTCACATATTCCATTCAGTGTGTTTCACCGCCGTTTAGCAGCCTATTCTGTGTACTCTGCAGAGTTGCAGAATAGTAAGAAATACTGTTAAGTTTTCAAACTCATATATATTAAAGTCATATATATCGTGTAAGATGAAGAAGGCGGGTAAAAAGGGACGGGGAAGTGGACGTGATCCTGAAAGTTCAGGGCGCGGGTCAGGACGCGGAGAAACTGTGCCTGGTGCCAGAGCACAAGAAAGAAAGACATCCACCATACCTAGCTTCATGTCTGATTTCACAGGGCGTCGCAGGACATCACTCTCGAGGTCCGACCAGTGCGAACAGGTGGTCGGTTGGATGACAGCTGATACTGCTTCCAGTCGGTTAAGCACCACCCTGTCTTCCACCAAGTCCACTCTCAGTAGCCAAGAGTCTGGTCAACATAATCCTCACTCTGATCATCCTTCCTCCCACCATACACGGTCTGGTCAAAGAAGTGATCCCACACTGGGATATAGTGATGAGCTCGTCTCATCACCAATCCTTCATTTGACCCTCTCTCCAAGCACGCTTGCAGAGGAACATGACATCTTGTGCCCTGATTCACAACCTCTAGAGGCTACCCAATCACAAGAAGATGACAGATGTGAACGGCATTTAAGGTCAAAGGAAGTAGTGGATGATGATGATGATGATGAGACACAGTTGCCATTAAATCAACCACTATTTCCTTCTCAAGACCTTGTTGAGGAGAATGTTATACAGTTGTCAATGACCGAGTATGTGGTGGGATCAAGACTTGAGGAGGATGATCAGAGTGAGGAAGTGGAGGAGGACTTGGTGGACGATGAGGTGACTGACCCCACCTGGGAAGGTGTAGAGCCGAGCGATGACAGCAGTCCTGAGGGTGAGCCATCTGCAGCACCGCAACAGGCTGGAAGAGGCAGTGGTGTGGCTACAGAAAGAAGGCGGACCGCACCAAACCGGCCCGCAAATGTTCCACGGAGCACCCCCTTGCGTAAATCTACCTTGCCAAGGGGTAGGTGTTCCGCGGTATGGCGTTTTTTTAAGGAAAGTGCGGACGACAAATGATTTGTAGTTTGCAACCTGTGCCACACCAGAATGAGCCGAGGCATGAACACTAGAAACCTCACCACCACCAGCATGATCCGACACATGGCATCCAAGCACAGTAGTAAGTGGGAGGAACGCCTGGATCGCCCATCTGTGTCTGCAGGCCACACCACTGCCTCCTCTTCCCCTGTTTTCGGTGCCGGCCAATCGCCTGTCGAAGGCGCAGGCCCGCATACCTCCCGCCCTGCACCTGTAGCATCTGAAGCACCATCAGCGACCACATCCACTTCCCTGTCCCAGCACAGCGTCCAAATGTCGTTACCCCAGGCATTTGAGCGCAAGAGAAAATACCCAGCCACCCACCCACAGGCCATAGCACTAACCTCACACCTTTCAAAATTACTGGCCATCGAAATGCTGCCATTTAGGCTTGTGGACACTGAGTCCTTCCGCAGCCTGATGGCAGCAGCTGTCCCTCGGTACGCGGTCCCCAGCCGCCACTACTTTTCCCGGTGTGCCATCCCCGCATTACACCACCATGTGTCCCGTAACATCACCCGTGCCCTGACCAACGCAGTTACTGGGAAGGTCCACTTAACGACTGACACATGGACAAGTGCTTGTGGCCAGGGACGCTACATTTCCCTGACGGCACACTGGGTGAATGTCGTGGAGGCTGGGAGCGACTCGGACCCTGGGATGGCACGGGTGCTACCCACGCCGAGGATTGCGGGCCCTACCTCCATCAGGGTTTCCACCAGCACCTACGTTATTGGCTCCTCCTCCTCCGTTTCCACCTCCGAATTCTCTACACACACCGCCACTCCCCCATCAGCCAGTAGCTGGAAGCAGTGTAGCACTGCAGTGGGGAAGCGTCAACAGGCCGTGCTGAAGCTGATCTGCCTTGGGGACAAACAGCACACGGCCTCAGAGCTGTTGCAGGGGATTAGTCACCAGACCGAGCAGTGGCTCTCGCCACTCAACCTGCAAGCAGGCATGGTTGTGTGTGATAATGGGCGTAACTTGGTGGCGGCTTTGGAGCTCGGCAAGCTCACACACGTACCATGCCTAGCGCATGTATTTAATTTAGTGGTGCAGCGATTTCTAAAAACCTACCCCAATGTGCATGATCTCTTGACCAAGGTGCGCCGCGTGTGTGCACATTTCCGTAAGTCATCTACAGCTTCGGCCGGCCTGTTGAAGCTGCAGCAGCGCTTACAATTGCCAGCTCACCGGCTGCTGTGTGACGTGAGCACGCGCTGGAACTCCACCTTCCACATGTTGGCCCGGCTTTGTGAGCAGCAGAGGGCAGTAGTGGAGTACCAGCTGTTACACGGTCGTCGCCTCTCCGTTCAACTTCCTGTAATCAGAAGTGAGGAGTGGGAATGGATGTCAGACCTCTGCGAGGTTTTACGCAATTTTGAGGAATCGACACAGATGGTGAGCGGCGATAACGCTATTATCAGTGTAACCATCCCACTTCTGTGTCTACTGAAACGCTCGCTGCTCACAATTAAAACCGACGCTTTGCATGTGGAAGAGGTGGAAATGGGGGAGGAAGAGCTTACACAAGGTGATAGCCAGAGCACCCTCACTTCGTCTTCTCAGCGACAATTGGAGGAGGCGGAGGAGGAGGAGGAGGAGGAGGAGGAGGAGGAAGACACGGTTGCCTCCGCTACAGAGGGTAGCCATGGAACTTTAGTTCCATCTCTTCAGCGTGGGTGGGCAGAAGAGGAGGAAGAGGATGAGGATATTGAGAGTCAGCCTCCTGGTGAGGACAGCGAAATCTTGACTGTTGGTACTCTGGCACACATGGCTGACTTTATGTTAGGCTGCCTTTCCCGTGACCCACGCGTTGTACGCATTTTAGACAACACGGATTACTGGGTGTTCACCCTTCTGGACCCCCGCTACAAAGAGAATTTCTCATCTCTCATTCCTCCGGTGGAGAGGACAAGCAAAATGGTGCAATACCAGAAGGTTCTTGTTGAAAAATTGCTCCAAAATTTTCCATCTGACAACGCTGGCGGCAGAGTACGTGCTACCTTGGCCAACCGAGAAGGGGAGAAAAGGGGAGCACACAGCAGTTCCGAGAAAGGCAGGGCAACACTCTCCAAGGCGTGGGACACCTTCATGACACCCCGCCAGCACCCTCACCCTGATGCGCAGCCTAGTGTCACAAGGAGGGAAAAGTTTTGGAAGATGGTGAAGGAGTACGTAGCAGACCGTGTCAGCGTCCTCAATGATCCCTCTGTGCCTTACAACTACTGGGTGTCCAAGCTGGACACGTGGTATGAACTGGCACTCTACGCCTTGGAGGTGCTGGCCTGCCCTGCCGCCAGCGTTCTGTCTGAGCGGGTATTTAGTGCTGCTGGTGGCATCATAACAGATAAGCGTATCCGCCTTTCCACCGACAATGCTGATAGGTTGACACTTATAAAAATGAACAAGGCCTGGATTTCCCCTGACTTCTCCACTCCACTGGAGGAAAGCCCCGGGGGAACATAAACTCACTTTATATATGTTATTTACAATGATGGGAATACTCTGTATTCCCATTCACCCCTTCCACCCCAAAAACGGGTATATGGTTGACTCTTAATGTTCTCATCCTCCTCCTCCTCTTCCATATGCCCTGGGATATAATTTTTATATAGGGCCAGCTCACCAGCGTGCCCTGGGATATAATTTTTATATAGGGCCAGCTCACCAGCGGGCCCTGTGATATAATTTTTATATAGGGCCAGCTCACCAGCGGGCCCTGTTTGCCAATTTTTATATAGGTCAGCTCACCAGCGGGCCTTCTCATATAATGTTTTATTGGGTCAGCTCTCTAGCGGGCCCTCTCATATAATGTTTTATAGCGTCAGCTCACTAGCGGGCCTTCGCATATAATGTTTAGGATGGTCAGCTCTGCAGCAGACCCTCACCCATAATGTTTTAGATGGTCAGCTCAGCGCACGTTTCCCTCTTAATCATGGCCTCAGTTCTGAAAATCAAGGAAATTTTTGGGAGAATTTGCCTCTGCGCACGTTTCCCTCTTAATCATGGCCTCAGTTCTGAAAATCAAGGAAATTTTTGGGATAATTTGCCTCTGCGCACGTTTCCCTCTTAATCATGGCCTCACTTCAGAAAATCGATGAAATTTTTGGGAGAATTTGCAGATGATATACAAGTAAATATACAGCAAATACTGTTTGGTAACAATTTTTCGCCTAAAGTCGTTTTTATTTTCCTTTTTGTGTGTTTTACGGTCAGTCTGTAAAAATGGCGTACTACGGGCGAAAGATCGTTCCCAGCAGCGATGTTGGAGTCCAAGGTGCATCCAGACATCCTCCCTATGCTGTCCCTGAACCATTTCTGTAGTGTTTCCATCTTTTTCTGCCCTTTTCCTATGGACCAGGCACCCTCCCCTCATCAGAGCAGGGGGTGCCTGGTGTAATGCTCGAGTCCTCCCATTGACTTCAATGGGGCTCGGGTGCTCGGCCGAGCACTCGAGCCTCAGGGGGTGCTCGGTCAGAGCACCCGAACATCCGAGCATTGGGGTGCTCGCTCATCACTAGTTACTATGCAACTTTGAGATCTATGAGTGGTCTTGTGTTGGATGATTGTAGACAGCATTTTTTGCTAGATATTTTAAGATGTATCTGAAACCATAACTTCAGGAGTTGTTTCTACCACTTATACCCTCCTAAATATTATTATTACTATTATAATTAATTTCAAATGTACATGTGGGGACCTGGTAATTTTTGTGCATTGCTTTTCACAGGCTCCTAAGTACCTATGCCGCTAGGATCTCTGTCCCATAATAACTGAGTGAATGCAGTGCTGTGGAATAATATTTGAAAAGTCCCACCTAGAAACAAACACACGCACACACTTGCAAGTTCACACACAAATGCACACACATATACATGCATAAATATGTACCCACATATATATGTAAAAGAGCATTAACTAACACACATACTCATACAAATATCCACAGCCTGCACACATGAGCACATACACAAACACACACAAATGCTCTCACAAGCACACAAGCATATGAAAACACACATGCATGCACACACATGCACAAAACACATGCAACTTACGCACACACACACATGCAACTTATGCACATGCACACAACTTCCCCTTTACAATACCACGTGGTTTAATCCAGCACATGGCCCTCATTCATCAAGCTAAAGGGGGGAAATTTCAGGTCAAACTACAAAACATTCCCCAAATTCACCATGAGTGAAATAAGGTGTTTAAAGGATTGGGGGTTACAACAAGGTTATACCCCCTGCTGGAAAATTATTTATTCTAACATTATTACAGTTCAAACTGCAACAAAGTGGTGGAGCTGTTATTATCACATTCTATGGACAAGTGTATAATGAAGACCACCTCTTTTGAAACTTTCTGGACACCAGGGGGCAATGTTTCTAACAATTTAATATAAAAATATAACAGTTTTATGTGTAATAATGAAACATAGCCCAGCAGTAAGAGTACCCTTGTTTTACTAAGTAGGAAAAACACCGTAATATATGTTTTTCCCATAATAAAAGTTTTACTGTTCCTTTAATCCCTTGAATGATAGAGAAGTCTAAAATGCATTGCAAAAGTAATTCTGTGAAACCTCTCTAGCAATCAACGGGGTAAAAGGCCAGTTTTGATAAATGGGGGTTCTTATTTGACCCCAGTGATGTTGTTAGCATTTATTTGGCCATATGGCCCTAGGAGCATTAGAATGTGACCCACTTACCTATAGTGGTAATAGGTTTCCTGTAGGGCAGCAGACCAAAGCTGTACTGGAAGATGCCTCTGGCGTGAAACAAAGGCAGAGCCACTCCCATGATCTTCTGTAGATTCTCCTGTGTCCATCTCAGCCACGAGCCCTTTGGATTATCTACCTGGTCAAAGAGTTCATTTTCCCCAAAGGAAAATACAGGAACTAAAGATGCTCTAAATGGCAGAGGTAGAGAGAGAAACACCATATGTAAAAGCAAATAAATAATTGGAATATAGAGTACAATGAGGGGATGTATAAAACTGGAACAATGAAGGAAATATCTGTACTTTATTCATCAACGTTTCAGCTCCCCAATGGTGGCCTTCAACAGGATGATCCTGATGAAGGCAGCCATTTGACAGCTGAAATGCTGATGAATAAACTATGACTTTGATCTTCACCTTGAAGCCCTGTGCGTGCTTATGCTTCCTGATAGTTATATCCCAGGGGCCCGGCCACTGCCTGCGACCCCCTCGCCAGCAGCAGTCACTTACCTGATCTCCCACTCGGCACGCCGCTGTAGTAATACAGAGCACTGGGAGATGACATCATCTCCCAGCCTCTGCATTACTACAGCGGCGCGCGGGAGCTCCGGTTACAGAGATCTGTGCCGAAGGAGGCACAGATCTGTAAAGACTCTCCGCTAGACCACCAGGGACTGGAGGTAGGGGAAATGTGAAGATGGGGGCATTGTGGAGATGAAGGGGGCATTGTGGAGATGAAGGGGGCATTGTGGAAGGGGGCATTTTGGAGATGAAGGGGGGCATTGTGGAAGGGGTATTGTGGAGATGGAAGGGACATTGTGGAGATGAGATGAAGGGGGCATTGTGGAAAGGGCATTGTGGAGATGAAGGGGGCAATGTGGAGATGAAGGGGGCATTGTGGAGATGAGTTGAAGGGGGCATTGTGGAGATGAAGGGGACATTGTGGAAGGGGACATTGTGGAGATGAAGGGGGGCATTGTGGAAGGGGCAATGTGGAGATGAAGGGGGGGATTGTGGAAGGGGCATTGTGGAGATGGAAGGGGCATTGTGGAGATGAGATGAAGGGGGCATTGTGGAGATGAGATGAAGGGGGCATTGTGGAAGGGGCATTGTGGAGATGAAGGGGGCAATGTGGAGATGAAGGGGGCATTGTGGAAGTGGAAGTGTGGATGAGGGGGCCAATGTGGGTGGGGGGGCCCCATGGCAATTCTTGCACCAGGGCCAGTGGCTTCTAGTTACGCCTCTGTTAGCTACAACTGGAGCAGAAGAGACAGCACTGTCGCTTCTGCTCCAGTTGTGGCTAAGTACATTTATATATACATTATATGGGACGTGCACCATGTTACTTAAGTTGTTACTTTTTTAATATTATTGTTGAGTGCCACTGCCAACTCTTGATGCTTGTGTGTATATATATATATATATATATATATATATATATATATGTGTATAATCCCATGTAGTATATCATAGGCACTCTTAGGACTTCTCAGAAATGTAAAGCCGACCAGATACAGCTGAAACGTTGACCACATAAATTTATTTTTGCTTTAAATATCTGTGAAGTCCTCAGATGCTTATTATATACTACACAGGGTTATAATTGTACTTTTCAGGAGCACCCAGGCACTTATGCAGCAGTAAGCGTGAGTGCGTCCCAGCTCTATCGTGTATCGTGAAACAATATAGGAAATATCTGTAGTTTATTCATCAACATTTCATCCTGATGAAGGCCGCCACTGGGCAGCCAAAATTTGAGTTTGATCTTCACCTTGAAGCCCTGTGTGTGCTTATGCCTCCTGATAATTATATCTCATATGCCTTAACATTGGAACTCAGGGAAGATTCTAACTTAGACGAAATTGCTTCCTCACTGGCAACGTGTATATCTGTATATATATATATATATAAGTCATGAGATGATTACTATATACTACACAGTATATATAGTAAAAGTGACTTTATTATAGAATAAAAGTAAAATGGTAAAGTTATGCATGATTATAAAGCTACAAATTGGTATTGAAAAGTATATAAAGGACTCAATCGTACTGTAAGAAGGAAACATTACTATTGCTTTAAAGGGATAGCAGTCCTTGCTTTTAATAAAGTTTACTATTGTAGACATCCTATATAATAAAAAAAAAGAAAGTTTGTCACAATGCAGTCATGCGCCAGTCTCTACTGGGCATGATTGCGTTGTGTGAGTGAGGTGGCGCAATCGCGTGGAGCAGTGAGGTAACGTCAGTACGCAGAGCAGGTCCGGGTATTGTTAACCCTTTCAGTGCCAGAGGGGTACGTAACGCATACCGCAGTTATCTCACTGCTCCACGGCCCGTGCACACGGGCTTTTACACTATTTAAAAATATAAATGCAGTGCTGTACATCCCATCTCTCAAACATGTATAGTTTGATATATAAGCTTCTAAAGTTCCGCCCTCCCCTTTCACAGATGTCAGCTCTCTAGCTAACAGATTAAGAGTCTGGACATTTGACCAGACAGCGGCTCTTCAGCAGAGTTGAAATAGAATTGTCTAGAAAGAAAGGTTTCATTGGAACAGGCTACAAAGAGTGCTTGCAAACCAGGCACACTTGGTAGACCGTTCCATTGAAGTATTTCTTTCTAGATAACGCTGTTTCATCTCTGCTGAAGAGCCGTCAGCCGGTCCCGGGACCAGGATCTCATTCTGTCATCTAGAATGCTGACGTCTGTGAAAGGGGCGGGGAGAACTTTAGAAGTGTATATATCAAACTATACATGTTTGAGAGATGGGATGTACACCGTTGCATTTATATTTTTAATATCTACAGTAGTAAACTTTATTAAACGTAAGGATGCTATCCCTTTAGGTGTCAGAGGGTTGTGCAATGCATTGCGTTGCATACCCCTATTGCACTGTAAGGGTTAATGAGTGATAGGAACAGAAAATTGTAGTTTTATAAAAGGAATATACAATTTTGCAGCTGTAATAAGCATTGAATTAAACGTCTCCTAGCAGTGGAACAGATGAAAAACTTTGCTTGCTCTTTAAATAGAGAAGTAAACATTACCCATGTTGTATTGCTAATTTGACAAATCCCTTTCTGTTTTTTAGCAGTAGCGTGAAAGCACCAGGACGAGCATCCAATGACTCCGGTGCGCCTCCCACAGCTATAACAACTGCATTTCCACTCTGCTTCTTCCTTAGTAAATTGGCAGCGCTTTCTTTGTCTGACGGAACCAGACCTGCAAATAGATGACTCTGGTTAAAGGGGTCTTTACAGTAAAGTTCTAGAGATCAGCAACTAGCACCAATATAGAACCGTGGATATATAGAGCAGTCAGGGGTTGATTGCTGTTTATAATGATCTATATTGAAGTCTAAAGAACTCACAACAAACAATAGATCTGGGTGACTCAGAAGGGGCCCTAGTTTTTATCTCATTGGAAGAGTTTAAAGCTGAAATCATTAGCCATACACTAAAATAGAGATCAAATACAAATAGATCCAGAAAGAAAATAGTCTGACATAAGAGTCAGTATCGGGCTATTTTGTAGTCTCTCTCTCTCTCTCTCTATATATATATATATATATATATATATATATATCTATCTCTCTCTCTCTATATACATATATATATATATATATCTTTAAAAAAAAAAAAAAAAAAAAACATTATCAGCACAAAAATTTATATTTAAAAAGTGCCCAGCAGCCTAATTCTGGTTTGCTCTGCTGAACAGATGCTGCTCCCGTCCCACTACCCATCATCCGCCGATGACAGAGGCTGTCTGTCACTAAGCTGGAGCGATCTCATTGGCTAGATATCGATCTCTACCAATGAGATTGCTCCGTCATCGGAGGATGCTGGGTAGTGGGACGGGAGCAGAGGCTGTGCTGCAAGTAGGCTGCCGGACACTTTTTAAACATTGAGTTTTGGCAGATAATGTTTTTTTTTTAAAAAAAAATGAACAACGTTTTAAAGGGATAGTAATGTTTCATAATAAAAGCAGCTCTAATTAATCATCATAGTATTTGGACTTTGGAGAGTGTTATTTCAATTCTGTCAGAGTTGTAGTTCCAGAGTAATTCAATGACAAAGTATCCCCCTCCCGCCCCTTATACTGATTTAACACTGTTCAGCCAGAGCAGAAGGGAGGTGCCCAGGTAGACTGCAGAGAGGGACAATCTTCAATTAAGATAAGGGAAAAACCTGAAAAGCTTGTCAAGGGGGGCAGGGCTTTCATTGTTCTCATAGGAAGAAGATTGTCCCCTTCTGTTATCTGTCTGGTCTATAGACTGCATTCCACATCTGAGAAGAGATGGCTTACACTAGGTAAAAGGGGCGGGAGGTGGATACTTTGCTTGTGAATATCTCATAAACCATAAAGGATTGAGAGATAAGACTTATATCATTCTTTGTGTTTTTTAATGCCTACAAAATAAAATAAAGTTAAAACGAAGTATTACTATCCCTTTAAATGTTTTGGCTAAATGCTGTAAGTAATGAGCATTACTTATATATAGGTGAGAGATCCCCTTTAACACTGGGTGCCAGGGTGTATCCTCTGGCACGTAAAGGGTTACAAAGCAGCAACCAGCATAACCCCCACCCAATGTCCCCAATGGGGAGATGCACTATGATGTGATATAGTTTATTAAAATGGAAATGATCTCTCCAGTGATATCACTTCTCCAGTTCCTATGTTATTCAGTGGAGCCAATGCACTAAGATTTCTCCAGCTTTGGAGATCTTAGTGCATAGGCTCCATAGAATAACATAGGAACTGGAGAAATTATATCACTGGAGAAGTTATCAGTACTTTATCACTTCTTTATCAGACCTTAGTGCATGACCCTCCTGGTCTATGCTCTGGTTGTGACAAAGGCTCTTTTGAAATCCTCGGCTTGGCCTAACCTAATGTGCACCAATCCAATCATAATAATGACAACCAAACAGATTCACCATATGTGGCCCTCAAATCCACTAAAAAGCCACACAATATGACTACAAATTTTAATTAAGGATTGAAAAAGTAGATGAACCCAAGGAGTTAAAGTATGAATGTCCACGTTCTATCCTCAAGAGCCACCAACAGGCCAGGATTTAAAGGGGAACTACCACCCCGCAAAATCTTTATCTTAATTAAGTCTCCATCTGGCGACTAGCTGCTTCGTAGCGCTAGTCGCCAGAATTATTACCTGGTTTAAATGATTTACGACTTATTCCGAGACTAACAGTAGCAGGAAGCACGGACATCTTGCCGTAGTGACGTCCGTGCGCCTGCGCTGTCAGTCCCTTCTGCTACTAAGTAGCTAGCTACTAAGCAGCTAGTCGCCAGATGGAAACTTAATTAAGATAAAGATTTTGCAGGGTGGTAGTTCCCCTTTAAGCTATGGGAATTACATTCCCATTGCTTAAATCCAGTGGCATAACTAATCATTGGAGTGTCATGGTGCAAACATTTTAGCTCAAAGTATTCTCTCAGGGTTGTAACTAGTATATACTGGGGTTCTGGGTATCATGTGCCTACTTGGAAGCCAGATTATATTTCAACTGCGCCCTTCACACCCCCTGCTTAAAACTCTGTCATTCTCTCTTTGGGCCCCTGCAGATCTTGCAGGGCTGGGGGATATAAGATCCACTTTTGAGAGGAAGCAACAATGTTATCCTCTCCATTGAAATCCTGTGTCTGTGAATTTGCTGACAGTTGTCTTTAATAAAGATCAGGAGTCTCCCAGAAATGTTAAGTGAACTGATGTCCACCAGCCATACAGATCACAGAGATCTGCAGGGGAAACAAAGAGAATATGGCAGAGATTTAAGCTATAGGAACACATTTCCTTTATATGTCAAGTAACTTCCAACACGTATAAAGCCAAATCCCCAGACCATTTACTGCCCATCTACTGTGGTACAGTGTAATTGTAAAGGGAGGTATATTCTGAGGCAAAACAGTGGTTGTGATGCTTTATGTGAGGAAATAGGGTGTTTTGTTGTGCTAGAGGGAAAATGGCTACTGTTCCCAAAGTACTAGAGACAGACAGGGGCCACATGAATAACCTCTGAGGACAGTGTATGGACCCAGGGCCTCCTGTTGATCATCACTGATTCATACCCTGTAGGAATCTCTTACCACCACACATAATGTAGTCCCTAAAAAATGGAGCTCTGAACCAAAGTGGCAACATCAGCAAATATGGCGTAATTCCGGGGAAAAGTTCATGAAATCCAGTTGCCTCTGTGCAAAAATTGGTGAAAGCTCCAGCCACCAGGACTCCATGGGGATGGGATGCCAGTACGTAGTTCTGAGAGGGGTCCAACTCAGCTGTTTTCACTAACTGTAAGACAACAAAGAACACAATCATTACAGAAATGTCTTAAAGAAACACTAACATAACAGACCAGAAGACAATAGGCTTCCCAACAATGTGTATCGTCAATCAGCTGCTGCAACAGCCTATAGGCTACTGTCATGTATCAAAAGGGGTATTAATTAAATATTTAAATCAAAAACCATTTTCACACAAATTATATATATAATAAAAATAAACACCTTTTTTATACATACCGTAAAATCTCAGGTATAATACGCACCTGTGTATAATACGCAGGTGTATATTGTACCCAAGATTTTAGGGGAAAACAAGAGTGCCTATGTATAATACGCACCCTTGTTTTCCCCCTTACTACAAAAAAATTATTAAAGCTGCCAGCTACCCTCCTTCATCCCCCGGCGCAATCCGACATTAAAATAAGACTTACTTGGTGATATAGCTCAAGCCATTCAAGTGCTACATGTGAAAAAGCTCCCTCTCATCTTCCCTGTGGGCGGCATGCTTGCATTTGCCGTCCGCTTCCTTCAATGGGCTACCAAGACCTTCCTCCTGCGGTATTGTCCTGTGAGGGCCTTGAGATCCTCACAGGGCATTACCTTGGCTGGAGGCGGAAGATCCTGAAAACCCATTGAAGGAAGCGGGCGGCAAATGCAAGCATGCCGCCCGCAGCGAAGATGAGTGGGAGCTTTTTCACATGTAGCACTTGAATGGCTTGAGCTGTATCACCAAGTAAGTCTTATTTTCACGTTGGATTGCGCCGGGGGACGGTGGGAGGGTAGCTGGCAGCTATAATATATATATTTTTTTTATTCGGCAAAAATCTCTCGGGTATAATACGCACCCCCCACTTCACATAAGGTGAAGAGGGGTAAAATTGTGCGTATTATACCCGAGATTTTACGGTATACAAGTTGCATATTTACCCTATGAATACCAGAGGGGTAGCAAAACCATTGCAATGCATTGCTACCTCTCTGGTACTCATAGGGTTAATCTTCCAATTAGTGTTGAGTGAGCATGCTCGGCCGATGCTCGGTTCGGCTCGAGCATCGCTCTGCTCGGCACATGGCGGTACTCGTACGAGTACCGCATGTGCTCGACCGCCATGTTCGGGTCTCCTCCCCGCACGTTTCGCGGCTGCTGCGCAGCCAATAAACGTGCAGGGAGGCTCTGACATCAGTGTAATGCCAGCAGCCATGTTGGCTGCTGGCATTACACTGATTGGCTGGCCAGAACCCGTGGTCGGGTGCTGTATAGCACCTGACCAGCGAGTTCGGCTCAGTCTTAGCCAGGGAGAGATGAGGATAGGAAGGGAAAGTCAGTGTAGGGAGAAGAAAAGCAAATTTGTTAAAAAAAAGACCCAAAAGTCCTTTTTAGGACTACTGTGTGTGGGGGCAGCAGTTTATTTTGTGTGGGGGGAAAAAAAACAAACAAAAAAAAATTCATATATTCTGTTTAGTGTGCAAAGTTGCAGATTAGAGCACATTCTGTTTAGTGTGCAAAGTTGCAGATTAGAGCACATTCTGTTCAGTGTGCAAAGTTGCAGATTAGCAGCACATTATTTTTAGTGTGCAAAGTTGCAGATTAGAGCACATTCTGTTTAGTGTGCAAAGTTGCAGATTAGAGAACATTCTGTTTAGTGTGCAAAGTTGCAGATTAGAGCACATTCTGTTTAGTGTGCAAAGTTGCAGATTAGAGTACATTCTGTTAAGTCTTCAAACTGTAAAATATCAAAGTCACATATTCCATTCACTGTGCGTCGCCGCAGTTTAGCAGCACATTCTGTGTACTGTGCACAGTTTCAGAATAGGAAAAAATTCTGTTAAGTCTTCAAACTGTAAAATATCAAAGTCACATATTCCATTCACTGTGCGTCGCCGCAGTTTAGCAGCACATTCTGTGTACTGTGCACAGTTTCAGAATAGGAAAAAATTCTGTTAAGTCTTCAAACTGTAAAATATCAAAGTCACATATTCCATTCACTGTGCGTCGCCGCAGTTTAGCAGCACATTCTGTGTACTGTGCACAGTTTCAGAATAGGAAAAAATTCTGTTAAGTCTTCAAACTGTAAAATATCAAAGTCACATATTCCATTCACTGTGCGTCGCCGCAGTTTAGCAGCACATTCTGTGTACTGTGCACAGTTTCAGAATAGGAAAAAATTCTGTTAAGTCTTCAAACTGTAAAATATCAAAGTCACATATTCCATTCACTGTGCGTCGCCGCAGTTTAGCAGCACATTCTGTTGACTGTGCACAGTTTCAGAATAGGAAAAAATTCTGTTAAGTCTTCAAACTGTAAAATATCAAAGTCACATATTCCATTCACTGTGCGTCGCCGCAGTTTAGCAGCACATTCTGTTGACTGTGCACAGTTTCAGAATAGGAAAAAATACTGTTAAGTCTTCAAACTGTAAAATATCAAAGTCACATATTCCATTCACTGTGCGTCGCCGCAGTTTAGCAGCACATTCTGTGGACTGTGCACAGTTTCAGAATAGGAAAAAATACTGTTAAGTCTTCAAACTGTAAAATATCAAAGTCACATATTCCATTCACTGTGCGTCGCCGCAGTTTAGCAGCACATTCTGTGGACTGTGCACAGTTTCAGAATAGGAAAAAATACTGTTAAGTCTTCAAACTGTAAAATATCAAAGTCACATATTCCATTCACTGCGCGTCGCCGCAGTTTAGCAGCACATTCTGTTGACTGTGCACAGTTTCAGAATAGGAAAAAATACTGTTAAGTCTTCAAACTGTAAAATATCAAAGTCACATATTCCATTCACTGCGCGTCGCCGCAGTTTAGCAGCACATTCTGTTGACTGTGCACAGTTTCAGATTTGCAGCACATATTCCGTGTAATATGAAGAAGGCGGGTAAAAAGGGACGGGGAAGTGGACGTGATCCTGATAGTTCAGGGCGCGGGTCAGGACGCGTAGAAACTGCGCCTGGTGCCAGAGCACAAGACAGAAAGACATCCACCATACCTAGCTTCATGTCTCATTTTACAGGGCGTCGCAGGACATCACTCTCGAGGTCCGACCACTGCGAACAGGTGGTCGGTTGGATGTCAGCTGATACTGCTTCCAGTCGGTTAAGCACCACCCTGTCTTCCACCAAGTCCACTCTCAGTAGCCAAGAGTCTGGTCAACATAATCCTCACTCTGATCATCCTTCCTCCCACCATAGAGGGTCTGGTCAAAGAAGTGATCCCACACTGGGATATAGTGAGGAGCTCGTCTCATCACCAATCCTTCATTTGACCCTCTCTCCAAGCACGCTTGCAGAGGAACATGACATCTTGTGCCCTGATTCACAACCTCTAGAGGGTAACCAATCACAAGAAGATGACAGATGTGAACAGCATTTAAGGTCAAAGGAAGTAGTGGATGATGATGATGATGAGACACAGTTGCCATTAAATCAACCACTATTACTGTCTCAAGACCTTGATGAGGAGGATGATATACAGTTGTCAATGACTGAGTATGTGGTGGGATCAAGACATGAGGAGGATGATCAGAGTGAGGAAGTGGAGGAGGACTTGGTGGACGATGAGGTGACTGACCCCACCTGGGAAGGTGGAGAGCCGAGCGATGACAGCAGTCCTGAGGGTGAGCCATCTGCAGCACCGCAACAGGCTGGAAGAGGCAGTGGTGTGGCTACAAAAAGAAGGCGGACCGCACCAAACCGGCCCGCAAATGTTCCACGGAGCACCCCCTTGCGTAAATCTCCCTTGCCAAGGGGTAGGTGTTCCGCGGTATGGCGTTTTTTTAAGGAAAGTGCGGACGACAAAAGAATTGTAGTTTGCAACCTGTGCCACACCAGAATGAGCCGAGGCATGAACACTAGCAACCTTACCACCACCAACATGATCCGACACATGGCATCCAAGCACCGTAATAAGTGGGAGGAATGCCTGGATCGCCCATCTGTGTCTGCAGGCCACACCACTGCCTCCTCTTCCCCTGTTTTCGGTGCCGGCCAATCGCCTGTCGAAGGCGCAGGCCCGCATACCTCCCGCCCTGCACCTGTACCATCTGAAGCACCATCAGCGACCTCATCCACTTCCCTGTCCCAGCGCAGCGTCCAAATGTCGTTACCCCAGGCATTTGAGCGCAAGCGAAAATACCCAGCCACCCACCCACAGGCCATAGCACTAACCTCACACCTTTCCAAATTACTGGCCATCGAAATGCTGCCATTTAGGCTTGTGGAGACTGAGTCCTTCCGCAGCCTGATGGCAGCAGCTGTCCCTCGGTACGCGGTCCCCAGCCGCCACTACTTTTCCCGGTGTGCCATCCCCGCATTACACCACCATGTGTCCCGTAACATCACCCGTGCCCTGACCAACGCAGTTACTGGGAAGGTCCACTTAACGACTGACACATGGACAAGTGCTTGTGGCCAGGGACGCTACATTTCCCTGACGGCACACTGGGTGAATGTCGTGGAGGCTGGGAGCGACTCGGACCCTGGGATGGCACAGGTGCTACCCACGCCGACGATTGCGGGCCCTACCTCCATCAGGGTTTCCGCCAGCACCTACGTTATTGGCTCCTCCTCCTCCGTTTCCACCTCCGAATTCTCTGCACGCAGCGCCACTCACCCATCAGCCGGTAGCTGGAAGCAGTGTAGCACTGCAGTGGGGAAGCGTCAACAGGCCGTGCTGAAGCTGATCTGCCTTGGGGACAAACAGCACACGGCCTCAGAGCTGTTGCAGGGGATTAGTCACCAGACCGAGCAGTGGCTCTCGCCACTCAACCTGCAACCAGGCATGGTTGTGTGTGATAATGGGCGTAACTTGGTGGCGGCTTTGGAGCTCGGCAAGCTCACACACGTACCATGCCTAGCGCATGTATTTAATTTAGTGGTTCAGCGATTTCTAAAAACCTACCCCAATTTGCATGATCTCTTGACCAAGGTGCGCCGCGTGTGTGCACATTTCCGTAAGTCATCTACAGCTTCAGCCGGCCTGTTGAAGCTGCAGCAGCGCTTACAATTGCCAGCTCACCGGCTGCTGTGTGACGTGAGCACGCGCTGGAACTCCACCTTCCACATGTTGGCCCGGCTTTGTGAGCAGCAGAGGGCAGTAGTGGAGTACCAGCTGTTACACGGTCGTCGCCTCTCCGTTAAACTTCCTGTAATCAGAAGTGAGGAGTGGGAATGGATGTCAGACCTCTGTGAGGTTTTACGCAATTTTGAGGAATCGACACAGATGGTGAGCGGCGATAACGCTATTATCAGTGTAACCATCCCACTTCTGTATCTACTGAAACGCTCGCTGCTCACAATTAAAACTGACGCTTTGTATGTGGAAGAGGTGGAAATGCAGGAGGAAGAGCTTACACAAGGTGATAGCCAGAGCACCCTCACTTCGTCTTCTCAGCGACAATTGGAGGAGGCGGAGGAGGAGGAGGAGGAGGAGGAAGACACGGTTGCCTCCGCTACAGAGGGTAGCCATGGAACTTTAGTTCCATCTCTTCAGCGTGGGTGGGCAGAAGAGGAGGAAGAGGATGAGGAGATTGAGAGTCATCCTCCTGGTGAGGACAGCGAAATCTTGCCTGTTGGTACTCTGGCACACATGGCTGACTTTATGTTAGGCTGCCTTTCCCGTGACCCACGCGTTATACGCATTTTAGACAACACGGATTACTGGGTGTTCACCCTTCTGGACCCCCGCTACAAAGAGAATTTCTCATCTCTCATTCCTCCGGTGGAGAAGACAAGCAAAATGGTGCAATACCAGAAGGTTCTTGTTGAAAAATTGCTCCAAAATTTTCCATCTGACAACGCTGGCGGCAGAGTACGTGCTACCTTGGCCAACCGAGAAGGGGAGAAAAGGGGAGCACACAGCAGTTCCGACAAAGGCAGGGCAACACTCTCCAAGGCGTGGGACACCTTCATGACACCCCGCCAGCACCCTCACCCTGATGCGCAGCCTAGTGTCACAAGGAGGGAAAAGTTTTGGAAGATGGTGAAGGAGTACGTAGCAGACCGTGTCAGCGTCCTCAATGATCCCTCTGTGCCTTACAACTACTGGGTGTCCAAGCTGGACACGTGGTATGAACTGGCACTCTACGCCTTGGAGGTGCTGGCCTGCCCTGCCGCCAGCGTTCTGTCTGAGCGGGTATTTAGTGCTGCTGGTGGCATCATAACAGATAAGCGTATCCGCCTTTCCACCGAAAATGCTGATAGGTTGACACTTATAAAAATGAACAAGGCCTGGATTTCCCCTGACTTCTCCACTCCACTGGAGGAAAGCCCCGGGGGAACATAAAGTGACTTTATATATGTTATTTACAATGATGGGAATACTCTGTATTCCCATTCACCCCTTCCACCCAAAAAATGGGTATATGGTTGACTCTCTTCCATATACCCTGGGATATAATTTTTATATAGGGCCAGCTCACCAGCGGGCCCTGTGATATAATTTTTATATAGGGCCAGCTCACCAGCGGGCCCTGTTTGACAATTTTTGTATAGGTCAGCTCACCAGCGGGCCTTCTCATATAATGTTTTATTGGGTCAGCTCTCTAGCGGGCCCTCTCATATAATGTTTTATAGCGTCAGCTCACTAGCGGGCTTTCGCATATAATGTTTAGGATGGTCAGCTCCGCAGCAGACCCTCACCCATAATGTTTTAGATGGTCGGCTCAGCGCACGTTTCCCTCTTAATCATGGCCCCAGTTCAGAAAAATTGAGTAAATTTTTGGGAGAATTTACGTTTGCGCACGTTTCCCTCTTAATCATGGCCTCAGTTCAGAAAAATCAAGGAAATTTTTGGGAGAATTTGCCTCTGCGCACGTTTCCCTCTTAATCATGGCCTCAGTTCAGAAAAATCAAGGAAATTTTTGGGAGAATTTGCCTCTGCGCACATTTCCCTCTTAATCATGGCCTCAGTTCAGAAAAATCGAGGACATTTTTGGGAGAATTTGCAGATGATATACAAGTAAATATACAGCAAATACTGTTTGGTAACAATTTTTCGCCTAAAGTCGTTTTTATCTTCCTTTTTGTGTGTTTTACGGTCAGTCTGTAAAAATGGCGTACTACGGGCGAAAGATCGTTCCCAGCAGCGATGTTGGAGTCCAAGATGCATCCAGACATCCTCCCTATGCTGTCCCTGAACCATTTCTGTGGTGTTTCCATCATTTTCTGCCCTTTTCCTATGGACCAGGCACCCTCCCCTCATCAGAGCAGGGGGTGCCTGGTGTAATGCTCGAGTCCTCCCATTGACTTCAATGGGGCTCGGGTGCTCAGCCGAGCACTCGAGCCTCCGGGGGTGCTCGGTCAGAGCACCCGAACACCCGAGCATTGGGGTGCTCGCTCATCACTACTTCCAATACAAAATAGGAGGGCATGTCGATGCAATATTTCCAACTTAACTTGTATAAAAACAGGCGCTAATACTGAGCGTGGGGAATAGGATACTACTTGCATGTTGTTTTTAATTGATTCCTATGAGCTTTTTTTTGACTGGCGGTGGGCTAGATTCTATTGCAGGTGCTAATTTTACCTCTGCTTTTATCTCCAGTTTTCCCCATAGACTTCAATAGGAAAATGTTTGATAATACTGGTGTTAACATTTAGCACCGGCAATAGAATCCGGCCCGGTATGTGTAATTACCGCTGATTTTGTTTTCACAAGTTGGGTAATAGGATACCAAAAACTGACATAAAAAAATAGCTCCTGTTTTTTTTTTTAGCGCTGGTAATAGAATCGAGCCCTAAGGGTATTATTCAGTGCTCTCTCAATCGTTCTTTGAAGGGTCTGCTTGTTTTGTTCATGTAGTATTTTTCACACGGACACATACGTAAGTATATTACATACTAGTTGAAGAGCCTGTGTACACGGGCCACAGTACCACCCAGCAACGGCCGTGGTGCAGTCATGCTCAGTAGAGACTGCCTGCAGCGCGCCTGATATTGAACGGGCTGCTCCGAATTCAGACCGTAGTTCTCTCTGCACACCTTCCTGGGACCAAGATGTCCCTGTGTCACAGCTTACCTTGACTCCAGCATGATTACAGGCACGAGGCTTCAAGAAGGCTGCAGGCCTCTGTTTTATCTGTTTTCTTACTGTAGTCTCCTCCTACCTACTTCCTACTTCCTCCCTCTGAGCTGCTCCTCCTACTTCCTGTGGAGGGGTTTATAAGGCAGACTGAGGCCTGACTCAGATGCGCTTGCGTTGTTGTTCTTAGGTGAAGTACTTGGGCTCTGTGTGTGACCTGGCTATCTACGAAAACCCACTCTGTGTATGACCTGGGTGCCCGTGACACCGGTCTGAATTCGGAACTCCCCGCTCAGTATCAGCCATGGCGCAGGCAATCTCTACTGAGCATGACTGCAGCGCGCGCAGCCGTCTCTAGTGTGCATGACGGCTTCTAACAAACATCTTTAGAGAATTATTATATAGGATGATGTGGAACAAGTAATATGATCTTTTGCCGTGATCACATTATTCAATTTGGGAACTGTGACTCTTGATCCCATAATCATGTGGCTACATGTCACACATTCTATGCACTTAAACACTCCTTTCTTAGTAGGTATCTTGTGCTCCATGTATTTATCCATTGGATCCGCGCACACCAGTTCATCCCATATACTTCTACCCCACCTGTATCCAAACAATGGGGGTTGCTCAAACATGTGCACAATCTCCGGATCCTTCCCTAACAGCTCCCGGTGTTTTAAAATCGCGTGTTGGAATTTCTTAGCCACATCTGTGAATGTAGTAGAATTAACATAAACCCAGAGCGGAGCAGGCACCAAAGTGAATCTAAGTACTAAATAATATACAAAGGAATCCGGTGCACCCTTTGTCCCCAAACAATACACTAAACCAAAAGGAAAGAAGAAGGAGAAAAGAGAGAAAAAACTCAAAGAGGAGTCTCCTCTCTATCTCTCATCTTCCCTAAACACAGAAGGGTTTTATCTCAGAGGCACACGAAAAACACAATAATAAATCCAAATAAATCTTTATTGTCAGCTATACAATCAAAAGATCAACATACAATTTAAAATATAATTAAAAACAAAAGAAGAAACTCTCAAGCTCCTGGTGCATCATGTACAAAATAAATCAAAACAAAATTATTTTGATATAAATATTCTGGCCATAAATTGCCCCATCAATGCATACAAAAGTCCTAGAAACAAAATGAATATTCTATAATAGGGAATTATTAGTGAGTACACAAATACCGTAAATACATATAACAACACCAGCACCAAGTGTAAGTATAACCCAAGAGACAAAGCTCTGAGGTTATAATATTAAATATAACCGTGCTACAAAATAAAAAGAAAAAAGTATTATACTCATCTCAAATAATATTAAGGAGTAATGTCTGCTACGTATCCCGGAGCAAGAGAGTTAGGAGGTTACTCTCTTGCTCCGGGATACGTAGCAGACATTACTCCTTAATATTATTTGAGATGAGTATAATACTTTTTTCTTTTTATTTTGTAGCACGGTTATATTTAATATTATAACCTCAGAGCTTTGTCTCTTGGGTTATACTTACACTTGGTGCTGGTGTTGTTATATGTATTTACGGTATTTGTGTACTCACTAATAATTCCCTATTATAGAATATTCATTTTGTTTCTAGGACTTTTGTATGCATTGATGGGGCAATTTATGGCCAGAATATTTATATCAAAATAATTTTGTTTTGATTTATTTTGTACATGATGCACCAGGAGCTTGAGAGTTTCTTCTTTTGTTTTTAATTATATTTTAAATTGTATGTTGATCTTTTGATTGTATAGCTGACAATAAAGATTTATTTGGATTTATTATTGTGTTTTTCGTGTGCCTCTGAGATAAAACCCTGCTGTGTTTAGGGAAGATGAGAGATAGAGAGGAGACTCCTCTTTGAGTTTTTTCTCTCTTTTCTCCTTCTTTCCTTTTGGTTTAATGTAGTAGAAGTGACCATTCTATCAGCACTAGAACTTGTGTGTTGTTCTTGACTCAAAAGTAACTGACTTCTATCAATCCCTGCCACCTCACTAATACATCCTTGGATCTGTTTCACGTTGCAGCCTCTTTCCATTAATTTAGCACCCATCACGTTCAACTGGATTTCATATTCCTTAGGCTCAGAAACTGCTTTGCGATTTGAGTAACCCATTTAAATGATGCAGGATGCTGGCTGCGTGCACACAATAATGTGTTCCGATCCATGGGCTTTGTATACAATGATGTTTGAATACCATTATCTACCCTATGAATAGAACATCTAAATAGTGAAACTCTGTGGCACTTTAGTTTAATGTCATTCTAATTGGCTCCACAGTATGTTGGAGATCTCTGTAGCATCCAGAGGGTTAAATAATAGCCTGTAAATGGGTATAAAACTGCTGTAGGGACATTGCGGTTGCTCTGGCCAGACCCACAATTCAGAATGTGGGTGTGACTGCACATCTTTGGTGGCCCTCAAAATTTGGAGCTCTAGTCAACTGCCTACTCTGCCTATTGGCAAGTCCAGCCATGAATGCACAAAGGTGTGGCTGAAAGCCATTCTGCTGGGTTGCTTTTCAGCCAAGGGCTCTTGACTCCCAGAACAGCTGATAGAAGCTGTTTAGGGACTGCATAGTGCAACCCTGTGCTTTTTACTTAGTCTGCTTCCCACAAGAGGATACCCATATGCAGATGAACATAGTAATTTCACTTTAAAGAGATAGTAATGTTTCGCAATAAAATCAGCTCCAGTTAATCTTCATAGTACTTAGGCCATGGAGCGTGTTATTTCAATATTGCAAGAGTTGTAGTTGAAAAGTAATTGAATGATAAAGTATCCCCCTCCCCCTCCTTTTACTGATGTAACACTGCTGAACTCAGAGCAGCAAGACTGTCAGGATGGATTGCAGAGAGGGACAATCTTCAGTGAGCAAGGAAAAACCTGTCAAGGTGGGCAGCGTTTTCCTTATGATCACAGTAAGAAAATTGTCCCTTACTGCGACCTGTTGTGACCAGATTCCACATCTGACGGGAGGCAGCTTACACTAGGTAAAAGGGGCAGGAGGAAGAAACTTTATCATTTAATTAATCTTGAACTACAACTCTTACAGTATTGAAAAACACTCTCCATGGCTCAAATACTATGAAGATTAATCGGAGCTGCTTTTTGTGTGAAACATTTCTATCACTTTAAAGGCAAATTAGAAGATGTAAAAACATATCATGATTTCTCCTCATTAAGTTCAAGCTCTGATACAATGTCCCAGTCTGGTTAAAGTCAAACAGTAAAAACTAATAAACAAGCCATGGCATTACGGCACAGAGTACTGAATAAGTGATGTATATAAAACAAAGGAAAAGCTGTGTTGGTTAATTATTAATTGTTATTTTATTCCCTTCAGTGCTGTAAGGTTTTGTAACATAGTAGTGATTAGAATGAAAAGTATCCAAATGCCATTATTTGCCCTTAATGTCACCTGTTTGTTTTTTGGCTGTTAAACATACACAGCCAAATGTTTGGGGACAAATATTTACTCAAATTCAAGTTGATTTAAATTGTTGTTTTAATCCCTTGAATGCTTAGGGATAGAAGCACATTTTAGTGTAAGGAAAGTAGTGATGATTTGTGTCAAATCCTAGGTGAAGGAAAACCTAGGGGTAACATAATAACATAGTAAAATGCGTTTCATGCACTTTTGTCTGTATTCCAATAGCCCTCTTCGTTTCATGATGGGGGTTGGACTAATGACACAGTCACACAGACAGACAGCCTGCATTTCCTCATTGGGTTGTTGGAGCTCAGAGAGAGAAGAGATTAGAGAGTGTCCAGTTGTTGTGTAGGCAGGCAGGTAGCATTAGGCTAGGCATAGGTAGGCAGCCAGCATTAGTTCCAGTTATTGCCACTGTAAGAGCGAGTAATATTTGTTCCTGTGCAAAATATAAAAAAATATTAGGTATTTGTTGGAATAATTTTCAATGTCACATCAACCAGTCTGACAGTCCAATAGGCAGGCAGGGTGCCTTTTCGCCACCGCAAGGGGGTCATCTGTGTTTCTTAAAAAAAAATATAAAAAGTACAAGTCATTTGTTTGAATACTCTTCAGTCACACTGCCAGTGTCACAGTTGTATAGGCAGGCAGCGTGCCTTTTCGCCACCGCAAGGGAGACCCACATGTGTTGGTTTTAGTAAAAATATAAAAAATACAAGTTATTTGTTTGAATAATCTTCAGCGTCAAACAGCCAGTGTCACAGTTGTATAGGCAGGCAGGGTGCCTTTTTGCCACCGCAAGGGAGACCCACATGTGTTGGTTTTATTAAAAACATACAAAATACAAGTGATTTGTCTGAATAATCTTCAGAGTCACACTGCCAGTGTCACAGTTGTATAGGCAGACAGGGTGCCTCTTAGCCACCACAAGAGAGAGAGTCACCTGTGTTTGTTTTATTAAAATTATTCATAATATAAGTCATTTGTTTGAATAATCTTCAGTGTCAAACTGCCAGTGTCACAGTTGTATAGGCAAGCAGGGTGCCTTTTCGCCACCGCAAGGGAGACCCACATGTGTTGGTTTTATTAAAATTATTCCTAATACAAGTTATTTGTTTGAATAATCTTCAGCGTCATACTGCCAGTGTCACAGTTGTATAGGCAGGCAGGGTGCCTTTTCGCCACCACAAGGGAGACCCACATGTGTTGGTTTTAGTAAAAATATAAAAAATACAAGTTATTTGTTTGAATAATCTTCAGCGTCACATTGCCAGTGTCACAGTTGTATAGGCAGGCAGCGTGCCTTTTCGCCACCACAAGGGAGACCCACATGTGTTGGTTTTAGTAAAAATATAAAAAATACAAGTTATTTGTTTGAATAATCTTCAGCGTCACATTGCCAGTGTCACAGTTGTATAGGCAGGCAGGGGGCCTTTTTGCCACCGCAAGGGAGACCCACATTTGTTGGTTTTATTAAAAACATACAAAATACAAGTGATTTGTCTAAATAATCTTCAGCGTCACACTGCCAGTGTCACAGTTGTATGGGCAGACAGGGTGCCTCTTAGCCACCACAAGAGAGAGTCACCTGTGTTTGTTTTATTAAAATTATTCCTAATACAAGTTATTTGTTTGAATAATCTTCAGCGTCACACTGCCGGTGTTACAGTTGTATAGGCAGGCAGCGTGCCTTTTCGCCACCACAAGGGAGAGTCACCTGTGTTTGTTTTATTAAAATTATTCATAATACAAGTTATTTGTTTGAATAATCTTCAGCGTCAAACTGCCAGTGTCACAGTTGTATAGGCAGGCAGGGTGCCTTTTCGCCACCTCAAGGGAGAGTCACCTGTGTTGGTTTTATTAAAAATATTCATAATACAAGTTATTTGTTTGAATAATTTTCAGAGTCACACTGCCAGTGTCACAGTTGTTGTGTGGGCAGGTTTTAAAGTTGTAAAACTATAATCGTTCTCTACCTACCTTTCCGTAATGGATTTGAGTCCTAGTGAACAACCTGTTGTTCCTTGTCCTGGTACCAACTGCCGTCACCCAGCAACCACCAACACCACCACAGTGCAGTTGCTTTCATGCAGAGCTAGCAGCAGCAGGCGGGGAAAGAAGAGTACTTTGATTAGTACTAGTCAGACTCAGCAGTAGCAGTCCAAAACAAAAACTAGAAAGAAGAAGGGAACTGCTGGTCGTTCTACCTCTACTAGCAGGGTAGAGAGGTCCAGTTCTTCCTCTAAGACCACGAAGCGGCCGTCACCCGTCTCTCGCCAGCTGTTTCGTGATGATCCCCCCAGAACCACCTGCACAATGACTGTTGCCACTGCCAGTTCCGTCACCACTTCTGCTACAACCAGTTCTATAAACCTGGGGACACCTAGCTTGTTGAACATGAACACTACTGGTGGGAAACTGTGGGCAGTATCAACGCGGGAGCTTTACAGCGACCGTCCGAGTAAGCAACCCAAACTTGAATTATTAGAGTATTTTGAGAAAATTTCTCCTGCCGCCACTGTCACTGACACTGAGAGCATATCGTCTCCAAAAAAGGGTATTGAGGGAAGTAATTTACCATTTCCCGGTAGCCACCAGGCAGAAGAGGGAATTCATCAGCTCTCCCCAAAATCTGCTGCTGATGATTTTTCTTCCTGTCCAAACCTACAAGAGGTGGAAGAAGAATATGAGGGACCAAGGTCTGCTAAGCTTGATTTTTCCACTGAGCATGATTTTTCCACTGACCTTGATTATTCTCCTGAGCTCCATTTTTCCACTGCTGCCCATAGTACTCCTCCTGTTTCTCCAGCTACAATTCTGTCTTCTATTGATGAAAACTCACCACCTGACTCTCCAGTTCCAAATGAGTCTCCCAGGCAGGTAGTAGCTGCTAGTGTCTCTGCCACCAGTGTTACTCCACACTCCTCCAATCCCAGTCCTGACATCCCTGCTGCCATCTTTGGGTCTACTAGTAACCCTGTAAAGGTATGTAGAAAAAAAAAGCATAGTGAGGTTGCTTCAGCATATGAAGATGAAGAAAGTGTCACCTCAGTTTATTCTTCACCACCTTCCAAAGTCATCCGTCGCTCCAAAGCGTGGGACCATTTTGTGACACTTGGCGATGGCCGGCTAGCAAAATGTAAACTGTGTGGCAGGGAAGTCAGCCGTGGGAGGGTGCTGGGTCATCTTTCCACCTCTGGGATGAACCAAAACCTGAACCACTACCACAAGTCAGTGTTGATGAGTGCAGAACGTGGTGGCACTATTACATTTACCAGTGTAACACTCACCACCAGTAGGCAGGAAAAAGGGCAGGGAGATCATGCCACATCTGGTCCTAGTAAAAGCAGTAGACAGTCACAGCCCATCCAAAAGTCAATACAGGCCACACTGGAAGATTTTGGTGGGTTTCATTCCAAGGGGATGTGCAGACAGCGTCCAGGAAAATTACATGCCTCATTGCACAGCTCATAGCCATTGGGGGTGCAACTTTCAGTTTGGTGGACGGGGAGCCCTTGCATCAACTTATGGAGGTTGTTGCACCCTGATATAAAATTCCATCCCGCACCACATTTAGTAGAACTGTAGTGCCCTCACTGTACCAGTCGTGCGTTGGTCTTTTGAAGGAACTGCTAGGAAAGGCTGGTGGCCAGTCAGTGCACTTTACCACTGACTTATGGAGTGCTCCGAGGGGCCAGCATGGCTTCCTGTCATTGACGGCACATTGGTGGCAGCCCATTGTGTTGCAAGACACATTGATAGCAACAACAAGTTCAGGTGCAGTAGCCAAGCAGGCAGGGCACCGCTCTTTCCTCCTCCATGCTGAGGTAATGGATCAGCAGCACACCTCAGATAACATTCACAAAGCACTGCAGAACATGGTGGCACAATGGCTAGGGGAGCAGGCAGGCACACAGGAGCAAATGGGGCTTGTGGTTACTGATGGTGCAGCTAACATGATCAAGGCTCTCCGGGATGGCAGATTTGTGGGTGTGCGCTGCTGAGCGCATGTTCTGCATCTGGTAGTGAAGGCTGCTCTTGAGGATGGCAGTAACACTGGAAGGTTGTCAGCACTTCTGGAGTCGTGCCGACAAATTTCTGGCCACTTCCATCGGAGCGTCAAAGATAGCCAGCTACTCAGGGAGGAACAGAAAAAGGCAGACCTCCCAGAGCACCACCTAAAACAAGATGTTGGGACCAGGTGGAACTCCACCTTAGATATGCTAGAGCGTATCCTGGAGCAGAAAAAGGCAATTTATGCAATGTCATGTCACCATTTCATTGGCAGTAACAGAACACCGGGCAGGGCTGACTGGGCCCTGATGGAACAGGTAGTGACAGTCCTTACGTCTTTCCGTGCTTTGACGGAACTTTTGAGCAAAGAGAACGCTAGTCTGGCAGAAGTAATTCCCCTCTTCACGCACCGCTCCTTAAAATTGGATGATTTCCTTTCCCATAGGGAACGCTTGCCTGGTGCTGAGGGTAATATACTTCCAGATGTTGCTGCCCTTCTAACGAGGTTGAAGAAGGAACTTACTCGGCGCATGGAAGAGCACATGGACAATTGTCCCGAGTTAATGCTTGCCACAATTTGTGATCCTCGAATCAAAGGCAAGTTGGCACTTCGTTCCAATTCTGTCAGTCTCTGAGAAGGGTTAAGTGAGGTGATGATTTAGCACAAGATTAACCCCTTAATGACCGGCCGTGCACGCACGCGTCCGGCACTTAACAACAGATTTTTCTTCTTCTTCATTCTAGAGAATGACTTCCGGGACTTACCAGGTACATCCTCTGTCACTAAGTGACAGTTTTTGCGGGACGTACCTGGTAAGTCACTTGTCGTGATGGGGTTAATGTATTTTCAATACACAAATTAGTTTAGACACACATACTGCAGTTTAAACAATCATTGATGTTTATTCTTGATGTAGTATGAAACTCTACAATGTATATACACATAGACTTATCTGATATGAGGGGAAATCAGGATAGGAAAACGAGAGAGAGGAATTTGGGTACTAAAGAGGGACAGTAGGGTAGGAGGCTGGTACCAGAAAATGAAACCTTAACCTTTACCCATGTACTAACATAGAATGTGACATGTAGTTTGTCCATGTTCGATTCGACCACTTATGTTGAGTAGGATGTGACAGGCATGGGTTTTCGATGTTCGAGCATATGCTAAACTGAATGACAGGCATGGGTTTTCGATGTTCGAGCATATGCTATATTGAATGACAGGCATGGGGTTTCGATGTTCGAGCATATGCTAAATTGAATGACAGGCATGTGTTCTCGATGTTCGACGTTTGCATTGTGACTGGCATCCCATGCTGGAGTAGAGGTGACATGCACAGACTGGCAATGTACGACAATATCCGTTTTTGGGATGGATCTTTTTCTAAACGCACACCCTGTCTGCAAAGAATGACAGCAGCGTGCACGGAGGCGCACTACTATAATTTAACCCATGTTAAATTCAGCCGAATAATTTGGAATGGATCAGAATTTCGTTTGAATCGAATAGGCCCGGTCCGAAATTAGGATCATGCGAATTAGAAAAAAAAATTTGTCCGAATTCGAATTTAATTGAAAATTTTGCCCGTGCACAAGTCTAGTGTAATGCAACATGTTTTGCATGTTATGTGGCGTTGTGAATAATCATGGGTGTGATGCAATGTGTTTTGAATGTTATGTGGTGTTATGAATCATCCTAGGCATTGTGAGCTATGTATTTATTTGCAAGTTCATACTGAAATGGTGGTTGGCGAGTGACATAAAAGTGCGTTCATACACTGAAAGCAGTGCGTTACGTGGAAGAGAGTAATACATGTGACTTGATGTGTAATTGTATTTGTGATTTGTATAAGGGTATAGTAGGCTTATGAAGGTGGCAATATGGGCGTGATGCAATGTGTTTTCCAGATTATATGGCCTTCTGAATGATCATGGGTGTGATGCAATGTGTTTTCCAGATTTTATGGCGTTGTGAATGATCATGGGTGTAATGCAATGTGTTTTGCATGTTATATGGCGTTGTGAATGATCATGGGCGTGATTCAATGTGTTTTGCATGTTATATGGCGTTGTGAATGATCATGGGCGTGATTCAATGTGTTTTGCATGTTTTATGGCATTGTGAATGATCGTGGGTGTGATGCAATGTGTTTTGCATGTTATATGGCGTTGTGAATGATCATGGGCGTGATGCAATGTGTTTTGCATGTTATATGGCGTTCTGAATGATCATGGGTGTAATGCAAAGTGTTTTGAATGTTATATGGCGTTGTGAATGATCATGGGTGTGATGCAATGTGTTTTGCATGTTATATGGCATTGTGAATGATCATGGGCGTGATTCAATGTGTTTTGCATGTTATATGGCGTTGTGAATGATCATGGGTGTGATGCAATGTGTTTTGCATGTTATATGGTGCTGTGAATGATCATGGGCGTGATGCAATGTGTTTTGCATGTTATGTGGCGTTCTGAATGATCATGGGCGTGATGCAATGTGTTTTGCATGTTATATGGCGTTCTGAATGATCATGGGTGTAATGCAATGTGTTTTGCATGTTATATGGCGTTGTGAATGATCGTGGGCGTGATTCAATGTGTTTTGCATGTTATATGGCGTTGTGAATGATCATGGGCGTGATTCAATGTGTTTTGCATGTTATATGGCGTTGTGAATGATCATGGGTGTGATTCAATGTGTTTTGCATGTTATATGGCGTTGTGAATGATCATGGGCGTGATTCAATGTGTTTTGCATGTTATATGGCGTTGTGAATGATCATGGGCGTGATGCAATGTGTTTTGCATGTTATGTGGCATTGTGAATGATCGTGGGCGTGATGCAATGTGTTTTGCATGTTATGTGGCATTGTAAATGATCATGGGCATTGTGAGCTATGTGTTTATTTGCAAGTTGATACTGAAATGGTGGTTGGCAAGTGACATAAAAGTGTGCTCATACACTGAAAGCAGTGCGTTACGTGGAAAAGAGTAATAAATGTGACATGGTGTGTAATTGAAGCAGGAGGAAGGCTTTCGGTTGCAGGAAGGGGAGGAAATTCCAAGCTGACCTGCCAGTCGAAGTGGAGGAGATTGAAAACTGAACTGCCAGTCGTAAGGGAGTGATGGTGTATGATGAGGTGTGTACTGTGGTGGAGGGTGAATTCATGTTAATGCGGTCTTGATAAATGTCATGGTCACAGTGCCTTTATAAGGCAAGAACATGGTGTTATTGGTTATGCCTGATGAAGGGAGTCATTGAGTCTCTATAATGTTGCAAATGTTACACTTCTCAGATGGCAGTGAGTGGAAACCTACCCAAAGCCAACATAGGTTGGAGGGCTGACAAACATTCTTCCATCTCTGAGAAGGGACATTCTCTCCACAGCCAGAGGAGTAAGCTGGGGGGGCACTTCCTCTCCAGTGGTGGGACAATTATGGGCGGAGTTTAAAATCTAAAAAGAAGTGTTATGTTTCCCCTTTAGGAGTAAGTTTTATTTTCACTCACTACCACTTTTAGAATCAATTAGTAGCAGAGAATGGTCCACAGTAATGTAATGCTCTAAATGACTCTGTTATAACAAGGGACTCACTGATTCTGCCTTTCAGGGAGGGCTATCGTCATAAACAGCGCCAAAATGCACAAAGTGAAAACCTGCCTAGAAAGGTGAGGGGCTGAACAGGGCCTGCCTACACTGAAGGTGGACTACTTTAGCTGGGCATGGGATGCTGGCCCACGCTAATACATGATAGCCTATGGAGTACCCCATTTTATTGGGGATGTTAAAAAGGCATATGAATTTGTAAAAACTTGATGAGCACTCAATTTAAATAATAATCATAAAAAGTGAACCATACACAAACATGCATGGGGTGCACATGGATCTTATAAAGAAATATCAAAAAAGAAAAAAAGATAAGATCCAAACAGAGGCACTCACACCTTTTAATTATACTGTAAAAAATATACAAAATAACAAAAATATACCACAGGCAATGGACTACACGAACGCATGCGCTCAGACCCCTCCCTTAAGACACAAATTCCCACACCTACAATAAACCAAATAATCACAGACATAAAATACCCCAGACCTACGAATCCCCAAAAGGGTTAATATAGCAAAATCTTAGTATAAAAAATGCACTATGTATACATAAATTTGTTGCAAACACATAGTAACAATTGAATATTAACAGTATAACAAGATTCGTAGGTAATAACTTGTTGCGGTGAAATAGTTACAATATATGCAGAAACATAGATAGCTAACAGTAATAACACTGTAAATAGTCCCGTTAGATGCCACATGAATCGAAACAGTTAATAGTAGCCAAGCCAATATGTTAATGCAGTTAGTCGATATAATGAACCAGCCATTAAAAGGAAATGTTAGTGTAAGTAGAGAGCTCTTATCCAAGCCAATAATAGCCTTATAGTTAATGCCTATTGAGGAACTGTGCATGAGATGAATCTCGGTAGAGTACCGGGAACACAGCAACGATCTCACCGTTCTGCTGCCGTTCTCCGCTCACCACTCCACCTTCCACTTTGAAGATCACATTCCTCAGTCGCACCGGTTTTGATGTGTTCAATAAGTAGGCAAACGGCTAATTTGCGGCATATTCTCCCAAATAATACACTTATAAATTCCAAAGATATCCTTTTGGCAATCGACTATCCACCACAGCTTATAACCAGGGTATAGTCCAAGGCAACTCTCCAACGCGTTTCGCCCGATAGTATAGGGCTTTTTCAAGGTTATGCAAAAATAATTAAAGCCCATACCGGTCCTATATACACTCTAACCGGATGTCTGTGATTCAAATCCACCAATAGACAAATTACCCAATCTAATTAACAATTCTTAAAGGGATCTGTGTCTCATGAGCAAATACCGGGCTGTACCAGCAATCAAAGCCTCCAACCTGGAGACATACTATTTTAGAACCAACTATATCCATAAACATAAGACATGGATATATACCAAGAGGCAACCAAGAATACTGTACAGGAATTAAAACAAGACAGCCACATAGAAGAACTATAAAAACATGTGGTATTTTATTTCCTCATTTAACCCATACTCGCCCATTGCATTTAATTCAAATATCCATCTGGTTTCTTTTTGGAGGAGAGATCTATCTCTATCTCCTCTCCTTAATGATTTCTGAAGTGAATCGATACCCATCACCTTAAGTTCAGCTGTCGATCCAGCATGTTTATCCCAAAAATGACGTGCAATAGGGCTGTCCATTCTTTTGTTAGTGACATCTCCCACATGTTCAAGAATTCTTCTACGTAGCTGTCTCATAGTTTTGCCAACATATATTTTTTGACAGGGGCAAAATAATATATATATCACCCCTTCCGATTTACAGTTCAAAAAATAACGAATAGTGTATTGTTTATCACCAAAACCATTGGCAAAACATTTCCCAACTCGAATAAATTTGCAAGCTTTGCATGAACCACATTGGTGCATACCAAAAATTTGTCCTTTACTCAACCAATTTGTCGGAATCTCTCTTTTAAATTCAGATTGCACCAAATGATCACGCAAATTTCTTGCTCTTCTAGCAACCATTGAAGGGCATATACCAACTATTTTTCTTAAATCATCATCCACCGTTAGTACATGCCAATGTTTATTTAAAATCCTACGTAAATCATCCCATTGGTTACCAAAAGTAGAAATAAAACGGACTTTATTATCTTCATCTTCACCTTGATTTCCAACAGTACCATCACCAAAAATCAAAGTATCTCTGTTAATATTTAGAGCTCTCCTGTAACATCTCCATAACTGTCTCTTAGGGTACCCTCTATCCTCAAATCTATGGATCAATTCTTTAGCCTGCACCTTAAAGTCATTCCTATTAGTGCAATTACGTCTAAGACGCAAAAATTGTCCCCATGGAATCCCTCGTTTTTGAGAAGGTAAATGATGACTCCTATAATGCAATAAAGTATTACAGGCCGTATCTTTACGATATGTAATAGTTTTAATTACTCCATCATCCTTAAAAATTCGCAAATCCAAAAATTCCACCATATTTTTACTCCTATTTTGTGTAAGATGAATATTTAAGGAATTCTTGTTTAGCTTACAAATAAATTGATCCAACTCCTCCTCAGATCCAACCCAGACCACAAAGATATCGTCAATGAATCTGAGCCACAGTGCCACGTGTTCCTCAAACCCACCCTCACACATCACCACATTCTGCTCCCACCACCCAAGATGAAGGCAAGCGTAGGTCGGGGCACACGTGGCACCCATGGCCACACCTCGACATTGTTTATAAAATTTGCCGTCAAACAGAAAATAATTGTTATACAGAATAAATTCTAATAACTCAAGGATAAACTCATTCTGTGCGGCAAACTCAACCCCTCTCGTACATAGATAATCCCTACAGGCTCGTAATCCGCATTCATGGGGTATTGATGTGTACAAAGACTCTACATCAAGAGTAACTAAAAGGGAGTCACTGTCAACTACCAATCCAACCAACCTACGCAAAACGTCTCTAGTATCCTGTATGTACGAGGGTAAGGCGGTTAGAGTGTATATAGGACCGGTATGGGCTTTAATTATTTTTGCATAACCTTGAAAAAGCCCTATACTATCGGGCGAAACGCGTTGGAGAGTTGCCTTGGACTATACCCTGGTTATAAGCTGTGGTGGATAGTCGATTGCCAAAAGGATATCTTTGGAATTTATAAGTGTATTATTTGGGAGAATACGCCGCAAATTAGCCGTTTGCCTACTTATTGAACACATCAAAACCGGTGCGACTGAGGAATGTGATCTTCAAAGTGGAAGGTGGAGTGGTGAGCGGAGAACGGCAGCAGAACGGTGAGATCGTTGCTGTGTTCCCGGTACTCTACCGAGATTCATCTCATGCACGGTTCCTCAATAGGCATTAACTATAAGGCTATTATTGGCTTGGATAAGAGCTCTCTACTTACACTAACATTTCCTTTTAATGGCTGGTTCATTATATCGACTAACTGCATTAACATATTGGCTTGGCTACTATTAACTGTTTCGATTCATGTGGCATCTAACGGGACTATTTACAGTGTTATTACTGTTAGCTAGCTATGTTTCTGCATATATTGTAACTATTTCACCGCAACAAGTTATTACCTACGAATCTTGTTATACTGTTAATATTCAATTGTTACTATGTGTTTGCAACAAATTTATGTATACATAGTGCATTTTTTATACTAAGATTTTGCTATATTAACCCTTTTGGGGATTCGTAGGTCTGGGGTATTTTATGTCTGTGATTATTTGGTTTATTGTAGGTGTGGGAATTTGTGTCTTAAGGGAGGGGTCTGAGCGCATGCGTTCGTGTAGTCCATTGCCTGTGGTATATTTTTGTTATTTTGTATATTTTTTACAGTATAATTAAAAGGTGTGAGTGCCTCTGTTTGGATGTTAAAAAGGGAAGTTAAATAGATTAATAGTTGAAATAAACCATGACCTCCTTTTTTGTCACCTTACAAACCTTTCTGTCTCATTATTTTTCAAAAAGCTTTATTTATTGCCTACCAGTTAGGTGGAACTGACAGTCTGTATTTATGTTGGTTTTGCCCTGAATATGGTTCCCTATAGAAATGTCGCCATCTAGTGGGTGACCAACAAAATGTGTTGCAGACCTCTCTGGGACTCAAAGGGTTAAGGCACAGAGGGAGACATACATTTATATTACATTATATGCTTTATAATTGAAATGTTGCCTCTATTTGGTGACCTTTAAGCGTGCAGAATCAGAATGTCGCTCTTTCGATTGGGACGATACTCTGATGTCGCACTTCTCAACCAGGCGATATTTTTAATGTGTCGTTTTGTTGTTCACGCAATAGATGGCAACATTTCAGTAGGATACCCCTGAATATCAAGGTCATTTCTGAAGTACAAATAAGTATAAAGCAAGGGAAGTAGGACACGTACACTTTAGTAAATTTTAGTTTTTACTGAGCTTTATGCACTTTTCTGTGAATGTGTTTTCCAGTTTTTAACATTCTATATAAATTTCAGTTTGTGGGAAACTGTAGTAGATTCTGCACCAGGCAAAATATATGATTATGTTATGCTTATCCTGAGTCTACATCCAAATTTACCTATTTCACTCTATGCAGTTGCTTACTCTGCCTAATCGCCCCGGGATATGGAGGATCGCCCAGGTGGACAAGCGCCATCATGAGAGTTCTTATGTGAACCCTTTGCATTTCCAAGATCTGCTGCTTCTAGAACATGAGCGGCTGGGACCCCCATGCTACTGTTGGTGCAATAAGGTATTTGCTGGAGTCTGGTGGTAAAAAGGATTATATATAACATTCAAGAAAAAAATGTTTCTAAATGATACACCATCATGGCATTGTTCAAAACCATCTGTCTGATGAGATGAACCTAAGTGTCCTGACAGCTCCTTTTCTCTTTAATGGTGTCACCTTCAAATCCCCTTTGTTATTTTTATAGCAAAAAGTATTTTACCCTGTCTAACATAGTTACTGTATTAGGGATTGTGAATAGGGATTAGGCCCTGGGAGATTAGGCTCAGTAGAGAGATTAGGCTCAATGGAGTTCCAGTTGATCGATAACTCATTAGAGGAGTGGAATGAACTAGACACTAGTGAGGTGGAGGAGGTCAAGGATACGGCATCAGAGGACCATCTGCTCTAAGCAAAGTATTGAAGGAAAATCAGGGACAATGTCACAGATAAAGGTTTAGGAGAAGGAGATATACGTGAGACCATATGCAAAGCAAGAGAGGAACAATATGAGACAAACCAATGGTACCCAAGGAGACAAATAAATCCCCATAATTTGTCCACATTTCTACAACTGAACCACCCTTTAGAATGACTCAATCAAGATATGTACAAAGAACATTAAAGGGATAGTAATGTTTCATAATAAAAGCAGCTCTAATTAATCTTCATAGTATTTGGACTTTGGAGAGTGCACCCCAGGTGTTAAATTAGTTTGTCACTTATATTCTACATCTCAAAATTTTGTTTTTGCATGAAAAAGATCTCTTGCTGTATCACAGTGATTCTCAACCAGGGTGCCGTGGCACTTTGGTGTGCCATGGACATCAAACTAGGGTGCCCCATATTTTAAATGAAGACTGACAAAAATGTGAATATTGTCCTTTTAAATGTAGACACAAATACCTCCCAAGTGTCCCTCTTTAGGAGGGACAGTCCCTCTTTTAGACCCAGATCCTTCTGTCCCTCTTCCCCACCCTGGTGTCCCTGTGTTTAGGAGATCAGACTGTGTGGTGTGTGTATATAAGTGTATCACCCTGGTGTCCCTGTGTTTAGGAGATCAGACTGTGTGGTGTGTATATAAGTGCATCACCCTGGTGTCCCTGTGTTTAGGAGATCAGACTGTGCAGTGTGTATATAAGTGTATCACCCTGGTGTCCCTGTGTTTAGGAGATCAGACTGTGCGGTGTGTGTATATATGTGTATCAACCTGGTGTCCCTGTGTTTAGGAGATCAGACTGTGTGGTGTATATATAAGTGTATCACCCTGGTGTCCCTGTGTTTAGGAGATCAGACTGTGTGGTGTGTATAGAAGTGTATCACCCTGGTGTCCCTGTGTTTAGGAGATCAGACTGTGTGGTGTGTGTGTATATAAGTGTATCACCCTGGTGTCCCTGTGTTTAGGAGATCACACTGTGTGGTGTATATATAAGTGTATCATCCTGGTGTCCCTGTGTTTAGGAGATCACACTGTGTGGTGTATATATAAGTGTATCACATTGCCCCACAGCAATAAAACTCACATTATTGTTTGTTTAAACATCAGTTTATATGTTTAAAAATTAGTATGTGCAAATAAAATATTTTGGTCTTGTTATAAGCAATTTATTAGGTCACACAAGGAGGTGTCAATAGGTCATAAAATAGCCTACAAATTCTCAGTAGTGCCCCGCCTACCAGCCACGCCCCCCAGCAACACCCCCTAAAACACAAGTGTCCCTCTTTGGCAATTTGAAATGTTGGGAGGTGTGGACATATGGGAATTGTTATGGGCAATACGTTTATTTTTATTACTATGATTGTACCCTTCATTATGCCCTTGATACATTTTTAGGGGTGCCCCGAATAGTCCTCATTCCGTGTTAGGGGTGCCTTGAGTAAAAAACGGTTGGGAACCACTGCTCTATCACTTTAGAACTTTAGAAAATCTCTTGGGTTCAAGTTCAGCTCAATGTCCTAAACTAGATAAACCCTAGCTATGTAAATAAACAGCTGGAGAATGGCATTTGGCCACAAAGTACAGAATAAGTTACATATTCAAAACAAAGGATAGCTTGCCTTGGTTAATTACTGAATGTCATATAATCCCTTTAAATGCGAGAGTTGTTTTTAATTAAAAACAAATAAATTTGTGTGTTATGTGTCCTTTGTGTTTTGAGGTGTGTTGTGTATATTGTGTATATTGTGTGTCTGTACTGCATGTACGTATATTGTGTGTGTTGTGTATATTGTATGTGCTGTGCATGTGTATTGTGTATATTGCATATATTGTGTTTGTAATTTGTCTGTTTATTACATAAAACTAGTGTAAAAGCCTGTGTACACAGGCCAAGGTCCACGTATTGTTAACCCTTTGAGCACCAGAGGGGTACACAACACATTGCTTTGCAATGCATTGCATACCCCTCTGGCACTCAAAGGGTTAAGAGGCCGCTACCTCACTGCTCTATGCAGTCTTGTGTCGCCTCACTCACGCGATGCAATCATATGCAGTAGAGACTGCCTGAACGTGGGCAGTCTCTACTGCACATGACTGCATCGTGACAAACATCCTAGCAAATTATTATATAGGATAGTAACAAAGTTGATGAGGCTGAAAAAAGACATGTGTCCATCAAGTCCAGCCCATGCCAAAAACACCCCTGTTGATCCAGAGGAAGGAAAAAAAAACCCTCTGGAGCAATTTCTAATTTAGCCCCAAGTGGGTCAAAAAATTTTTCTTCCTAACTCCAAATGGCAGTCAGATATTTCCATGAATCAACATCCTATCTGCTTTGAAGCCATCTGTCATAATTTTCAATGTTGTTCTGTGCTAGATAGGCATTCATTGCTTTTTTGAAAGCAGTTGTATTATCTGCAAGTACAACATGCTGAGGAAAAGGATTCCATAGCTTTAATGCCCTTACTGTACAGAATCCCTGCCTTTGTTTTAGTCAAAAGTGCCTTTCCTCTAGTCTTAATGGATGATCTCTTGTTATTAGTTCAGCTTTTTGCATAAATAATTCTTTGTCTAGTTCTTTGTATTGACCTTGAATGTATTTGTAAATGGTAATCATATCACCCCTTAGACGTCTCTTCTCTAATGTAAACAAAACCAGTTTGCCTATTCTCTCTTTATAACCCAGATCCTTCAATCCCTTTATCAGTTTTATTGCACATCTCTGCACCTTTTCCAGTTCAACAATGTCTTTTTTCAGAACTGGCTCCCAAAACTGTACTCCATATTCTAGATGAGGCCTAACCAAGGATTTATACAGAGATGGGATAATATTAGCATCCCTTGCATCTACACCTCTTTTTATGCAGGCTAGTACCCTATTTGCTCTTGCAGCAGCTGAGTGACTCTGCACACTGCTGTGAAGTCTATTGTCTATCAGTACTCCTAAATCTTTCTCTAATGAGGATTCCCCAAGTTGTCTCCATTTAGTGTATATGTAGTAAGTTTGTTTCTACAGCCCAAATGCATAACCTTACATTTATCTACATTAAATGTCATCTGCCACATTACTGTTCATTCACTCAGTTTATCTAAATCCTTCTGCAGAGAAAAAACATCCATCTCTGTACGTATTTCCTTACATAGCTTAGTGTCATCAGCAAAGAATGAGATGCTACTTTCAATTCCCACTTCTAGGTCATTAATAAACAAATTAAAAAGCATTGGTTCCAGGACTGAACCCTGTGGCACCCCACTTATAACTTTAGACCAATTTGAAAAGGTTCCATTTACAACAACTCTCTGCCATATATCATTTAACCAGTTCTCAATCCATGTACAGATAACACCGCCCAAACCAAAGCCTTTTAATTTATGCAATAACCTGTTGTGAGGCACTGTATCAAAGGCTTTTGCAAAATCCAAGTATACTATGTGTATATTTTCTATATTGCATGTGTGTGTGTTTTAAGTATATAGTATGTTTTGTGTCTCTGTGTGTAGTGTGTACTGTGTAAATTATGTGTATGTGAACTAAGAATACATTGTGTGTGTAAATTGTGTATTATGTTTGTGGGTTTTGCATACTGTGTGTGCTGTGTGTGTTCATTGCATATATTGTGTTTGTAATGTGTGTGTTTCTTATGTATTTATTTTATATATATTGCATGTGTGTGTTATATATATTGTGTCTCAGTGTGTTTGTATTGTGTGTGTGTGTGTGTGTATATTGTGAATATATAGTGTATATATATTGTGTGTGTTGGTTGTGTATATCATGTGTGTGAGTTATGTGTGTGTATTGCATGTATTGTGTGTATTGTGTATGTGTATTTGTAAATTGCATGTGTATAATGTGTGTATTGTGTTTGTAGTGTATGTATGTTGTATGCATGTGTGAATTATGTAAATTATGTCTGTGTTTATTGTCTGCTTATGTATCACATGTGTATATTGTGTAAATTGTGTGTATTAAGAATATATTGTGGTTGTGTATTGTGTATATTGTGTGTATTGTGCATGTGTATTGTGTGTATTGCATATATTTTGTAATTTGTGTGTTTATTATGTGTTTATTTTTTATCTTGCATGTGTGTATTATGTATATTGTGTATGTATTGTGCCTCTGTGTGTATTTAGTGTGTGGTGTGTGAGTGTGTGTATTGTGTAAATTGTGTGTGTGTTGTCAATATATTGTGTGTGTATTTTGTGTGTGTTATGTATATTGTGTGTGAGTTGTGTGTGTGTGTGTGTTTGTATTTTGCTTGTGTGTATTGTGCATATTGTGTGTGTGTTGTGTATATTGTGTGTGTGTGTGTGTTTATATTTTGCTTGTGTGTATGTGTATATTGTGTGTGTATTGTGTATATTGTGTGTGTTGTGTCCCTGTGTGTATTGTGTGTATGTAGTGTGTGTGTAACGTGTGCATATGTGTGTTCTTTATTGTGTGTATGTGTACATTGTGTGTTATGTGCGTGTTGCATAGCGGATGTCTGTGGGGGTTTCAGATGGCGATGGTGGCGGGCAGTTGCTCTGCAATCACCACAACATGGTTGTGGGCCTGACATTGGCATGTTCCTAAACCTCAAAGGACCTGGAAAACCTGCGGTGAAGTGCACTTAAGTTCCTGGGCAATTCGGACCTTTTTGTCTATGTCTTTGTTCAATAGTATTTTCCCTCTAAGGCTTTTATTTCAGCCACACAAATTATATACATTTTTTCATACACAATTAGGGCTTTCATTTGATACCACACTTATATGGATAACCCACCATTTATTTTATTAAAATTAAAGTAAAATTAAAAAACACCTTTTTTATTTTTTGCTCTTGGGATCATTTGGATGCAATGGGTTACATTTTTATGGAGACTGCATGAAAGGTATGACCAGTCAGACATACCTACAAAATGGTCAGTTTTAACCCTTTGAGTGCCAGAGGGGTATGCAAAGCAATGTGTTGCGTACCCCTCTGGCACTCAAAGGGTTAAGTAGGCACTGTTCCCCCCATGTCTCTCTTTCCCTTCCTATTTTCCCACTTTTTCATTTGTAAGAGTTGGCGGTGTGTATAACTGTATTACATGGCTCCACAACAATACCACTCCCATTGTTTATTGTTTAAACTTATTAGATTTAGTTTACCAGTAGAATGTTTAATTAACATATTTTCTTTTTTTAAAATTTATAAAAAAAAAAAAGTTGTTTTTAGCAGGTCAGAAATGGACCTGCTTCCAGCCAGCTCGGAGAACTTAAGGGGTTAATACCCTCATCTGCTGCATTGTTTTATTTCACTGTGTGTCTACTCTCTGCTTCTCTCTCCCTTACTTTAATAGTAAGGAAGAGAGAGGCACAGAGCAGACACAAAGGCAGTGTGTCAAGCACACTGCCTTTTTGAATCAAAATCCGGTACATGTGATCGCTCTTGGAGCGATCACGTGAACCGGCAGAACAGACAAGGACTGAAGCTGAGTGCTCCGGTCCCAGAGCTCTCAGTTTCATCCTGAAAGTAGCGTGCATCGAGGTGCGCTGCTATAATTTAACCCATGACGTGCCAGGACCATCATAGGTCTTTATGGGAAGTGCACCCACGATGGTCCTGGCACATCATGGGTTGTTAAGGGGTTCATGACGGAGGTGGCTGAGAAGGAGAGGGGGTGGAGCCGAGCCGTGGGTGATAGGGTGGGTGGTGACTGGGCTTCTGCTGTAAAGGCCCAGTATCAGTCCACATGATATATATAGATTGAAACCCATTTATAATGTGCCTGAAAATAAAGGGGGTTAACCTGGTGCAACCCCACTACAGATCACTGGAGTCTGAGCTGTTCTTGCCCCCCCTCCGCCAAGAAAAAACAGGGGAACCTCAGAGGTGCAATTGTATACAACAGTGTGTATTCTGCATATTGTGTGTACTGTATATGTGTGTCTATTATGTGTTTTCTGTGCATTGTGTGTTTGTGTGTATTGTTTGTGTTATGAAAGTTGTGTGCGTGTATTGTGTATATCTGTGTATTGCGTATATATTGTGTATGTGTGTGTACTGTGTGTTTTGTGTTTATTGTGCTTGAGTGTGTGTTGGGTATACTGTGCATTGTATGTATTGTTGATTGTGCTTACTGTGTATGTTATGTGTATTGTGTGTGTTGTATTGTGTTTATTGTGTATGTGTGTGAATTGTATGCTTATGGTATGCATATTGTGTTGTGTGTATTGTGTATATTGTGTGCAAGTGTGTACTGTGTGTATGTGTGAATTTCATGAATATTGTGTGTTTTTTGCATACTGTGTATATTGTGCATGTGTGTATTGTGCATGTACTATGTGTATGCATGTAGTGTGTGTTTATTGTGTGTGCATTGCATGTGTGTGTTTATCCTTGTGTCGAGTGTATGTGTTTTGTTGATTGTGTGAATTGTGTTTTATTTGTATAATTTGTGTTGTGTGTATTGTGTGTGCGTATATGTGTGTTGTATGTTTTTTGTATATTGTATGTCTTGTGTGTGTTGTGTATATTGTGTTGCATTTGTATTGTGTGTGTATTATGTGTGTGTGTATATTTTGTTTTCATTGTGTGTGTATGTATGTGTATTGCGTGTATATGTGTATATTGTGTGCTGTGTGCTTTGTACATATTGTAGAGCCTATGCATTGTATTGTATTGTATATTTTATTTATATAGCGCCAACCGGTGTACTTGGCACTTTACAGATTACATTTAATATAGAAGGGGTACAATAAGTGCGGTGATTAAGTGCTTATATAGGCAGTCATAAGGGGAACAACAGGTGAGTATGCATTAGGATAAGAGGTCCCTGCCCCGTAGAGTTTACAATCTAAGTCTATCAATCTATGTACTAAGATAAGTTGGAGATATCTTAGTGCACTTGGCTCCATAGAATAACATAGGAACTGGAGAAGAGATATCACTGGAGAAGTCATCTCCCCTTTATCACCTCTTTATCAGTCCTTAGTGAGTCTTCCCACAGGTATAATTCTGTAGCAAACCCCCAGTTCTCCACCTCATTGCAGACAATGGTGAATATCATATTTTTGCTAGTAAGTTATAAATATTTTTGTTGATGTCCTTACAATTTGCATTTTTCTTGAATACTTTGGGTTTTCCCTGTAAATTATCCATCACCTGTTGAAAAGAGCTGAACGAGGCAATAATTTCTATCTAGTAGATAGCGAAGTACAGGGAGGTTTGGATAAACATTGAACGTCATTGGGCAGGAGGAAGGGGTATCTTCGATGTCTATCTGTGTTACACTGTAGTTTTGTTATCCTCTTGGTCACTGTTTTATTGAATTAAAAATGACTCTCTTATCAGTTAATCATTGCCTCTCGTTACTACAATTGTAGCCTTGAACTCATTTAACTAGCAAATCTGAGAAACAAACATGTTTTTCTTGGTAGTGGGATACAAGCCTAGAACTGTTTAATATTTTACGTACATTGTATTTATTAAAGTCGAACTGTCACCTTGATTCAAGTTTGCATATCTGAAAAAATAAATTAAAAACTGCCTATGTATCATTTTAGCCAAAAGACAAGCAGATATATAGTTTAGGAGACATTCATACTTGGTACTGTATGCTAATAAGCTTTCTATGCACTTTCAAATGCAAATTAAGCTTTTCACTGTGGTTTCATATGCTAATGAAGCTTCTCAGTAATATTTCATATGCTAATTAAGCTCAGTGCTGCACCAGGACACTTTCACTTTTTCCCAGAAATAAAAGTGTGAATGTATCCTAAACTGTGTCTCTGCTGGTATCAGAACACACCTTACCTGTAGTCTTTGGAACCCGATGGCAGGGGAGCACACTCTTCCTATTTCATCAATTTTTTTCTATTTTGTTGGTGTTATATTTTAAACTAGTGTAAAAGCCCCGTGTACACGGACCAAGGTTCGGGTGATGTTAAGCCTTTGAGTGCCAGAGGGGGTACACAACGCATTGCTTTGCAATGCGTTGTGTACCCCTCTGGCACTCAAAGGTTTAAGAGGCCGGTCCTGCTCTGCGTCCTGCCACTGACGTAGTCATGCACTGTAGAGACTGCCGGAAAGCACAGAAAACTCCCAGCACAGAACTCCCAGCATTCCGCACAGAATGCTCCCAGCACACAACTCCCAGCATTCCGCACAGAATGATCCCAGCACACAACTCCCAGCATTCCGCACAGAATGCTCCCAGCACATAACTCCCAGCATTCTCTGCTCCCAGCACAGAACTCCCAGTATCCTGCACAGTATGCTCCCAGCACAGAACTCCCAGCATTCCGCACAGAATGCTCCCAGCACATAACTCCCAGCATTCCGCACAGAATGCTCCCAGCACAGAACTCCCAGCATTCTCTGCTCCCAGCACAGAACTCCCAGCATCCTGCACAGTATGCTCCCAGCACAGAACTCCCAGCATTCCAGACAGAATGCTCCCAGCACAGAACTCCCAGCATTCCGCACAGAATGCTCCCAGCACAGAACTCCCAGCATTCCGCACAGAATGCTCCCAGCACAGAACTCCCAGCATTCTGCACAGAATGCTCCCAGCACAGAACTCCCAGCATTCCGCACAGAGTGCTCCCAGCACAGAACTCCCAGCATTCTGTGCTCCCAGCACAGAACTCCCAGCATTCGGGCAGCCTCTACTGCGCATGACGGCTTCTGACAAGCATCCTAGTGAATTATTATATAGGATGAAAAAAGTTGCCAAAACATTTAGTGCAAAAACACCCTTCACCTATATTTCTGTGACTAGAAAATCCTAATAGCTCCTGTGAATTGTGTCCCTGTACATTTGTTCTAGAGATAACAATGTAAATTAATTGTGAATGTTATGTCTATGGAGGCGGACAAGAAAATTGCTCCTTGCTTTTTTAAACTGAAGCAGGAAAAGTGTTTAATCCTGCTTAACTGCTGACGGACCAGAGGGATGCAAAACAAATTTTTATGCAATGAGTTGCATAACTGACTGGTCCTTAAAGTCGAACTTTCACCTTAATTCAAGTTTGCATATTTGAAAACTGTATTAAAAACTGCCTATGTGTCATATTAGCCCAAACATCAGCATTACCTGGGCACTGAGCAATAGAAAGTGTGTAATAGTAAGTGTAGAAGGAGGGGATCTGTGGTGATTAAAGTCAGAAAACAACTCAGAAAACAAAATCTGAAGGTATTTTTTTTCTGTCCCCTGATTACATTAGTGCTGTGAACATGTCAGGTATGTTGCAGTGCAATGGATGTTTTGCTTTTCTCCCCAAGGAAACCTTTTGGAGGTTCAGAAGTTGTCCAATTTGTCAGCAATTTTCTGTTTTACTAGAGGAGATTGATAATTTAAAGGCTGAAATTTACAAGATGTCTGTGAGCTCCACAAAGATACAAAAGAAACAAGTGCCACTGCCTCAGAGACTTCCAAGAAATGGCAGATGGACTACAGTTGGTTCAAGAGGCATGTCCCATAGTCTGTGCCTCTTCAAAATTCCTTTGCTGCACTTTCAGAACACTGCCTTAATATTGAAACAACTCCGGAAGCAGAGACTACTGGTTCACCAGCCTGTAATCCACAGGTAGGTCAGACTGCAACCACTGACAAACTGATAAAGGTGAGAAGTAAGAACAACTTTAAGAGGAAGCAACTATTATTGGGGGATTCTATATTAAGAGGCATGACTCTGGAGGATTGTCATGGTGATGGCAAAGAAGTCAGATGTCTTCCTGGTGCTACAGCTCACAGAGATAGAAAACACATTTTAAAAATTGTTAAGGAAGCAAGACAGAATGGAGAGTTGGATGTCATGGTCCATTTAGGGACAAATGATTTGGCTTGTAATGAGGTAAGATATTTTTAAGAAGCTATGTAAGGATCTGCAGCAAGTTGCTTCCACTGTATCCGTTTCAGAAGTTCTGCCAGTATATAAGGAAGATGATGGTAGGATGCAGCGAATAAGAGATTTTAATTCATGGCTAGAGAAATGGGGCCAAAAACATGGATTTGGCTTTGTTTCTCACACCAAACCTATTTGGTGTAACAAGGAATTGTACAAAAAGCATGGCTCGCATCTTTCTCAAAAGGGAACAGAGGTTCTCAGCAAGCAATTCAGAAGTTTTGTTAACAGGTATTTAAACTAGTAGAGGGGGGCAATGGAATGATACAGGAGATAATCAATTATCCCCCACAGCATTGCACAGATGAATTTGATCAAGGTATGTCTGTGGCACATAGGTCAAAAAACAGTAGACTTCGAGCCATGTGTACAAATGCACGCAGTTTAAGGAATAAGATCCCTGAACTCATTGCAGTAATAACTAGGGAAGATGTGGACTTAGTGGGAATTACCGAGACCTGGTACAATGATAAAAATTACTGGGATGTAGCAATACCGTGGTAGTCTCTATTCAGAAAAGACAGGAAAGGCAGAAAAGGAGGAGGGGTTGCCATTTATGTCAAAAATAGCTTAAAGGTTAATCTTATACAGGGTATGGAGGAGAACACAGAGACTGTTTGGATAACTTTAGAATATGGGAATAAGATGGTCACTCGTATAGGTGTGATCTATAGACCCCCAGGACAAACAGAGGAGTTTGGATCAACTGTTGGTCAAGGAAGTAACTAAGATGACTGTGAAAGGTGAGGTTATAATTATGGGGGACTTTAATCTTCCAGATGTGGACTGGAAAAACCAAGTAGCAGGTTCAGCCAGGAGTAGAGATATCCTAAATTCTTTACAAGGATTAGCTCTTAGTAGTGATGAGCGAGCATGCTCGGCCGAAGCTCGGTTCGGCTCGAGCATCGCTCTGCTCGGCACATGGCGGTACTCGTACGAGAACCGCATGTGCTCGCCCGCCATGTTCGGGTCTCCTCCCCGCATGTTTCGCGGCTGCTGCGCAGCCAATAAACGTGCGGGGAGGCTCTGACATCAGTGTAATGCCAGCAGCCATGTTGGCTGCTGGCATTACACTGATTGGCTGGCCAGAACCCGTGATCGGGTGTTGTATAGCACCTGACCAGCGAGTTCGGCTCAGTCTTAGCCAGGGAGAGATGAGGATAGGAAGGGAAAGTCAGTGTAGGGAGAAGAAAAGTGTTGGAACACCATATAAAGACCCAAAAGTCCTTTTTAGGACTGTTGTGTGTGGGGGCAGCAGTTATTTTTTGTTTGGGGGGGCACAAATTTAAAAAAAAAACGTCACATATTCCGTTCACTGTGCCTAGCCGCAGATTAGCAGCACATTCTGTTTAGTGTGCAAAGTTGCAGATTAGCAGCACATTCTGTTTAGTGTGCAAAGTTGCAGATTAGCAGCACATTCTGTTTAGTGTGCAAAGTTGCAGATTAGCAGCACATTCTGTTTAGTGTGCAAAGTTGCAGATTAGCAGCACATTCTGTTTAGTGTGCAAAGTTTAAAAAATAAACGTCACATATTCCGTTCACTGTGCCTAGCCGCATATTAGCAGCACATTCTGTTTAGTGTGCGAAGTTGCAGATTAGCAGCACATTCTGTTTAGTGTGCAAAGTTTAAAAAATAAACGTCACATATTCCGTTCACTGTGCCTAGCCGCAGATTAGCAGCACATTCTGTTTAGTGTGCAAAGTTGCAGATTAGCAGCACATTCTGTTTAGTGTGCAAAGTTTAAAAAATAAACGTCACATATTCCGTTCACTGTGCCTAGCCGCAGATTAGCAGCACATTCTGTTTAGTGTGCAAAGTTGCAGATTAGCAGCACATTCTGTTTAGTGTGCAAAGTTTAAAAAATAAACATCACATATTCCGTTCACTGTGCCTAGCCGCAGATTAGCAGCACATTCTGTTTAGTGTGCGAAGTTGCAGATTAGCAGCACATTCTGTTTAGTGTGCAAAGTTTAAAAAATAAACGTCACATATTCCGTTCACTGTGCCTAGCCGCAGATTAGCAGCACATTCTGTTTAGTGTGCAAAGTTTAAAAAATAAACGTCACATATTCCGTTCACTGTGCCTAGCCGCAGATTAGCAGCACATATTCCGTGTAATATGAAGAAGGCGGGTAAAAAGGGACGGGGAAGTGGACGTGATCCTGATAGTTCAGGGCGCGGGTCAGGACGCGTAGAAACTGTGCCTGGTGCCAGAGCACAAGACAGAAAGACATCCACCATACCTAGCTTCATGTCTCAGTTTACAGGGCGTCGCAGGACATCACTCTCGAGGTCAGACCACTGCGAACAGGTGGTCGGTTGGATTTCAGCTGATACTGCTTCCAGTCGGTTAAGCACCACCCTGTCTTCCACCAAGTCCACTCTCAGTAGCCAAGAGTCTGGTCAACACAATCCTCACCCTGATCATCCTTCCTCCCACCATAGAGGGTCTGGCCAAAGAAGCGATCCCACACTGGGATATAGTGAGGAGCTCGTCTCATCACCAATCCTTCATTTGAACCTCTCTCCAAGCACGCTTGCAGAGGAACATGAGATCTTGTGCCCTGATTCACAACCTCTAGAGGGTACCCAATCACAAGAAGATGACAGAGGGAAACGGCATTTAAGGTCAAAGGAAGTAGTGGATGATGATGATGAGACACAGTTGCCATCAAATCAACCACTATTACTGTCTCAAGACCTTGATGAGGAGGATGATACACAGTTGTCAATGACTGAGTATGTGGTGGGATCAAGAAATGAGGAGGATGATCAGAGTGAGGAAGTGGAGGAGGACTTGGTGGACGATGAGGTGACTGACCCCACCTGGGAAGGTGGAGAGCCGAGCGATGACAGCAGTCCTGAGGGTGAGCCATCTGCAGCACCGCAACAGGCTGGAAGAGGCAGTGGTGTGGCTAAAGAAAGAAGGCGGACCGCACCAAACCGGCCCGCAAATGTTCCACGGAGCACCCCCTTGCGTAAATCTCCCTTGCCAAGGGCTAGGTGTTCCGCGGTATGGCGTTTTTTTAAGGAAAGTGCGGACGACAAAAGAATTGTAGTTTGCAACCTGTGCCACACCAGAATGAGCCGAGGCATGAACACTAGCAACCTCACCACCACCAGCATGATCCGACACATGGCATCCAAGCACCGTAATAAGTGGGGGGAACGCCCGGATCGCCAATCTGTGTCTGCAGGCCACACCACTGCCTCCTCTTCCCCTGTTTTCGGTGCCGGCCAATCGCCTGTCGAAGGCGCAGGCCCGCATACCTCCCACCCTGCACCTGTACCATCTGAAGCACCATCAGCGACCACATCCACTTCCCTGTCCCAGCGCAGCGTCCAAATGTCGTTACCTCAGGCATTTGAGCGCAAGCGAAAATACCCAGCCACCCACCCACAGGCCATAGCACTAACCTCACACCTTTCCAAATTACTGGCCATCGAAATGCTGCCATTTAGGCTTGTGGAGACTGAGTCCTTCCGCAGCCTGATGGCAGCAGCTGTCCCTCGGTACGCGGTCCCCAGCCGCTACTACTTTTCCCGGTGTGCCATCCCCGCATTACACCACCATGTGTCCCGTAACATCACCCGTGCCCTGACCAACGCAGTTACTGGGAAGGTCCACTTAACGACTGAGACATGGACAAGTGCTTGTGGCCAGGGACGCTACATTTCCCTGACGGCACACTGGGTGAATGTCGTGGAGGCTGGGAGCGACTCGGACCCTGGGATGGCACAGGTGCTACCCACGCCGAGGATTGCGGGCCCTACCTCCATCAGGGTTTCCGCCAGCACCTACGTTATTGGCTCCTCCTCCTCCGTTTCCACTTCCGAATTCTCTGCGCGCAGCGCCACTCACCCATCAGCCGGTAGCTGGAAGCAGTGTAGCACTGCAGTGGGGAAGCGTCAACAGGCCGTGCTGAAGCTGATCTGCCTGGGGACAAACAGCACACGGCCTCAGAGCTGTTGCAGGGGATTAGTCACCAGACCGAGCAGTGTCTCTCGCCACTCAACCTGCAACCAGGCATGGTTGTGTGTGATAATGGGCGTAACTTGGTGGCGGCTTTGGAGCTCGGCAAGCTCACACACGTACCATGCCTAGCGCATGTATTTAATTTAGTGGTTCAGCGATTTCTAAAAACCTACCCCAATTTGCATGATCTCTTGACCAAGGTGCGCCGCGTGTGTGCACATTTCCGTAAGTCATCAACAGCTTCAGCCGGCCTGTTGAAGCTGCAGCAGCGCTTACAATTGCCAGCTCACCGGCTGCTGTGTGACGTGAGCACGCGCTGGAACTCCACCTTCCACATCTTGGCCCGGCTTTGTGAGCAGCAGAGGGCAGTAGTGGAGTACCAGCTGTTACACGGTCGTCGCCTCTCCGTTCAACTTCCTCTAATCAGAAGTGAGGAGTGGGAATGGATGTCAGACCTCTGTGAGGTTTTACGCAATTTTGAGGAATCGACACAGATGGTGAGTGGCGATAACGCTATTATCAGTGTAACCATCCCACTTCTGTGTCTACTGAAACGCTCGCTGCTCACAATTAAAACCGACGCTTTGCATGTGGAAGAGGTGGAAATGCGGGAGGAAGAGCTTACACAAGGTGATAGCCAGAGCATCCTCACTTCGTCTTCTCAGCGACAATTGGAGGAGGCGGAGGAGGAGGAGGAGGAAGACACGGTTGCCTCCGCTACAGAGGGTAGCCATGGAACTTTAGTTCCATCTCTTCAGCGTGGGTGGGCAGAAGAGGAGGAAGAGGATGAGGAGATTGAGAGTCATCCTCCTGGTGAGGACAGCGAAATCTTGCCTGTTGGTACTCTGGCACACATGGCTGACTTTATGTTAGGCTGCCTTTCCCGTGACCCACGCGTTATACGCATTTTAGACAACACGGATTACTGGGTGTTCACCCTTCTGGACCCCCGCTACAAAGAGAATTTCTCATCTCTCATTCCTCCGGTGGAGAGGACAAGCAAAATGGTGCAATACCAGAAGGTTCTTGTTGAAAAATTGCTGCAAAATTTTCCATCTGACAACGCTGGCGGCAGAGTACGTGCTACCTTGGCCAACCGAGAAGGGGAGAAAAGGGGAGCACACAGCAGTTCCGACAAAGGCAGGGCAACACTCTCCAAGGCGTGGGACACCTTCATGACACCCCGCCAGCACCCTCACCCTGATGCGCAGCCTAATGTCACAAGGAGGGAAAAGTTTTGGAAGATGGTGAAGGAGTACGTAGCAGACCGTGTCAGCGTCCTCAATGATCCCTCTGTGCCTTACAACTACTGGGTGTCCAAGCTGGACACGTGGTATGAACTGGCACTCTACGCCTTGGAGGTGCTGGCCTGCCCTGCCGCCAGCGTTCTGTCTGAGCGGGTATTTAGTGCTGCTGGTGGCATCACAACAGATAAGCGTATCCGCCTTTCCACCGAAAATGCTGATAGGTTGACACTTATAAAAATGAACAAGGCCTGGATTTCCCCTGACTTCTCCACTCCACTGGAGGAAAGCCCCGGGTGAACATAAAGTCACTTTAGATATGTTATTTACAATGATGGGAATACTCTGTATTCCCATTCACCCCTTCCACCCATAAACGGGTATATGGTTGACTCTTAATCTTCTCATCCTCCTCCTCCTCTTCCATATACCTGGTGATATAATTTTTATATAGGGCTAGCTCACCAGCGGGCCCTGTGATATAATTTTTATATAGGGCCAGCTCACCAGCGGGCCCTGTGATATAATTTTTATATAGGGCTAGCTCACCAGCGGGTCCTGCTTGACAATTTTTGTATAGGTCAGCTCACCAGCGGGCCTTCTTATATAATGTTTTATTGGGTCAGCTCTCTAGCGGGCCCTCTCATATAATGTTTTATAGCGTCAGCTCACTAGCGGGCTTTCGCATATAATGTTTAGGATGGTCAGCTCCGCAGCAGACCCTCACCCATAATGTTTTAGAGGGTCACCAGCAGGCCATTAATCCTAATTTTTCAAGGGTGTGTATGATGCCCTCCTTTATGTGTAATAAAGGGTGTATTGGAGATGACATTGCAGTCTAATTTTTGGCAGCCCTTTCACTTAGTGCATAGGCTTTATGAGTGTTGGACCACTACCTGAACTATTGTACCATAATGTGAATGAGGCCCTCCATTTTGTGATATACAGGTTGTATCGGAGTGCCTCAGGTCCTCCCATTGAATTAAATAGGGCTGGGGTGTTCGACAGAGCAGAAGGTAGTTCTTGGCTTCATCCACTAAGTCACTTCGTCACTTTTACTGAATGGATCAGACCCCACTGTTCCGACTATAAATTTTGGACTTAACAAGGGCAAACGGACATGTAAAACCTGTGGTAGCTGCGGCCTCCGTTCCTGAATGCTGTACCTTACCCGGGCCATAACCACGTTAAACACCTGCTTTACTCTGCGCACGTTTCCCTCTTAATCATGGCCCCAGTTCCGAAAAATCGATGAAATTTTTTGCAGAATTTGCAGATGATATACAAGTAAATATACAGCAAATACTGTTTGGTAACAATTTTTCGCCTACAATCGTTTTTATATTCCTTTTTGTGTGTTTTACGGTCAGTCTGTAAAAATGGCGTACTACGGGCGAAACATCGTTCCCAGCAGCGACGTTGGAGTCCAAGATGCATCCAGACATCCTCCCTATGCTGTCCCTGAACCATTTCTGTGGTGTTTCCATCATTTTCTGCCCTTTTCCTATGGACCAGGCACCCTCCCCTCATCAGAGCAGGGGGTGCCTGGTGTAATGCTCGAGTCCTCCCATTGACTTCAATGGGGCTCGGGTGCTCGGCCGAGCACTCGAGCCTCCGGGGGCGCTCCGTCAGAGCACCCGAACACCCGAGCATTGGGGTGCTCGGTCATCACTAGCTCTTAGTCAATTAGTAGAAGAGCTGACTAGGAAGGAAGCCACACTAGATTTATTATTTACTAATGGAGACTTGGTATCAGATGTAGCTGTATGAGAGTGTTTGGGCTCCAGTGATCATCATTCTGTGTGGTTTAATATAAAGACAGAGGCTGCGCTGCACCACACAAAAACAAAGGTTCTAGACTTTAGAAAGGCTGATTTTTCTTATGTCAGTCTTTAACAACTTGGAGATCTTTAGATGGAGTCCAGGAGAAATGGGATTATCTGAAATGTGTTTTACTAAACGCAACAGAACATTGCATTAAACATGTCAGCAAGGGTAAAAGAAAAAGAAAACCACTGTGGTACTCAGCAGAAGTGGCAAATATAGTAAAAGAGAAAAAAGAAGCATTTAAGAAATATAAGCAGATGCAGAAGGAAGAAGATAGGTATCGGTACAAAACAAGGTTGAAGGAGGCCAAATGTATTATTAGATGTGCCAAAGCACACACAGAGGAAAGAATTGCCCAGTCAATAAAAAAAGGGGGATAAAACATTTTTTAGATATATAAGTGAAAGGAGGAAAATGAAACAAGGAATAGTTAGACTAAAAACAAAAGATGGAAACTATATAAATGAGAATAAAGGGCTAGCTGACTGTCTCAATGAATATTTCTGTTCAGTTTTTACACAGGAAGATGAAGGGAAGGGACCCCTGTTAGAAAAAAGAAATGGCAAGACACGGGAAACATGCATGTTTACAGAAGAAGAAGTTCTAATTCAACTTTCTAAGGTAAAAACAGATAAATCAATGGGTCCAGATGGGATATGTAGAACAAAAGGTGAGAGATGATCAACTAGGCTCATGAGCTAGCAAATTCATGCAAGAAGCTCACTGGGACTGTGTCCTCGCGCCCAGGGTGCAATCTCTTTTAGCTCATCAGTGCCATACACAGAGAGAAAATCTTCTGAAGCATATCATACTGGTCCTGCCAAATGACAGTCCAGCCACGAAATGCCAGACAAATCCTCTCTGAACAAGGGAAACAGCTAACCCCAGACGTACGTTTCGGCCTTGTTGGGCCTCGTCGGTGAGGTGCAGCTGATCCCTCTAGGCACTGTGAGCAAGGGGTCCACGTCTGGATTACCCTCATTACTCTTAGGGTGACCAACCCCAAGAGCAATTTGCATATGTAGAACAAAAGGTGAGAGATGATCAACTAGGCTCATGAGCTAGCAAATTCATGCAAGAAGCTCACTGGGACTGTGTCCTCGCGCCCAGGGTGCAATCTCTTTTAGCTCATCAGTGCCATACACAGAGAGAAAATCTTCTGAAGCATATCATACTGGTCCTGCCAAATGACAGTCCAGCCACGAAATGCCAGACAAATCCTCTCTGAACAAGGGAAACAGCTAACCCCAGACGTACGTTTCGGCCTTGTTGGGCCTCGTCGGTGAGGTGCAGCTGATCCCTCTAGGCACTGTGAGCAAGGGGTCCACGTCTGGATTACCCTCATTACTCTTAGGGTGACCAACCCCAAGAGCAATTTGCATATGTAGAACAAAAGGTGAGAGATGATCAACTAGGCTCATGAGCTAGCAAATTCATGCGAGAAGCTCACTGGGACTGTGTCCTCGCGCCCAGGGTGCAATCTCTTTTAGCTCATCAGTGCCATACACAGAGAGAAAATCTTCTGAAGCATATCATACTGGTCCTGCCAAATGACAGTCCAGCCACGAAATGCCAGACAAATCCTCTCTGAACAAGGGAAACAGCTAACCCCAGACGTACGTTTCGGCCTTGTTGGGCCTCGTCGGTGAGGTGCAGCTGATCCCTCTAGGCACTGTGAGCAAGGGGTCCACGTCTGGATTACCCTCATTACTCTTAGGGTGACCAACCCCAAGAGCAATTTGCATATGTAGAACAAAAGGTGAGAGATGATCAACTAGGCTCATGAGCTAGCAAATTCATGCGAGAAGCTCACTGGGACTGTGTCCTCGCGCCCAGGGTGCAATCTCTTTTAGCTCATCATTGCCATACACAGAGAGAAAATCTTCTGAAGCATATCATACTGGTCCTGCCAAATGACAGTCCAGCCACGAAATGCCAGACAAATCCTCTCTGAACAAGGGAAACAGCTAACCCCAGACGTACGTTTCGGCCTTGTTGGGCCTCGTCGGTGAGGTGCAGCTGATCCCTCTAGGCACTGTGAGCAAGGGGTCCACGTCTGGATTACCCTCATTACTCTTAGGGTGACCAACCCCAAGAGCAATTTGCATATGTAGAACAAAAGGTGAGAGATGATCAACTAGGCTCATGAGCTAGCAAATTCATGCAAGAAGCTCACTGGGACTGTGTCCTCGCGCCCAGGGTGCAATCTCTTTTAGCTCATCAGTGCCATACACAGAGAGAAAATCTTCTGAAGCATATCATACTGGTCCTGCCAAATGACAGTCCAGCCACGAAATGCCAGACAAATCCTCTCTGAACAAGGGAAACAGCTAACCCCAGACGTACGTTTCGGCCTTGTTGGGCCTCGTCGGTGAGGTGCAGCTGATCCCTCTAGGCACTGTGAGCAAGGGGTCCACGTCTGGATTACCCAGATGGGATACACCCAAAGTTATTAAAAGAACTTAAGTGTGTTCTGGCAAAACCTTTAACAGAATTATTCAATCAGTCACTAGCAACAGGAATAGTTCCAGAAGATTGGAAGGTAGCAAATGTAGTACCGCTTCACAAAAAAGGTAGCAGGGTCAAGAGTCTGGTAACTACAGACCAGTAAGTCTTACATCAGTGGTGGGAAAATTAATGGAGACTATGTTAAAGGAAAGAATTGTTGAATATCTGAATATGAATAGCTTGCAAGATACCAAACAGCATGGGTTTACAGCAGGGAGATCTTGTCAAACTAACCTCATAGATTTTTTTGACTGGGTAACTAAAATAATAGATCAAGGGGGAGCAGTAGATATAGCTTATCTAGATTTCAGTAAAGCATTTGACACTGTCCCTCATAGAAGACTCATAAATAAATTTCAGTGTTTGGGTCTAGATGTAAAAATAGTGAAATGGATAAGGCAATGGCTGAGTGACAGGAGACAGAAGGTGGTAGTCAATGGAGAATATTCGGACGAAAGGAGTGTTACTAGTGGAGTACCTCAGGGATCTGTACTGGGGCCCATTCTTTTTAATATTTTTATTAGTGATATTGCAAAAGGTCTTCAAGGAAAGGTATGCCTTTTTGCAGATGATGCAAAGATCTGCAATAGGGTAGACATTCCAGGGGGAAAAAGCCAAATGGCGAATGATTTAGGTAAATTAGAAGAATGGTCAAGAGTGTGGCAGATGCACTTTAACATTGATAAATGTAAAATAATGCACTTGGGACATAAAAATCCAAAGGAAAAATATACCATTAAGGGTACTGTGCTGTCAGAGACAACAGAGGAAAGGGATTTGGGAGTAATTATTTCTAATGACTTAAAGGTAAGCAGGCAATGTAATAAAGCAATGGGGAATGCAAGCAGGGCACTGGGTTGTATAGCTAGGGGCATTAGTAGCAGAAAAAGGGAAGTGGTCATGCCACTGTACAGATCTCTACTTAGACCTCACCTAGAATATTGTGTACAGTACTGGAGACCCCATCTCCAGAAGGATATTGATACTCTAGAGAAAATTCAAAGAAGGGATACTAAAATGGTGACTGCTCTACAGGAAAAGACATATCAGGATAGACTAAAGAATCTGAACATGTGTAGCCTGGAGGAGAGAAGAGAGAGGGGAGATATGATAGAAACATTCAAATACATGAAGGGATTCAACAAAGTACAGGATGGAAGTATATTTCAAAAGAGTAAAAAGTTATGACAAGAGGCCATAGTCTAAAACTAGAGGGACACAGGTTTAGATGTAATGTAAGAAAGTTTTACTTCACTGAGAGGGTAGTAGACAAGTGGAATAGCCTACCAGCAGAAGTGGTAGATGTTAATAGAGTGACAGAATTTAAGCATGCATGGGATAGGCATAAGGCGGTCCTTAACATAAGAAAAGACCAAGGACCAAAAAAGGTTTGAGGTTGTGTGTTTTTTTTACACAGTAGGAAATTGGGCAGACTAGATGGGCCGAATGGTTCTTATCTGCCATCAAATTCTATGTTTCTATGTTTAATTGTACAGTTAAAGGGATAGTAATGTTTCACAATAAAAGCAGCTGCAATGAATCATCATAGTATTTGGGTCATGGAGAGTGATATTTCAATACTGTCAGAGATGAAGTTCAAGAGTAATTGAATGATAAAGTATCCCCCTCCCGCCCCTTTTACTGATGTAACATTGCTCACCTCAGAGCAGCAAGACTGTCCGGATGGATCGCAGAGAGGGACAATCTTCAGTGTTCATAAGGGAAAAACCTGAAAAACCTGTCAAAGGGGCAGGGTTTTCCTTATGATCACAGAAGATTGTCCCTTGCTGTGACTTGTCCGGTCAAGTGACCACATTCCACATCTGAGGGGAGGCGGCTTACACTAGGTAAAAGGGGCAGGAGGGGGATACTTTATTATTCAACTACAACTCTGACAGTATTGAAATAACATTCTCCATGGCTCATATACTATGTAGATAAATTGGAGCTGCTTTCTTTGTGAACATTTCTTGCTACTAGTGATGAGCGAGCGTGCTCGGCCGATGCTCGGATCGGCTCGAGCATCGCTCTGCTCGGCACATGGCGGTACTCGTCGAGTACCGCCATGTGCTCGCCCGACATGTTCGGGTGAAGGGGATCTGTGCCGGAAGAGGCACAGATCCGAAGACGCTCCGCTGGACCACCAGGGACTGGAGGTACGGGGGCATTGCGGAGATGAAGGGGGCATTGCGGAGATGAAGGGGGACATTGTGGAAGAGGGGCATAGACTCTATGCCCCTCTTCCACAATGTCCCCCTTCATCTCCGCTATGCCCCTCTTCCACAATGTCCCCCTTCATCTCCGCTATGCCCCTCTTCCACAATGTCCCCCTTCATCTCCTATGCCATAGAGGAGATGAAGGGGGACATTGTGGAAGAGGGGCATAGCGGAGATGAAGGGGGACATTGTGGAAGAGGGGCATAGAGTCTATGCCCCTCTTCCACAATGTCCCCCTTCATCTCCGCTATGCCCCTCTTCCCCAATGTCCCCCTTCATCTCCTCTATGGCATAGGAGATGAAGGGGGACATTGTGGAAGAGGGGCATAGCGGAGATGAAGGGGGACATTGACCAGGCACCCTCCGCTCATCAGAGCAGGGGGTGCCTGGTTTAATGCTCGAGTGCTCCCATGCTTTTCAATGGGGCTCGGGTGCTCGGCTGAGCACTCGAGCCTCAGGGGGTGCTCGGTCAGAGCACCCGAGCACCCGAGCATCGGGGTGCTCGCTCATCATTACTTGCTACCATATGCTAATGTATGGTTATTGCTGTACCACTTTGGTACTAATGACGTTACATATGCTAATGAACCATTTTTGGTGACATCATATGCTAATGAAGATTTTCGGTGACATTTCCTATGCTAATTAAGTTATGTGCGGTACCAGGACATTTTCACTTTCACTTCTCCCAGAAATAAAATTGTGAATACCTCCTAAACTAGACATCTGCTTGAAGTTTAGTTAACATGACACATAGGCAGTTTTGAATGAAGTTTTAAGTATGTAAAGAAAATTCAAGCCAATAGGTCCACATGACATCCAGGAATGATTGAAGATGTTGACCATTAGGATTTTTTTGGCCATCATAAGGTAAGTGTGGGGTTCTATCGCCTCTAACCAAGTGGGCCATCAATCTGCCCGCCTTATCCCCATTCTCAAAAATGTTATGATGTTGAAAAAATACATGGCTAGCGTTCAACTCAGCGATTTTAAGCGAAACATTGGAAGAAGCAACACTCAATGTAGTGTAAGATTCCTGATCGCCCCGCTCTATATATTGCCTCTCAGCCTGCACAGCTTCCCTCTCCAGGGTTTCAACCTCACGCCTCCCACATTTCCGATAAATGGAAATATCGGCAATAAAGGACCCACTCACAACTTCTTTAAGCACGTCACACACCGTCCCCAGAGGAGCAGAGTCCACATTAGTCTCAAAATATGAATGTAAGGCAGTGTGGTGTGCCTGTTTAATCTGATCAGTTTTTAGCCAAAACGCGTTAAGTCTCCAGTCCCTACCACCAAACTATTACCCATCAAACAAGTCAACAATAAGGGAGAGTGATCAGAGGCCGTCTAGGTAGAAAAGTACAATCCTTCATGATAGTCCTTACCGACCTGGAGATAAATGCATAATCTATACTGGAGAGTGTTTTGTGTTTGGCGGAGTGACATGAGAAACCCCTCTCACTGGGGTGCAACACCTGTCACGAGTCAACAAATGTCATGTCTTCAATCAAAGTCCTAAATTGACGGATGTGGGTAGGGTTATCCCTGGACCACCCCCCCTTCTGTCCATGTCAGAGTCCATCACCATATTAAAGTCCCCCAACAATACTATAATTAGATGTATCTGATATATATGCTAACACCTCCTGAACCACCAGGCTATCAAACGGGGGTGGGTTGTAAATATTAAGAAGGACAAACGGCTCCATGTATACTATAGGTTAGAAAAAATAAATCCATCCTGAAGATCAGTTTTAAGGTCTATAAATTCAAATGCAATTCTCTTAGCCACCAACAAGGACACCCGTCTAGCATATGATGAATGTGTGAAGTGATAAAATTATTGCAGCCACTGCCGCAGGGAGATGGTCTTTCCCTCAACCAGATGAGTCTCTTGTAACATGACACTGGGGATGAAAACAACAAACGGAATGGTGTAATAAAAGGATAAAAATTATACTTTCATTGCATGTATGGGGGAAGGATATTAGAGGGGAGGCTGGCAGCAGTATAAAGCAATGGATCCACAACTTACATGTATGTCTTGGTCCTGTAGCTTATAGAGGCCCTGAGAAACAAATATTCATTCAGGCAGCGGGCCAGAAACCAGCAGGATCACCCACAGGTGCCTTTTTAGTGCATGCAAATCTAATAGAGCAAGTTGGGGCACAGCAACACCAGGCCTCTGCACCAGGCCAGAGCCGGTCCGGACAGCAGCAGATCCCCAGGTAGGTGACAAGCAGACACATGCACCTGGGTAACGGGTGACCGGGTAACCAGAACTACCACAGGCAGCAAGCTCTCCAACCAACAGGCCACCCATCGATGACAATGTTCTTTGGACCAGCGGCAGATAGCTCCGGGCATACCCTGGCATGTTTCCCCAGATCTCCAGGCCCCAGGTTGAAGAGATGGGGAGGGAAGCCCCCCGCAGGACTCGCACCAATATTAGTACTGGCCGTTCTGCAGGCCTTAGGAATTGAGACTAGGCAGGCTCCCCCACTCACCACCAGATGATTGGCAGGTGTCTTCTCGAGTGTAATTGACCATTTTCAGTCTGCAGCTTCAGTAATCGTGGCTGGTCCAGGCCACTATCCACACAGAAAGGCCAATCCCCGCACTGACACTGATAATCCTGGGCTCAAAAAGTAGAGTAGCACTGGCAGTCAAAGATTCTGACCCAGGGCAGTGAAGATAGAAGAGACGTCCCAGATTCGTGCAGATTATCTCTTCCTAAGCACAGAGCAACTCCCAGGCACGTCTACTCAGGATGGCCGCCAAGCCACGCCCCCCCCCCAAGTGTGGGGTTACTGTTAGGAAGTGTTACTTTTTAAAGAATAAATATGTATAGAAGATCTATTAGTAATATTAACATACAACATTTCTCTGTATCAATTCAAAGCTAAAAATTATAACAACAGAGAAAGCAAGAAGATACAGTAAATTAGGTTGAAAAAGGACTCGGTTCAACCTTTGCCTCATAAACCAGATAAATGAGAATTATATATCTTTCCTGCTGCCAAATAAGTTGGTCTTTAGTTTTGCCTACTAATACACAGTATAACACTGTATGTTCACCTTTGAAAGAAATGTATCTAATCTTCTCTTAAATGTATCCATTGTATCTGCCATAACCACATCCTTGGGCAAGGAATTCCATAATTTAACAGACCTTACTGTAAAAAAACCCTTTCCTCTGCTTAAGTCTAAACCACCTTTTCTCTAATCTCAAAGTGTATCCCCTAGTTAATGGATCAGATCTTGGAATTAATAGCTCACCAGAGAGATCTTTCTATTGACCTCTCATATACAGGTACATTGTGATAAGATCTCATCTTAGTTATCTTTTCTCTAGAGTATATAAACCAAGTTTGTCTAGTCCTTCCTTATACATCAAGTCCTCCATACCCTTAATTAATTTTGTTGCTCTTAGCTGTACTCTCCAATTCTAGAATATCCTTTTTCAGAACTGGTGCCCAAAACTGCACTTCATATTCGAGGTGAGGTCTTACCAATGATTTGTACAATGGCAAAATTATGTCATCCACTCTTTCTTCAATATCTCTTTTTATGCAAGACAGGATTTTGTTTTGTTTGCCTTTGCTACTGCTGTTTGACACTGGTCACTGTTTCCAAGGTTGTAGTTTACAAGGATTTCCTGGTCTTTCTCTAGCAACCAGTCCCCTAAAATGATTCCATTAAGTTCATAAGTAGCCTCGGGATTATTTTTTTTTCTTCCCAAATGCATGACTACACTTTCTCACATTAAACTTCATATTCCATTTGGTTGCCCAATCTTCCATTTTATGCAAATCCCTCTGTAGAGAGCAAATATCCTGTTCTGAATTAATGAACCCGCATAATTTACAATCTACAAATATTGATATTTTGCTTTCTGTATCTATTTCCAGATCATATATAGATATGTTAAAAATCAGTGGACCTTATACTGAACCCTGAAGTACTCCACTCTCAGCTTTAACTGTATTGGAGAATTGTCCATTTATAACCACACACTGTTCTCTATCCTTCAACCAGTTTTGTATCCAATTGCAAAGGTCATCTCCTAGCCCCAATTTCCTTATTTTATACCCCAGCCTCCTGCGTGGCACTGTATTGAATGTCATTACAAAATCTAGATATACTACATCAACTGCCTAATTTATCTAGGTTGCTACTTACCTCTTCATAGAAGCTGAAGAGATTACTTTGGCATGATCCATTCTTCATAAAACCATGTTGATTCCTGCTAATAATCTTTATTTTTTATATAAGAAGAGTAATTTGTGTTAAAATCAGTTGGATTTAATTCTGCTAAATCTTGCCTAACTTTGCAACCATGAGCTGTTTAACATGGCAGAATTTACACTACTAAGTCTTTATTTGTTATAAAGGCAAGCCATTCAAGGTCTCACATTAACAACTTCTTCCTCAGGTGAAGTAAGGTGAATTGACTCGTGGTTGTTTGGACTCTCACTTTTCCCTGGTCTGTTTACAAACTTTCTTTTTCCAGAAAGCTGTTTTCATGTTCTGCATTGATAACCTTACAGGAAGTTGTCTTTCAAGTTGCACTTTGGTCAAAAGTGGGGATGTCAAAGTTCCTGTGCTCTGAGGCTGCAAACAGGCCAGGATTTCCCTTATCGAGCTTAAGTGGGTCTGTCGGAATGAATGAGCCACTGACTAACTCATCTGTGCTTAAAAGGGTTAGTAATGTTTCACAAATGAAGCAGCTCAGATTAATCTTCACAGTATTTGGGTCGTGGAGTGCGTTATTTCAATACTGTCCAAGTTGTAGTTCAAGAGTAATTGAATGATATAATATCCTCTTCCCGCCCATTTTACTGATTTAACACTGCTCACCTCAGTGCAGCAAGACTGTCCAGATGGATCGCAGAGAGGTACAATCTTCAGTGAGCATAAGGAAAAGCCTGAAAAACCTGTCAAGGGGGCAGGGTTTTCCTTATACTCATATTAAGAAGATTGTCCCTTGCTGTGACCTGTCAGGTCAAGAGACGAGATTCCACATCTGAGGGGAGGTGGCTTACACTAGGTAAAAGGGGCGGGAGAGGGATACTTTATCATTCAATTGCTCTTGAACTACAACTCTGACAGTATTGAAATAACACTCTCCATGTCCCAAAGATTAATCAGAGCTGCGTTTTTTGTGAAACATTATTATCCCTTTAAAGGGGAACTTTCACCCCGCAATAACTTAATGTTCCCTTACTGCTCACCTGGCGACTAGCTGCTTAGTAGCGCTAGTCGCCAGAAATCTTACCCGGTTCTTAAGATTTCGGCGTTTTACAGGAGCAGGAAGCACGGACGTCTCTTCACAGTGACGTCCGTGCACCTGCGCTGTCAGTCCCTTGTCAGTCCCTTGTGCACCGTACGGTGCACAAGGGACTGACAAGGGACTGACAGCGCAGGCGCACGGACGTCACTGTGAAGAGACGTCCGTGCTTCCTGCTCCTTTAAAACGCATATATATGGAGAACCGGGTAAGATTTCTGGCGACTAGCGCTACTAAGCAGCTAGTCGCCAGGTGAGCAGTAAGGGAACATTAAGTTATTGCGGGGTGAAAGTTCCCCTTTAAGCAAGGATGATCAGATGGCCAGATCCTATCCTGAAATTCATGAATCAGTGAATGGACAATGTGCAAAGTAATCCCTTTTATTTCCATGTGCATTCATCAATTTGCTGCTTAATGAATTTTCTCCTCAAGATCCAAAAATCAATAATAATAATAATAATAATAATAACATATTTATATTGAACATTTCTCCCCACACGGAGTAAGATACATGGCCTTAGAATTAACTGATTTGCAGAATCTGATAAACAGTGGTTACTATTACCCAACTCAGTGCTACTCATTTCACAGCTTCTCAAGGATGAAAGTCTGAGTTAGTCCTGTTGGGGCAAGAATTTGTGACCCTGAGAGATGAACACGTTCTACGGTTGGTGTATTAAAGGCTCAGTAAAATTTTTTGTAACAAAAACTGTTATAAGTTTTTTCCTGTTGCATAAAATAAGGCTCTTCTCATCCAAAACTTTTTTAAAAAATGGCTGGACAACCCTTGGATATCTTAGAGCACTACTCTAATCCTGTGGGGAGATGCATTATGGTGGGAAACTGCAGTGTGATCAGTTCTCCACTCTCTCTGTGTTATTCTATGCAGCCTCCAAGGTCTCTCCAAACTAAAAAAGGGGCTCTACAGAATAACATAGGTGATGGAAGGAACATTGTATGGTTGTACCACGTGTTTGCTGGGGCCTCTTCTTTCCTCATCTTGGGGTTTGAACTTTCCCAGTTTTACAGAAAGGAACCTATTTAAAGGGATAGTAATGTTTCATAATAAAAGCAGCTCTAATTAATCATCATAGTATTTGGACTTTGGAGAGTGTTTTTTCAGAGTTGTAGTTCAAGAGTAATTCAATGACAAAGTATCCCCCTCCCGCCCCTTTTACTGATGTAACACTGTTCAGCCAGATCAGAAGGGAGGTGCCCAGGTAGACTGCAGAGAGGGACAATCTTCAATTAAGATAAGGGAAAAACCTGAAAAACTTGTCAAGGGGGGAAGGGTTTTCATTGTTCTCATAGGAAGAAGATTGTCCCCTGCTGTTATCTGTCTGGTCTATGGACTGCATTCCACATCTGAGAAGAGAGGGCTTACACTAGGTAAAAGGGGCGGGAGGGGAAACTTTGCTTGTGAATATCTCATAAACCTTAAAGGTTTGAGAGATAAGACTTATATCGTTCTTCATGTTTTTTTAATGCCTACAAAATAAAATAAAGATGAAAGGAAGTATTACTATCCCTTTAGCCCTGTGATCAGATGGTCAGGGAGGAGGGATTCTGTTATGGGTGCACAACACATACACATGGCTGTTCTTCCCACAAACAGGAGGGTAAGAAAGGGAATACTACCGCTAAACTGAAAAGAATCCTAAATTGTTTAACTACATTTAGGACCTCAATTCATAATTCTATCAGGTACCTCGGAGGTTCTTAAAACTGACCTGGGAACTGGGCAGTTTTTCTGACAGATGAATGCATCTCGCCTTCATTACAGCTAAGTACACACAGGCACATTTTATTATTGTAGTTTTATTACATAGTTTACAAATTGCTGTATTATCGATTTTTATACTAATTTGTCCAGTTACTTTACAGTTTACATAGCACGCTACTGGCCAGAAAATTTAATCCTTTGAGTGACAGAGGCTTTGCACTAAATTGAAAACCTTGTGGATCATCAAAAGGTTAAAGGAGCAGTAAACTTTTTTATGAAAAAATATATATTGGAGGGGTTTTCCTATTGAGTAAAATAACGGTACTCCCACTGCTGAGAGATTTATATTTCCAGAGTTATTACAGTTTAAACCCATGTGTTTTTTTACATTAGTAGTGCCCTCTAGTGGTCAAATTCTAATTAGATTTCCTGGTAGATTCTAATGGAGAGGAAAGTCAGAAAAGTCAGAGACATACAGTTCTCCATAGAATGTGACAGAAACTGCCTGTCACTTCCTGTCAGTTAGAACTATCAGGAAGTAAACACAGTAAATTCACTTCCTGTCAGTTAGAACTATCAGGAAGTAAACACAGTAAATTCACTTCCTGATTATTTAAACTGCTATAAATTTTGAATAAAACATCTGATAGCGATGGGAGTATCCTTGTTCAGCAGGAAATGCTCTGTAAAATATGTGTTTTCATAAAAAAAAGTTTACTGCTCCTTTAACCCTTGTGTGCCAGAGGGAATGCAACACACACACACGCAAACACACGCACACACAGGCACACACATGCATACACATACACATGCACACATATACACACGCACACACACATGCACACACGGACACACACACACCATCTCACATGCATCTGCAATATATTGATTACCTTGTTGGGTGATTAAACAGTTAATACTTTGATTGCCATGCATTGGATACCTTTCTGGCATTCAAAGGATTAATGGTAAAAAATGGATGGGGTGGGGTCACTGGCACTATTCTTATCTTACTGGCTGATAGGGAATTGGTCAAAGGACAGTGCAGAGCTAATAGGTCCCATTAGATGCTGTGTTCTGTCACAGCTGCACTATGTGAAGTTACGCCCTTGCCTAAGTACCAGTCTGGATTATTGGTATATGTCTAACTGTGGGGCACTTTTCTGCCTCCAGAACAAAGAAACAGACACTGTTAATGAGTTATTGTTGATGGATGCAGGCTTCTGTTCATACATCAAACATCAACATTAAAAACAATTAAATCTTAGTTAATGATTTTAGATATGCTCAGCCTGCATAGTCAAGAAGAATACAGGAACAGAATCAGCAGATGGGAAATAATCCCCAGGATCATGTTTATTGTCTATTGCTTTACTAGTTGAAGAGCCCGTTACACGGGCTACAGTTCCATTGCCAGCCGGTCGCAGGGCAGTCATGCGCAGTAGAGACTGGCCGCAGCGTGGCTGATACAGAGCTGCTCTGTATCAGCCTCGCCACGGCCAGTCTCTACTGCGCATGACTGCAACACGCGCAGCAGTCTCTACTGTGCATGACTGCGTCGTTACACACGTTTTAGCGAATTATTATATAGGATTTTTATAGAATATACGTAACGTAAATGCATATATTAAATATATGGCTTGTCCAACCTCTAATCACTCTTGCTCTCTTTCTACATCACTTTCACACCCACAACCCCGAATCAGGACTTCATTGCTCACACAGAACCTTTTTCTCCTAAACAGACCTACTACTTTTTAGGACTACTGCACTGAAAAGCACTTCTGTCTCAACTAACTGGCAGGTCACATGGTAGTAATCACTTACACCCCAGAGCACCAGCAACTTCTGTGTCTCAACCTATCTTCCTGTAGACTGTAAGCTCTCACAAGCAGGGCTCCTTGATTCTATGGTGTTCTATGTTCTGTTCTGTCTGCACTGTTTTACATCCCTATTGTACAGCACAGCAGAATACAGTGGCACTTTATAAATAAGCAATAATAATTATAATAATACTAATTATAAAAATAGATTACTGGGTATGTCAAGGTATCTGACTTGAAAGCTTATTAGGAAATATAGATATTTGCTAATTAACCTCTTAGATGTTAAAAAGTGGATGGATTCATTTTTAAAGCTAAGAAGTAATTGATAGGAGCTAGGACATTCAGAGGAAATACCCGTAAAATGAATTTTTCCACATACATCTTCCATGAAGGTTGTGATGTGTGCGTGGATATTTATGAGTGTGTGATGATCTGTGTGTGTGCATGAATATTGATAGATGTGTGTGTGTGTGTGTGTGAGTGATGACATATTTGTGTATATGATGGTGTGTGTGAGTGTATATGTAACTTGTGGCAATTTAAAGGGATAGTAATACTTCGTTTTAACTTTATTTTATTTTGTAGGCATTAAAAAAACATGAAGAATGATATAAGTCTTATCTCTCAAACCTTTATGGTTTATGAGATATTCACAAGCAAAGTTTCCCCTCCCACCCCTTTTACCTAGTGTAAGCAATCTCTTCTCAGATGTGGAATGCAGTACATAGACCAGACAGATAACAGCAGGGGACAATCTTCTTCCTATGAAAACAATGAAATCCCTGCCCCCTTGACAAGTTTTTCAGCTTTTTCCCTTATCTTATTTGAAAATTGTCCCTCTCTGCAGTCTACCTGGGCACCTCCCTTCTGATCTGGCTGAACAGTGTTACATCAGTAAAAGGGGCGGGAGGGGGACACTTTGCTTGTGAATATCTCTTAAACCATAAAGGTTTGAGAGATAAGACTTATATCATTCTTCATGTTTTTTTAATGTCTACAAAATAAAATAAAGTTAAAACAAAGTATTACTATCGCTTTAAGTCCATTGCAAACAATTGTGCTTAACTTTCCACCCATAGTTTTCACACCTAGGCACCTCCACATTGAGATCCCACCTGAAGCACAACCACAGGTCTGATTGGGAGACATGCTATCGACATGCCAGATGTGCCACAGCTAGCAGCAGCTGAAGATCTAAAAGTTGCTGGGTCTCTGGGACACATAATAGAAGTGATGTTGATGTGTCATAGAGTATGTCAAGATCTGATTCATTCATATAGCTCCTGCTGCAGAGGAGTATGACTGTGTTAGTTGTAGGAGATGACAAGAGTCATATAGCACACACATATCAATGCCACCCCAAAAATTTAAGAAAGTTTTTCTGCCATATACTGCCAACCCACACTATCTGGGTTCTTGGAAAGGAGTCAAAAATGTCAGAAAAGTAATTCCAAAGTATGTCTGTGGAATGGTAAAATTTTCAAGCTGTTGGCAGCTGACATGCAGCCTTAATCTTTTGTTGGAAACTGATGTTTCAAAGAACTCATTTCATGTGTTGCACTTCACTGGCCTATCCCAAGCTTCAGTTATTTTTCAAGGATATCTGGTGGTTAGTGTGGTGGGGAAAGGGATGGAAACCTCATAAGGAAAGAAAATTCACCTGACAACAGATATGTAGGGTGACCACATTTCCATTCTGCCATTCCAGGACATGTGGTCACTCTAGTCCCGCGGCTGAGGCTTCCGCCGGTGCTGACCATCTTTCTGAGGATGACACAGAGTAAGAGTTCCCAGTGGGAACTCTTATTCTGTGTCAGCCTCAGAAAGATGGTCAGCATCGGTGGGAGCCTCAGCCACGAGACTCACTCGCAGCACCAGCATACCTCTCCATCCCAGCTGTCTCCAACGCACCAGTCCAGCCAGCCAATGAAATGTACTTGCTATATGGTCTTCATTGGCTGGCTCAGCCAGCCAATGAGGATCATATAGCAAATATATTTCATTGGCTGGCTGGACTGGTGCATGTTGCTCCATTCCGGGACTCTTTGTTGTCCCGGTGGGGGGTGACCCGGGACGCGGGACACAGACCCCCAATAAGGGACAGTCACGGGCATTCTGGAATGTGTGGTCACCCTACAGATATGTGGACAGATATTGGGTTTCCCTCTCACCAGTAGGCAACGATAGCTTGAAGCATCAGCCAGTAATCTTACCTCTGATAGTATTATTAAAGGACAGTAGCAGGGTAACCCATGCTACTGGCACTCCAGTTTGTTCAAGCAGAGTTTTGAGAGACAATCCAACAAAGTCATAGTTGTGTTAAGTACACTAGAATAGGTGATAGAGGAATGGCTTGTAGTCAGATCCTTGAAATCTGGTGTTATGTCTGCTGATGTCTCCAACATAATAGCTACCTTGTGAATATGTGATATGGTGCATGTACCCTGCTTTGTCCATGTCCTAAATATAGTTGTGACTAGATCCTCTCAGAATCTGAAATCCTCAGAGAGATGCTGAATATCGCCTGCAAAATTTGCCCATTTTAGCTGTTCTTACAGTGATCTCAGTGCATTCCATTCCATACAAGAGTATAACAATCCCATCACCAGCTAAAAATTGGGGTCCCTACAAGGTGGAATTCTACATTTTACCTGCTAGAACATTTGTACAAACAGAATAAGACCAATAGAGAGTATAAATGCAAAACTGGAAGGTTTTGGAGGGATAATCTTTATCACCTGCTCAATGGCAACTAAAGTGTGACTTATCTGAGCTTCTGAAAACTTTTGAGGAGGCCACTTTGCTGGTTAGTCAAGTAGGGGAAGGAATTAGTGAGATTCTCCCACTGTTATATTTACTGCAGAAAAAACTGAGGAGCATGGCTGAGGAATCTTACAGTAATGATAACACAGACTTGCACCAGCTAGTGAAGGACATGTTAGCATGCTTTGAGCAGAATCCTTGCATAATGTCCATTAAAAGCAATGATGAATGCATGCTCGCTCCTTTGCTGGACTTCTGCTTTAACCCCTTAAGGACTGGGAAAATCAGAGGTGGATTTGACTTAAGGACCGGAGCAATTCTGACCTTTTTGACTATGTCTTTGTTCAACAGTGTTTTCCCTCTTAGGCTTTTATTCCACCCCCATAAATGATATACTGTTTTTTTTACAAACAAATAGGGCTTTCCTTTGATACCCTATTTATATGGATAACCCACCATTTACTTTATTAAAATTAAAGAAAAATGTAAAAAACCCACCATTTTTGTTTTTTCTCTTGGGGTCAATTGGGCGCAAAGGGTTACATTTTTATGGAGACTGCATGAAAGGTATGACCACTCAGTCATACCTACAAAATGTGCAGTTTAAAGTGGCCACTGTCCCCCCCGGGTGAAAATCCCCATGTCCCTTTTTCCCACCCTATTTTCCCACTTTTTTGATCATTACATTTGGCGGTGTGTGTAAGTGTATTACATAGCACAACAACAATCACACTTCCAATTTTGTTTCTTGACATGTTTTTTTAAAAAATATTTTATTTGTAAAAAAAAAAAAGTGTGTTGTTTTTATTAAAAAAAAAAAAAAAAGTGTATTTTGCAGGTCAGAAATTGACCTGCATCTAGCCATCCTCCTGCACCAGCAGTGAAGGAGTTAACACCCCCAGCTGTTGTATTTTTTATTTCCACTAGGTGTCTCCTCCCTGCTTCTCTGTCCCTTACTTTGATGTAAGGGACGCATTGGCAGAAAGGAGACACTAGAGGCAGTAAGTAGCACTGCCTCATTCACTAATTTAGAATGCCGGCACATGTGATCGCTGACGCAGCGATCACATGACCTGGCACAACCGACAGAGACTGAGACTGAACGGTCCGGTACTGGACCTCTCAGTCTCAGCCTGGAATGAATGGTAGCAGCGTGCACGGCGGCGTGCTGCTACCATTTAACACTTGACGTACCAGGACCGTCACTGGTCCTTAAAGCAAATTTACCCTTGACGGTCCTGGTACGTCAAGGGTTGCTAAGGGGTTAAACGTAACATTTCTGAATTACTGCCAAAGTGTGATCAATTTGCGACAAGGTGTGAAGATCAGCAGCATCTCTCTGGGAAACTGGATTCTTCCAAAGAATATAAAGTTTTGCTTATAGATTGTTTGGAGGGTTGCATTTTGGAGGATGAGAGAGAGAAAATTAGGGCCATTAGTGAAAAAAAAAGCATAGTGAAAAAGAAGTCAGTAAATAGTTTATACCAGCCACACCAGTAACAACATCAACAAGAACATCCCAACATACTTCCGAACATGTCATCATCATCACAGAAAGCAATTCGTGTGTCTCAAGGGTGGCATTCTGACCTTTGTGGTAATGATGGTGCTGGTGGTGGCACATTTCTATGGGTTTTGCTTCCAGAGTATGGATTGTTAACTGATAAATACAAACAATGTATAGCTCCTAGAAGTGGTCCCACTGCATGTTAGATGGTTACAGCAACTGGATAGCTATGTTCTAGGCAAAAATGATGACCCCATTGACTATTGGCAAACAGTGTTTGTGTGTCCAGCACTGACATGTACTTCTGTGGAATCCCTTAGTTGCCCACCAGCAAGAGTGCAGTCTGAGAGGGTTTTCAGTGCAGCTGGTTATATTGTAAATGATCATAGAACACGGTTATCAAGCAGCAGTTCTGGTAGACTTACATTTCTAAAAATGAACCAACATCTAATACCATCTGCGTAACAAGTAGAATAAGTGGACAATAATCAAACATTAAAGCGGAACTACCACCCGGCACTAGTCGCCAGAATAATTACCTTATTTAATAGATTTCTGCTGTCTTCCATGGGTGACAGGCAGGACGGAGCGCGGACATCTTACCACTGTGACGTCCGCACGCCTGCGCTGTCAGTCCCAGCCTGGTCTAGGAGGCATTGCTAGTAGCCATTTAGCAGCAGGAATTACAGCAGCAGCAAACTCCAGAATGTAACTGCTGGTGGTGGCAGTGAGGCTCATCTCCAAGTGCATCTCTTTCTCACATTCCTTATTGCTTTCCACTAGTGTTGAGCGAGCATGCTCGGCCGATGCTCGGATCGGCTCAAGCATCGCTCTGCTCGGCACATGGCGGTACTCGTACGAGTACCGCATGTGCTCGCCCGCCATGTTCGGGTCTCCTCCCCGCACGTTTTGCGCCTGCTGCGCAGCCAATAAACGTGCAGGGAGGCTCTGACATCGGTGTAATGCCAGCAGCCATGTTGGCTGCTGGCATTACACTGATTGGCTGGCCAGAACCCGTGGTCAGGTGCTGTATAGCACCTGACCATCGAGTTCGGCTCAGTCTGAGCCAGGGAGAGCTGAGGATAGGAAGGGAAAGGCAGTGTAGGGAGGAAAAAAACAAAAATTGTGAAAAAAAAAGAACCAAAAGTCCTTTTTAGGACTACTGTGTGTGGGGGCAGCAGGTTATTTGGTGTGGGGGGAAAAAAACAAAAAAAAAAAAAAATATATATATATATTCTGTTTAGTGTGCAAAGTTGCAGATTAGAGCACATTCTGTTTAGTGTGCACAGTTGCAGATTAGAGCACATTCTGTTTAGTGTGCAAAGTTGCAGATTAGAGCACATTCTGTTTAGTGTGCAAAGTTGCAGATTAGAGCACATTCTGTTAAGTCTTCAAACTAAAATATCAAAGTCACGTATTCCATTCAGTGTGCGTCGCCGCAGTTTAGCAGCACATTCTGAGTACTGTGCAGAGTTGCAGAATAGGAAGAAATACTGTTAAGTCTTCAAACTAAAATATCAAAGTCACATATTCCATTCAGTGTGCTTCGCCGCAGTTTAGCAGCACATTCTGTGTACTGTGCAGAGTTGCAGAATAGGAAGAAATACTGTTAAGTCTTCAAACTAAAATATCAAAGTCACATATTCCATTCAGTGTGCTTCGCCGCAGTTTAGCAGCACATTCTGTGTACTGTGCAGAGTTGCAGAATAGGAAGAAATACTGTTAAGTCTTCAAACTAAAATATCAAAGTCACATATTCCATTCAGTGTGCTTCGCCGCAGTGTAGCAGCACATTCTGAGTACTGTGCAGAGTTGCAGAATAGGAAGAAATACTGTTAAGTCTTCAAACTAAAATATCAAAGTCACATATTCCATTCAGTGTGCTTCGCCGCAGTTTAGCAGCACATTCTGTGTACTGTGCAGAGTTGCAGAATAGGAAGAAATACTGTTAAGTCTTCAAACTAAAATATCAAAGTCACATATTCCATTCAGTGTGCTTCGCCGCAGTTTAGCAGCACATTCTGTGTACTGTGCAGAGTTGCAGAATAGGAAGAAATACTGTTAAGTCTTCAAACTAAAATATCAAAGTCACATATTCCATTCAGTGTGCTTCGCCGCAGTGTAGCAGCACATTCTGTGTACTGTGCAGAGTTGCAGAATAGGAAGAAATACTGTTAAGTCTTCAAACTAAAATATCAAAGTCACACATTCCATTCAGTGTGCTTCGCCGCAGTTTAGCAGCACATTCTGTGTACTGTGCAGAGTTGCAGAATAGGAAGAAATACTGTTAAGTCTTCAAACTAAAATATCAAAGTCACATATTCCATTCAGTGTGCTTCGCCGCAGTGTAGCAGCACATTCTGTGTACTGTGCAGAGTTGCAGAATAGGAAGAAATACTGTTAAGTCTTCAAACTAAAATATCAAAGTCACATATTCCATTCAGTGTGCTTCGCCGCAGTGTAGCAGCACATTCTGTGTACTGTGCAGAGTTGCAGAATAGGAAGAAATACTGTTAAGTCTTCAAACTAAAATATCAAAGTCACATATTCCATTCAGTGTGCTTCGCCGCAGTTTAGCAGCACATTCTGTGTACTGTGCAGAGTTGCAGAATAGGAAGAAATACTGTTAAGTCTTCAAACTAAAATATCAAAGTCACATATTCCATTCAGTGTGCTTCGCCGCAGTTTAGCAGCACATTCTGTGTACTGTGCAGAGTTGCAGAATAGGAAGAAATACTGTTAAGTCTTCAAACTAAAATATCAAAGTCACATATTCCATTCAGTGTGCTTCGCCGCAGTGTAGCAGCACATTCTGTGTACTGTGCAGAGTTGCAGAATAGGAAGAAATACTGTTAAGTCTTCAAACTAAAATATCAAAGTCACATATTCCATTCAGTGTGCTTCGCCGCAGTTTAGCAGCACATTCTGTGTACTGTGCAGAGTTGCAGAATAGGAAGAAATACTGTTAAGTCTTCAAACTAAAATATCAAAGTCACATATTCCATTCAGTGTGCTTCGCCGCAGTGTAGCAGCACATTCTGTGTACTGTGCAGAGTTGCAGAATAGGAAGAAATACTGTTAAGTCTTCAAACTAAAATATCAAAGTCACATATTCCATTCAGTGTGCTTCGCCGCAGTGTAGCAGCACATTCTGTGTACTGTGCAGAGTTGCAGAATAGGAAGAAATACTGTTAAGTCTTCAAACTAAAATATCAAAGTCACATATTCCATTCAGTGTGCTTCGCCGCAGTTTAGCAGCACATTCTGTGTACTGTGCAGAGTTGCAGAATAGGAAGAAATACTGTTAAGTCTTCAAACTCAAATATTAAAGTCACATATTCCATTCAGTGTGTTTCAACGCCGTTTAACAGCCTATTCTGTGTACTCTGTACAGTTGCAGAATTATAAGAAATACTGTTAAGTTTTCAAACTCAAATATTAAAGTCACATATTCCATTCAGTGTGTTTCAACGCCGTTTAACAGCCTATTCTGTGTACTCTGTACAGTTGCAGAATTATAAGAAATACTGTTAAGTTTTCAAACTCAAATATTAAAGTCACATATTCCATTCAGTGTGTTTCAACGCCGTTTAACAGCCTATTCTGTGTACTCTGTACAGTTGCAGAATTATAAGAAATACTGTTAAGTTTTCAAACTCAAATATTAAAGTCACATATTCCATTCAGTGTGTTTCAACGCCGTTTAACAGCCTATTCTGTGTACTCTGTACAGTTGCAGAATTATAAGAAATACTGTTAAGTTTTCAAACTCAAATATTAAAGTCACATATTCCATTCAGTGTGTTTCAACGCCGTTTAACAGCCTATTCTGTGTACTCTGCAGAGTTGCAGAATAATAAGAAATACTGTTAAGTTTTCAAACTCAAATATTAAAGTCACATATTCTGTGTAAGATGAAGAAGGCGGGTAAAAAGGGACGGGGAAGTGGACGTGATCCTGAAAGTTCAGGGCGCGGGTCAGGACGCGGAGAAACTGTGCCTGGTGCCAGAGCACAAGAAAGAAAGACATCCACCATACCTAGCTTCATGTCTGATTTCACAGGGCGTCGCAGGACATCACTCTCGAGGTCCGACCAGTGCGAACAGGTGGTCGGTTGGATGACAGCTGATACTGCTTCCAGTCGGTTAAGCACCACCCTGTCTTCCACCAAGTCCACTCTCAGTAGCCAAGAGTCTGGTCAACATAATCCTCACTCTGATCATCCTTCCTCCCACCATACACGGTCTGGTCAAAGAAGTGATCCCACACTGGGATATAGTGAGGAGCTCGTCTCATCACCAATCCTTCATTTGACCCTCTCTCCAAGCACGCTTGCAGAGGAACATGACATCTTGTGCCCTGATTCACAACCTCTAGAGGCTACCCAATCACAAGAAGATGACAGATGTGAACGGCATTTAAGGTCAAAGGAAGTAGTGGATGATGATGATGATGATGATGAGACACAGTTGCCATTAAATCAACCACTATTTCCGTCTCAAGACCTTGTTGAGGAGAATGTTATACAGTTGTCAATGACTGAGTATGTGGTGGGATCAAGACTTGAGGAGGATGATCAGAGTGAGGAAGTGGAGGAGGACTTGGTGGACGATGAGGTGACTGACCCCACCTGGGAAGGTGTAGAGCCGAGCGATGACAGCAGTCCTGAGGGTGAGCCATCTGCAGCACCGCAACAGGCTGGAAGAGGCAGTGGTGTGGCTACAGAAAGAAGGCGGACCGCACCAAACCGGCCCGCAAATGTTCCACGGAGCACCCCCTTGCGTAAATCTACCTTGCCAAAGGGTAGGTGTTCCGCGGTATGGCGTTTTTTTAAGGAAAGTGCGGACGACAAAAGAATTGTAGTTTGCAACCTGTGCCACACCAGAATGAGCCGAGGCATGAACACTAGAAACCTCACCACCACCAGCATGATCCGACACATGGCATCCAAGCACCGTAGTAAGTGGGAGGAACGCCTGGATCGCCCACCTGTGTCTGCAGGCCACACCACTGCCTCCTCTTCCCCTGTTTTCGGTGCCGGCCAATCGCCTGTCGAAGGCGCAGGCCCGCATACCTCCCGCCCTGCACCTGTAGCATCTGAAGCACCATCAGCGACCACATCCACTTCCCTGTCCCAGCACAGCGTCCAAATGTCGTTACCCCAGGCATTTGAGCGCAAGAGAAAGTACCCAGCCACCCACCCACAGGCCATAGCAATAACCTCACACCTTTCAAAATTACTGGCCATCGAAATGCTGCCATTTAGGCTTGTGGACACTGAGTCCTTCCGCAGCCTGATGGCAGCAGCTGTCCCTCGGTACGCGGTCCCCAGCCGCCACTACTTTTCCCGGTGTGCCATCCCCGCATTACACCACCATGTGTCCCGTAACATCACCCGTGCCCTGACCAACGCAGTTACTGGGAAGGTCCACTTAACGACTGACACATGGACAAGTGCTTGTGGCCAGGGACGCTACATTTCCCTGACGGCACACTGGGTGAATGTCGTGGAGGCTGGGAGCGACTCGGACCCTGGGATGGCACGGGTGCTACCCACGCCGAGGATTGCGGGCCCTACCTCCATCAGGGTTTCCACCAGCACCTACGTTATTGGCTCCTCCTCCTCCGTTTCCACCTCCGAATTCTCTACACGCAGCGCCACTCCCCCATCAGCCAGTAGCTGGAAGCAGTGTAGCACTGCAGTGGGGAAGCGTCAACAGGCCGTGCTGAAGCTGATCTGCCTTGGGGACAAACAGCACACGGCCTCAGAGCTGTTGCAGGGGATTAGTCACCAGACCGAGCAGTGGCTCTCGCCACTCAACCTGCAAGCAGGCATGGTTGTGTGTGATAATGGGCGTAACTTGGTGGCGGCTTTGGAGCTCGGCAAGCTCACACACGTACCATGCCTAGCGCATGTATTTAATTTAGTGGTGCAGCGATTTCTAAAAACCTACCCCAATGTGCATGATCTCTTGACCAAGGTGCGCCGCGTGTGTGCACATTTCCGTAAGTCATCTACAGCTTCGGCCGGCCTGTTGAAGCTGCAGCAGCGCTTACAATTGCCAGCTCACCGGCTGCTGTGTGACGTGAGCACGCGCTGGAACTCCACCTTCCACATGTTGGCCCGGCTTTGTGAGCAGCAGAGGGCAGTAGTGGAGTACCAGCTGTTACACGGTCGTCGCCTCTCCGTTCAACTTCCTGTAATCAGAAGTGAGGAGTGGGAATGGATGTCAGACCTCTGCGAGGTTTTACGCAATTTTGAGGAATCGACACAGATGGTGAGCGGCGATAACGCTATTATCAGTGTAACCATCCCACTTCTGTGTCTACTGAAACGCTCGCTGCTCACAATTAAAACCGACGCTTTGCATGTGGAAGAGGTGGAAATGGGGGAGGAAGAGCTTACACAAGGTGATAGCCAGAGCACCCTCACTTCGTCTTCTCAGCGACAATTGGAGGAGGCGGAGGAGGAGGAGGAGGAGGAAGACACGGTTGCCTCCGCTACAGAGGGTAGCCATGGAACTTTAGTTCCATCTCTTCAGCGTGGGTGGGCAGAAGAGGAGGAAGAGGATGAGGATATTGAGAGTCATCCTCCTGGTGAGGACAGCGAAATCTTGACTGTTGGTACTCTGGCACACATGGCTGACTTTATGTTAGGCTGCCTTTCCCGTGACCCACGCGTTGTACGCATTTTAGACAACACGGATTACTGGGTGTTCACCCTTCTGGACCCCCGCTACAAAGAGAATTTCTCATCTCTCATTCCTCCGGTGGAGAGGACAAGCAAAATGGTGCAATACCAGAAGGTTCTTGTTGAAAAATTGCTCCAAAATTTTCCATCTGACAACGCTGGCGGCAGAGTACGTGCTACCTTGGCCAACAGAGAAGGGGAGAAAAGGGGAGCACACAGCAGTTCCGACAAAGGCAGGGCAACACTCTCCAAGGCGTGGGACACCTTCATGACACCCCGCCAGCACCCTCACCCTGATGCGCAGCCTAGTGTCACAAGGAGGGAAAAGTTTTGGAAGATGGTGAAGGAGTACGTAGCAGACCGTGTCAGCGTCCTCAATGATCCCTCTGTGCCTTACAACTACTGGGTGTCCAAGCTGGACACGTGGTATGAACTGGCACTCTACGCCTTGGAGGTGCTGGCCTGCCCTGCCGCCAGCGTTCTGTCTGAGCGGGTATTTAGTGCTGCTGGTGGCATCATAACAGATAAGCGTATCCGCCTTTCCACCGACAATGCTGATAGGTTGACACTTATAAAAATGAACAAGGCCTGGATTTCCCCTGACTTCTCCACTCCACTGGAGGAAAGCCCCGGGGGAACATAAACTCACTTTATATATGTTATTTACAATGATGGGAATACTCTGTATTCCCATTCACCCCTTCCACCCAAAAAACGGGTATATGGTTGACTCTTAATCTTCTCATCCTCCTCCTCCTCTTCCATATGCCCTGGGATATAATTTTTATATAGGGCCAGCTCACCAGCGTGCCCTGTGCTATAATTTTTATATAGGGCCAGCTCACCAGCGGGCCCTGTGATATAATTTTTATATAGGGCCAGCTCACCAGCGGGCCCTGTTTGCCAATTTTTATATAGGTCAGCTCACCAGCGGGCCTTCTCATATAATGTTTTATTGGGTCAGCTCTCTAGCGGGCCCTCTCATATAATGTTTTATAGCGTCAGCTCACTAGCGGGCCTTCGCATATAATGTTTAGGATGGTCAGCTCTGCAGCAGACCCTCACCCATAATGTTTTAGATGGTCAGCTCAGCGCACGTTTCCATCTTAATCATGGCCTCAGTTCTGAAAATCAAGGAAATTTTTGGGAGAATTTGCCTCTGCGCACGTTTCCCTCTTAATCATGGCCTCAGTTCTGAAAATCAAGGACATTTTTGGGAGAATTTGCCTCTGCGCACGTTTCCCTCTTAATCATGGCCTCAGTTCTGAAAATCAAGGAAATTTTTGGGAGAATTTGCAGATGATATACAAGTAAATATACAGCAAATATTGTTTGGTAACAATTTTTCGCCTAAAGTCGTTTTTATTTTCCTTTTTGTGTGTTTTATGGTCAGTCTGTAAAAATGGCGTACTACGGGCGAAAGATCGTTCCCAGCAGCGATGTTGGAGTCCAAGGTGCATCCAGACATCCTCCCTATGCTGTCCCTGAACCATTTCTGTAGTGTTTCCATCTTTTTCTGCCCTTTTCCTATGGACCAGGCACCCTCCCCTCATCAGAGCAGGGGGTGCCTGGTGTAATGCTCGAGTCCTCCCATTGACTTCAATGGGGCTCGGGTGCTCGGCCGAGCACTCGAGCCTCAGGGGGTGCTCGGTCAGAGCACCCGAACATCCGAGCATTGGGGTGCTCGCTCATCACTACTTTCCACCAAAAAAGCTCTCATACTCTCCTCCACACCAGCTTCTCCTCAGTCACCCTCAATAGTGATTGGGGGATCATAACATGTAATATGTAGTGATCAGGTAATAATTAAAGATCAGGTGATAATATCAGGTAGTAAGTGATAAGCATTGATCAGGTGATAATATCAGGTAATAAATAGTGATCGGGTGATCATAACATGTAATATGTAGTGATCAGGTAATAATTAAAGATCAGGTGATAATATCAGGTAACACGTGATAAACAGTGATTAGGTGATAATATCAGGTAATACGTACAGTAGTGACAAGGGGATAATATCAATTAATAAGCATGGTCAGGGGATTATATCAGGTAATAAGCAGTCACCAGGTGATAATATCAGATAATAAGCAATGATCAGGTGATGATAGCAGGTAATAAGTGATAAGCAGTGATAATATCAGGTAATAAGCAGTAATCAGGGTATAATATCAGGTAATAAGCAGTGATCAGGTGATAATATCAGTTAATAAGCAGTGATCAGTGGATAATATCAGGTAATAAGCAGTGATCAGTGGATAATATCAGGTAATAAGCAGAAACAAGGTATATATCAGGTAATAAGCAGTGATCAGGTGATAATATCAGGTAATAAGTAGTGATCAGGGGATAATATCAGGTAATAAGCAGTGACCAGATGATAATATCAGATAATAAGCAGTGATCAGGTGATAATATCAGGTAATAAGCAGTGATCAGGTGATAATATCAGATAATAAGCAGTAACAAGGGATATATCAGGTAATAAGTAGTGATCTGGGATAATATCAGGTAATAAGCAGTGATCAGATGGTAATATCAGCTAATAAGTAGTGATCGGGGATAATATCAGGTAATAAGTGGTGATCAGGGGATAATATCAGGTAATAAGCAGTGATCAGGTGGTAATATCAGGTAATAAGTAGTGATCGGGGATAATATCAGGTAATAAGCGGTGATCAGGGGATAATATCAGGTAATAAGTGTTAAGCAGTGATCAGGTCATAATATCAGGTAATACTTAGTGACAAGGGGATAATATCAGGTAATACTTAGTGACCAGGGGATTATAATAGGTAATAAGCAGTGACCAGATGATAACATCAGGTAATAAGCAGTGATCAGGTGATAATATCAGGTAATACGCAGTGATCAGGTGATAATATCAATTAATAAGTGTTAAGCAGTGATCAGGTCATAATATCAGGTAATACTTAGTGACAAGGGGATAATATCAGGTAATAAGCAGTGACCAGGGGATTATATCAGGTAATAAGCAGTGACCAGGGGATTATATCAGGTAATACTTAGTGACAAGGGGATAATATCTGGTAATAAGCAGTGATCAGGGGATAATATCATATAATAAGCAGTAGTCAGGTGATAGTATCAGGTGATAAAAATCAATCAAATAGAAGACTAGTTCCTGTATATTTTTAATACATTTTGGGGGGAAACACTTTCCTTTTTATTTTTTAAATTTTCTGATATATCAACCTGTGGTTCCTCAACTGTTACTAATCTACAATTATCTGACTGAGGATGATGGAAGTTGTAGTCCAAAACAGCTGAAGAGCCACATACTTCTTCCCCCACCATCCCACACTACCTTGTAGCATGAATAAAGGAAAAAAGATTAGCAAGGTCAAAGATAAAATAAGTCTTAGTAAGGTCAAAGATTAAATACGTCTTAGTTTCTTAAGCAGATAGGAAACTGGGCAGGGATGATGGCCAGTTTGTTTTAACCTTCTGTCATTTTCGATATTTGCCTGTGTGCATGTTTTATTAGTCTGTTGTATCTCACACTATTACTGTAATCATATAATGTACCAAACACATTAGCACAGCTACAGTAATCTTAGCTTCTAATTCCATTGGCTGCACCACCTCTTATGTACTGCTGGAGTATATACTGGTGAACAATATCCATTGACACTAAGAATTTAACCCATTAAGGCCCATATGCATGCCCCATAGCATGTGCAGGGATATGTGTACTCTTGTTTTTCCCCTACCCCATGTTTAGCACAGGTGTAGAAGAACTGAATTTCTTGGGTTTACAGTTTGTTTATCCATTTGTTCTCTAATTTGCCAGTGGTTAGGTTTATCTTGACATTTTTAATTTCAGCAAATTTCATTTTTAGTCCTGCAGTGTCATTTACTGGTGAAAACCAGTACTACACATTGATTATAATGTCACTGTACACTTTCTACTGTACCAGTTATGTTATGGCCATAAATTATCTTTTTTAAATTTTATTATTAATATCTCCCATTGTACTGATCTGATTTACTAGCTAAAAGTGTACTCATCAGGGTGTTTGCCCCTGCCAGTTTTGGTAAGAATCCAAAGTCTAGTTTGGTCTCTAAGTCTGACTACAGTTTGTTATAATTTGAACTGGCGGGAAGTAGTTTGGTACACGGAAATTACACAACCAATTTTCATGAAACCTGCAGGATTGAACTGCCAGTTTGACCTGGAATCTAAAATTTCAGCCAATTTCTCTGCAGAAATCAGAAAGTATGGGCAAAATAAAAATGTAAAATAACTAAACTGTCATTGAGACTTAAAAGGGAAGTATCACCTTTTAATAGTATCAATCAGTCCTGAATGTCAAGCCTGTGGACGTGGAGAGATGGTTGGTAGCAGGACCACGGGACACAAACTCTGCCCACTGCATATGATAATCTTAAAGGTGCAGTAAACTTTTTTTATGAAAAAAAATATATTGTAGGACGATTCCTGTTGAGTAAAATATGGGTACGTCCTGATTATTTGAACTGTTATATCATTTGAATAAAACAACTGACAGCAGTGTGAGTGACCTTGTTTCACTCAGCAGGAAAAGCTTTGTAACATACTAGTCTAAAAGCTCATGTACACGGGCCAAGGTCTGGGTGATGTTAACCCTTTGAGTGCAAGAGGGGTATGCAACGCATTGCTTTGCAATGCGATGCACACCCCTCTGGCACTCAAAGGGTTAAGAGGCCAGTCCTGCTCTGCATCCTGCCGCCGACGCAGTCATGCACTGTAGAGACTGCCCGAAAGCACAGAATGCTCCCAGCACAGAACTCCCAGCATTCCGTGCTCCCAACATTCCGTGCTCCCAGCATTCTATGCGTTCAGGCAGTCTCTACTGCACATGACTGCTTCTGACAAACATCCTAGCGAATTATTACATAGAATAGATTTTCATAAAAAAAGTTTACTGCTCCTTTATACATTTTACGGATGTGCAATGCTTTGCATACCTCCTGTTCCTTATAGGGTTAAGTACTCTGCCTGGTTAAGTGTGAAACTTCTCCAAGCAGCTGTCATGTTCGCCTCCATGGACATGACATCCAGGACTGACCGGCCATATTACAATAACTGTGGGGGCTATTATTGGATGTGTTTCTTCCCCTTTAACTACTGAAGCTCTACTGGGCTTCTATAATGAGGTATTTAACTTTATCATTTAATATAAATCATCAGGCACGCTAGCCAGATAACTAACATCGCACACTGGGCTGCATTACCAACTGTCACTTCCTACCATGAAGTACTAGCTCATTTGTATAAAATGAGAAAGAAAAAAATCCAAAAATCTCACACTATTGCTTGAATTAAAAAAAATGGCTACATAAATACATATGATTTTGAAAGCTCTCTAAAAAAATCACCTATTTGTTACAAAGAGACATTTTCACCTTAATTCCTCCAATGCATTGCTTCACCAGCTGCGCCATAGGGAATAAATAAAAATTCCCATTCATTTAACCCTTTGAGTGCAAGAGAAGTATCTAATGCAGCCCAATGCATTGGATACCTTTCAGGCACTCAAAGGGTTAAATTGGTATTTTAATCTCTTGAATATTAGGGAGGTCTCCAACACATTGCTCCAAATTCTCATTGATTTTAATGGAACTTTTAACCTCTTGAGTGCAAGAAGGCTCTCATTGCACTGCTCTGCAATGAATTGGGCAACTTTATAGGTAAAAAAAAAAAGGAAAACATTTACTTTCATGTAAATTTTAATTTGTCCCCTAGTATGCAGTTGATTTGCTCCACAATTGCACACATTTTTTTTGTACATCCGCTTCAGCAGGGCTAACGTAACAAGTAGAACCGGACCAATTCCGGAGCACCACAGGGGTTAAAAAGCTCCATTTAAAGGGATAGTGATGTATTAAAGTGCAGCTCCGAGTCTGCTATATGTTTTTATAACACGTATCGCTATGTTTAATTACTTTCAGTTCTGTAGTTCAAAAGATATTCAAGCTTAAAAGATCCCCCCTCCCTCCCCTTTTCCCTGCGTCACTCTGCCTCGCAGTCTGGTCTGGATGGAGTGTGGTAAGAGACAATCTTCAGTAAGCAAAAGGAAAATCCTGCCCTCCTTCCTCAAGGGGGGTGGGGCTTTCCTTATACTTACTGTGTGAAGATTGTCCCTTGCTGCAATCCGTCCGGTCCCATGACCATATTCCAGATCTAGTGGGAGGCGGCCAGTAGGGATGGGGACGAGATCCTTTCAGATTGAATTGCACTTGAACTACAGAACTGTAAGTAATTAAACATAGTGCTATGTGTTATAAAAACATATAGCAGACTCAGAGCTGCACTTTAAAGTAGGGTGACCACATTTCCCTTCTGCCATTCCGGGACGTGGTCACCCTAGTTGCCCCGTCATACCTTGAGTCCCTGGTGGTCTAGCGGCGTGGAAAGTGCTCTGTGCCTCCTCCGGCACAGAGCTGAAGCTCCCGCGCGCTGTGCTCAGTAATGCAGAGCGCTGGGAGATGATGTCATCTCCCAGCGCTCTGTATTACTAGAGCGCTTGCCTCCAGGTAAGCTGCATTGCCGCCCTGGATGTCAGCCTGCAAGCGGTGTGTCATATCATGGACGCCGCGAGCGGCGTCCATGATGTGACACACCGCTTGCAGGCTGACATCCAGGGCGGCTTGGCTTCATTCCGGGACACTTCATTGTCCCGGTTGAAGATGACCCGGGACGCGGGACATAGCCCTGAAATAAGGGACAGTCCCGGACGTTCCGGGACCCGTGGTCACCCTACTTTAAAGGAGCAGTAAACTTTTTTTATGAAGACACATATTTTATAGAGCTTTTCCTGCTAAATAAAACAGTGTCACTCCCACTGCTGTCAGATGTTTTATTCAAAATTTATAGCAGTTTAAATAACCAGGAAGTGAATTTACTGTGATTACTTCCTGATAGTTCTAACTGACAGAAAGTGAATTTACTGTGTTTACTTCCTGATAGTTCTAACTGACAGGAAATGACTCAGCAGTTTCTATCACATTCTATGGAGCACTGTATGTATCTGACTTTTCTGACTTTCCTCTCCATTAGAATCTAACAGGAAATCTAATTAGAATTTGACCACTAGAGGGCACTGCTAATGTAAAAAAAAAACATGGGTTTAAACTGTAATAACTCTGGAAATATAAATCTCTCGGCAGTGGGAGTACCCTTAGTTTACTCAATAGGAAAATCCCTACAATATATATTTTTTCATAAAAAAGTTTTCTGCTCCTTTAACAGAAACATTACTATCCCTTTAACCCTTTGAGCGCACTTAAAGGGTTAAGTCAAAGGAAATGTGGACAGGTTTTATTTGTCACATATGTTACATTTGGTGTGCCCCAAAATTCCTCTTTTTCTTTGTGCTTATGGCCCCAAATGCATTATTAGTTAGTGTAAAATGTGATCCTGTTTATTTCCAGCACTGGGAGGTACAAATACATTACATCGAGGTGCTATTATGGTGTTATTTTTTATGATATGGGTCATTTGTTCCTTCAAAATATGTTTAGTGCATTTTTTTATCTCCATGAAAATGTGAATCATACCTTTCCTTCACACGTGGAGGTGTATGGTGAGACAAATGTATAAACAGCACCATTAAAAAATCAGCAGTGTTTGCTTTTTATTTTAATAGGGGATACGCGCAAATAAAACTCAGTGAACCATAACAGAAGTGTTCTAGACAGATTAATTAGGATTTAATAATATAAGAAAAACACTTCATTCGTGTAGTGCTCTAATCTATAGTCTATTCTCTCAAGCTCAGGATCACGTGGGACGATGGGATATTTCTGTAACTATTCCATAATTTATTAACATTTGGTAGGAAACAGCATCTACTAGGTGCACTTGTTGAAGAAAATAAAATTTATATTAGATCTATTTGGTTTAAAAAAATCTTACTGGTAGCACTTGGCTGGGAAAAGGTGCATAAATGGTGATCTATAGTATTTAATGAGCTAGTCCTTTTAATCAGCAAATGCACTGGTGTAACTATAGGGGTTGCAGGGGTCGCAGGGGGCGGCCGGGCCCCCTGGAGCGACGGGCCCGTCGCGGGTGCCGCCCCTGATCTCCGTCTGGCATTGTAGTAATGCAGAGTGCTAGGAGATGACATCATCTCCCAGCGCTCTGCATTACTGAAGAGGACCGCGCGGGAGATCGACACACCTCTCCGGGCTCCTGCCACTCCAGTGAGGTAGGAGATAAGGGCATTTTGGAGAGGGCCAATATAGTCGAGGGGGGGCGATTGTGGTCGGGGGGGGCCCATGGCACTTCTTGCACCAGGGCCCGGAGGCTTCTAGTTACGCTTCTGAGCAAATGTGAACAATGTGAGATTATATACCACTTCTGTGTAATTAAACAATTCCTACTAGTATTCTTCTTAACATGTATAACTATATTAATTAAATTCCATGTATTCTCATGATTAATGTGACCACATATATCCCTTTAAAGGGATAGTAATGTTTCACAAAACCAGCAGCTCCAATTAATCTTCATAGTATTTGGGCCATGGAGAGTGTTATTTCAATACTGTCAGAGTTGTAGTTCAAGAGTAATTGAATGATAAAGTATCCCCTCCCGCCCCTTTTACCTAGTGTAAGACACCTCACCTCAGATGTGGAATCTGGTCCATAGACCAGACAGATAACAGCAGGGACAATCTTCTTCCTGTGAGAACAATGAAAGCCCTACCCCCCTTGACAAGTTTTTCAGGTTTTTCCCTTATCTTAACTGAAGATTGTCCCTCTCTGCAATCTACCTGGGCACCTCCCTTCTGCTCTGGCTGAACAGTGTTAAATCAGTAAAAGGGGCGGGAGGGGGATACTCTGTCATTGAATTACTCTTGAACTACAACTCTGGCAGATACTATGATGATCAATTAGAGCTGCTTTTATTATGAAACATTACTATCTCTTTAAGTCAGGGACACATAATTCATATACTGCAGGGTTGTACTGATTTCTCTGCAGTCTTGTGTAATGAAGTTTTCATAAATATCCCTGATTTAAAGGGACATGTGGTCACTTTACTCATGATATAAAGCTGGGGTGGACAACATGAGGCCCTTGAGATGTTACCAGACTATAACCCTGATGATCTCCCTCCAGCAACTGGCTGGCAGAAGAAGATGGGAGTTCTATTCCGGAATCATCTGGAGGACCTCCCGTTACATCTAATATAAAATGTGTGTTGTTATGATATATGAAATCAGACAAAATGACTTAAAGGGATAGTAATACTTCTTTTTAACTTTTTATTTTGTAGGCATTAAAAAAACACAAAGAATGATATAAGTCTTATCGCTCAAACCTTTATGGTTTAAGAGATATTCACAAGCAAAGTATCCCCCTCCCGCCCCTTTTACCTAGTGTAAGCCATCTCTTCTCAGATGTGGAATCCAGTCCATAGACCAGACAGATAACAGCAGGGGACAATCTTCTTCCTATGAGAACAATGAAAACCCTGCCCCCCTTCACAAGCTTTTCAGGTTTTTCCCTTATCTTATTTGAAGATTGTCCCTCTCTGCAATCTACCTGGGCACCTGCCTTCTGATCTGGCTGAGCACTGTTACATCAGTAAAAGGGGTGGGAGGGGGATACTTTGTCATTGAATTACTCTTTAACTACAACTCTGACAGAATTGAAATAACACTCTCCAAGGTCCAAATACTATGATGATTAATTAGAGCTGCTTTTATTATGAAACATTACTATCCCTTTAACAGCAAAGCAAGCATGAAGCCATTTTCATCTTATTTTATTATATGTTAAATTAGTAATCACCACATTTCAGCTTTCTTTTGGCACACAAGAGCACATTCTCAAAATCTGCATAAACAGTGTCCACTGCATTGGCTCAAGACATCTGACAACCTAGTGGGACACTTGCAGTGACCTGTATTTAAAGGGATAGTAAACCCCCCAAAAAGTGCAAGCCAAATGATAGAAATAATAAAAACATACTTAACCCCCTCATTCCCATCTCTCAAACCATTATGGTTTGAGATATATAAGAAAATAAAGTCCTCCGCTCCCTCCCCTTTCTGCCTGACGACTGTAAAGCTGTCAGAGGCAGAATCCGGTCGTCCGACTGTAGGCGGCTCTTCAGGAGTGCTGTCATCGGGATATCCAACTATAATTACTTCATCAGTATGGTCTACATCGTGTGTCTGGCTTTGCATGCACACGTTGTAGACCATTCCGATGAAGTAATCATAGTTAGATATCTCGATGACAGCGCTCCTTAAGAGCCGCCGCCTGGTCCCGGAAGCAGGATCTCATGATGTCCGCTATACAGCTGACGCATTAGAAGGGGGAGGGAGCGGTGGTCTTTATTTTCTTACATCTCTCAAACCATAAGTATGTTGTTATTATTCCTATCATTTGGTTTACACTTTTTTTTTTGGGGTGGGGTTACTATCCCTTTAATATTCCCTGTTAGCACTTTAATGGGTACTAAGTCCAAGAATTATCTGTTATCACGAATGAGAATTTAATACCCTGGCAGCAACACGTTTGCACTAATATTTACAACAGTGATAAAACAATAAACCTACACAAATAATCTGTATTATTATCACCCAGTACGAACAGTGAGCTACGTGCTAAGATCCAAACATGAGTAAATATTGACATCTAGTGGTCATATTTCATACTGCCGTCTCAGTTACTGAAGCTCAGGTACTTGGAACAGTGGGGATTATGCATTAAGGGGTTATAAAGCGATGATAAAGCAGAGATTAGTTCACCAGTGATATCACTTCTGCAGTTCCTTTGTTATTCTATGGAGCCAATGCACTCCAAATTTGGAGATCTTAGTGCATGGGCTTCATAGAATAACATAGGAACTGGAGAAGTGATATCACTGGAGAAGTTATCTGTGCTTTATCACCTCTTTATCACAAATTAGTGCATACAACCCCCGCCCCTAATGATTCTAGAGTAAGTCAGCTGCACCTTGGGAAAATAAAAATTCCCATAATCCACATTGGTTTAACCACTTAAATACTATAAAGTTCCCCAACAGAAGCAATGCATTGGATAGCTCTCTAGAATTAAAGCAGAACTATCACTTGTAATAAAATACCCCCCAAATAATTTTTCTCATAGTGTTAAGCATATCAATACTTTTATTATACTTAGTAAGTCCAGCATTATTTAGAAATGTGCTGTCTCTCCGGCAGACAACAGCGCAGACATCTTGCCGAAGAGGCATCTGTGAGCATGTGCTATTAGTCTCTGTCACCTCTATGATTGTACCTTAATGTACAGACGGGGACAGACAGCGCAGGCATGCACATGCATCTATGTCAAGATCCCTGATGGTGAGTCTCCGAAGAAGTTACATCCTATTGCATACAGTGGTAGAATGCGTCGCTCACTGTGAGAGGTAACCGCACATGCTCAGTAGAGAGTCTCTACTGTACGTGTGTGGTTTCGCACACAGGGAGCTTCGCTTGAGGTGTCTGTAGCTCCCTGCTAAGGATCAGCGCATTTGGCGAGTCTCTACTGTGAAAGACTGCAGTCATGCGCAGTAGAGACTCACCAAACGCACTGCCCCGCTCTGGACGGTTCACTTCCTGTCTCTGCTCCCAGCTCCGGGGCAGCAGTGTGCACTTTAGCCTGTGTATATGGGCTTTCATAGTAGTTTGTAAATAATGCCAGACCTACTAAGGATAATAACAGTATTGACACTATGTTAAAAATTATTTGGGGGCACTTTAATATGCATTAAAGTTTGGCATTAAAGTGATTAACACTAACATTTAATACAATGGGAAATTCGAGGGTTTTTTATATTGCAGTTGGTTTGCCTCAGAATTGTTCTTTTTGTCCAATTACTAATCACACTTTTAGAGAACTAAAGTAAATTTGATTGATATGATTATTCTAAATAAAACCATGCTGACTCTTCCTAATAATGTTTTGGTCATCACAAAGTCCTGAATAATATCAGTTTGTAATCATTCTAAATATCTTACCCACTATGTGTAGACTCGTAGGGCTATAATTTCCAGGTTTAGATTTTAGCAGCTTTTTGAGAGCCTGAACTCCATGCCATGCCAGGACCATCACTGGTCCTTAAGTGCCGGACCACCATGACGGTCCTGGCATGACAATGGTCCTTAAGGGGTTAAGGTGTCAGCCATCACCTTTACCCTGACTAATTAATTTACCTGTCTCAGTGTTAACAGCCCAATGTCAGCCTTCATATTTTGCCAATTATATATTTGTAGAAATTCTTAGGATTTGTCTTGCTCTGTTTTGCAATACTTTTCCCATTTCCTGTTTTAGCTAGCCCGGCTGCTTGTTTGCAGATTCTGTGGCACCATTTTTTTAAATGATGCCTCTGTCCCTACTGATTTAAATAATTTAAAAGCCTGTTTCTTATTATTCATTTCCCTTCATCCTCTTTTTGAAGCCACATAATTTAATTTGTCCCTCCTGTTTTTATTCCTGATAGTATATAGTAATGTGTATGTTTATCCATATTTCTTGTGCAGTTTAATCTTAGAGGACTACATGCAATTATATGACATTAAATATTACTTTTATTTTTGCAACTGATGTTTATTGATTATAATAGAAATTGGAGAGGGTACAGAAGGGCATGGTTGGAGGGGAAACAGGCAAGAAGTAAAACATTTTATAGAGGCACTGCTTTTAGCATCGTAAAATTAAATATTTTGGTTGAATCTTTGTTAATGGGTTCCATATAAGAAATTTTAAAAGATACCATATTATAGTCACTGCTGCCAAATACTCAGTTACCTATCTACTGTATACTATTTCAGAAATACGGGACAAATAAAAATTCCAGTTGACTTAAAAATTGTCTTTTAACTACTTGAATGCTAGAGAGGACTCTAAGACTGAGCTGGAAACCTCGCTAGCAGTCAGGTGGCAAATAGTTCTGTTTATATCAATGGTAATAGTTGCTCAGAACTGTAAAGTCTTTTTGCATATCAGCCTCTCTGAACTCTGTGTTCAGGTGCAATACATATGGTAAAGAACTTGTGTAACCATGCCCTTAAAGGGATAGTAATACTTTGTTTTATCTTTATTTTATTTTGTAGGCATTAGAAAAACATGAAGAACGATATAAGTCTTATGTTTAAGAGATATTCACAAGCAAAGTTTCCCCTCCTGCCCATTTTACCTAGTGCAAGCCATCTCTTTTCAGATATGGAATCCAGTCCATAGACCAGACAGATAACAGCAGGGGACAACCTTCTGCAGGTTTTTCCCTTATCTTAATTGAAGATTGTCCATCTCTGCAATCTACCTGGGCACCTCCCTTCTGCTCTGGCTGAGCAGTGTTACATCAGTAAAAGGGGTGGGAGGGGGATACTTTGTCATTGAATTACTCTTGTACTACAACTCTGACAGAATTGAAATAACACTCTCCAAAGTCCAAATACTATGATGATTAATTAGAGCTGCTTTTATTATGAAACATTACTATCCCTTTAAGTTGTATAGCATTGCACTTGCTCGTGGCACTAAATAAACATTAATTAATTATTTCTTGTAAACTACTCTGAGGAATTGCATACCCATTATCATTTACCAGGAGATCACAGCATGTTAAAGCAGGAATTTGGACTATAGCTCATATATATCTTTATATATGTATGAAAAAAAGAGGAAGGAAAGGGAGTAATTTGACAAAATCTCTGCAATGAGTTACACACACTATTTTAAAAAGCCCCTCTTTCCACTCCAGTGAAAATCTCTGCAAATACTTGCACTGACTTCACTACACACAGATGCAAGGAGATGCAGGGGCTACAATGAACACACGCACAATATGCAAAATGCTACATGCAAAACAATAAGCACACAATGCTATGTACACAATGCTGTGTGCTATATGCAAAACTCTATTTGCAATACACAGTTTGTAAAATGGAAAATGCTATACACAAAAAGCTATACATAAAACACTGTACACAAAACGCTATATGCAACCCGTAAAATGAAAATTGTAAAACCAAAACGCTACAAAAAAGCTATATGCAAAACACTATACACCAAACGCTAAATGATTTATGCAAAACGCCATATGCTATACACAATGAAAAATGCAGAATTCTATATGCAAAATGCTATATGGAATACACAGTATGAAATGCGTAGAATACAAAATGCTATGCAAAAAAGCTATATGCAGAACACAAAACACTAAATACAAAACACTATATGCAATACGCAAAACAATGTATGCAAAAATCTATATGCTATATGCAAGGCCTTCTTTTCTTTGGGATGTGCTAAAACTTTTGTCCAAAAAAGAGAAGAGTGGGAAAACTGGCACTTTTTTCCTTTCCACAAAAATGTAAAATTTTTCTACCATGAACCTCAGCCTTTTTAAACTGCACTAGAAAAACACATACGGACCGCCAGTCTTATCCCAACATAGTCACAGAATCATACGCACTGAACAGGTCTATGAGTAAGCACAATAGTGCGAAACGCGTTAGACTGTACCCCTAAGTGTTCTGTGTTCCTTTTTCCAATAAAGAAGGTGATTTTATGATTATTGAATGCACTGGACATCGTTTTTCATACGCACTGAACTCCAGCCTTGTCCCACAGTAGCCATACAACTATACAAATGGACCCTTGTCCCAAGACTTTTCCCATTACAAAGGTAGCCAGACATACTGTCCACCGAGACTTGTCTCAATGGGCTTGTAACCAGAGAACCATGCTCGCTGATCCCCACCCAAGCCATGTCCCACTAGACAGGTATAACCAGAGCCTCACACACTGAGTCTAACATTCACCCTACTGGAAACTGAAGGTTTTCACCTTGTCCATTTTTTTATTTTTGGCTGCTATATCTTTGTCCTTTGTGGCAATTCACTACAGGATTGGTTGTTGCTTTTATCACACCAATGGCTGACATGACCAATAATCCAAATCCTTTCTCTTTATACCTTTTGTTTAAAGGGATAGTAATACTTTGTTTTATCTTTATTTTATTTTGTAGGCATTAAAAAAAACATGAAGAACGGTATAAGTCTTACCTCTCAAACCTTTATGGTCTGAGAGATATTCACAAGCAAAGTTCCCTCTCCCGCCCCTTTTACCTAGTGTAAGCCATCTCTTCTCAGATGTGGAATGCAGTCTATAGACCAGACAGATAACAGCAGGGTACAATCTTCTTCCTATGAGAACAATGAAAGCCCTGCCCCCCTTGACAAGTTTTTCAGCTTTTTCCCTTATCTTAATTGAAGATTGTCCCTCTCTGCAGTCTACCTCTGCACCTCCCTTCTGCTCTGGCTGAGCAGTGTTACATCAGTAAAAGGGGCGGGAGGGGGATACTTTGTCATTGAATTACTCTTGAACTACAACTCTGACAGAATTGAAATAACACTCTCCAAGGTCCAAATGATATGATGATTAATTAGAGCTGCTTTTATTATGAAACATTACTATCCCTTTAACCAAGAGTTGGAACACCAGATATGAAGAATCCTACATCTACCTGTCTGTACACAGGTAAAACTACAGAAAATTCACAGATTATGCCACCCAGCCAAGACCATTTCCTAGCTGTCGAAACTCATCCTGCACTGCAGTAGGACCTTGTTTGTGGTTAAATCATTAGTCCCAAGATGAAAAACAACAAGACACACTCTTGGGAAAATTGTAAGTGGCTGCGTGCCCATTAAATAAACAAACATTCACATAACAGCACTGATATGACTTTCCTCTTTTGGCAGCAAATAAAATAAACTGTTTATTGAAATGTTAACCTTTCAGTAGTCTTAATTATTTCTTGTCTTGACACATTTAAGGGAGACTCATGAAACATTGACCAAACATTAAAGTGTTTGTTGCTTAAAGATAATAGCTAAGAATGTATATATATATATATATATATATATATATATATATATATATATATATGAAATATTTTTGTGTGTGCATATATATGCAACATCAATGATTATCAATGATTATACCTTTTTTATTGTACTAACAGTATATTTTCTGGACAAGCTTTCCAGAGTGACAAGCTCCATTTAGTAAATTAAAAGCAATAATAATCATCAAAATGAGACATTCATGTCAGGAAAGGCAGGCAATGCATGGGTTAAGAAGACACAAAGTAATAAACTACAGATCACACTTGTTTAAAGGGATAGTAATGCTTCACAATAAAAGCAGCTCCATTTGATCTTCATAGTATTTGGGCCATGGAGAGTGTTATTTCAATCCTGTCAGAGTTGTAGTTTAAGAGTAATTGAATGATAAGGTTTCCCCCTCCCGCCCCTTTTACCTAGTGTAAGCCTCCTCCCTTCAGATGTGGAATCTGGTCTCTTGATCAGACAGGTCACAGCAAGGGACAATCTTCTTACTGTGATCATAAGGAAACAACCCCCCCCCCGACAGGATTTTCAGGTTTTTCCTTATGATCACTGAAGATTGTCCCTCTCTGTGATCCATCCGGACAGTCTTGATGCTCTGAGGTGAGTAGTGTTACATCAGTAAAAGGGGCGGGAGGGGGATACTTTATCATTCAGTTACTCTTGAACTACAACTCTGACAGGATTGAAATAACACGCTCCATGGCCCAAATACCATGGAGATTAATTGGAGCTTCTTTTATTGTGAAACATTACTATTCCTTTACATCCTCATTGCAGTCATTAGTATTAGAACATATGAGTTGGTATCTGAAAGTTTGTTTATGAATGATGCCTTGTTTAGTGTGATATGGGTGAAAGCTGGACCTTTGAAGATAACGTTACCTGTCTGTGGGTTTTCTGTATACAGATGAACTGAATTTGCAATTGCTGAATGTTATGGTTGTGTCTACTAAATAAACATGTTCTGCAGAGAAATCCATTTTAAATTCAATAGATTGGTGAAATGATTTGAAGGGTTTTTGAGTCTGAGTTCTTTTCATTTTGTTCATATTTCTTTTTACTTGATTAAGAGAGGTTGCTACTCTCAAAAGTTCAGCCTCATTCATTTTGCACCTATATCTCCAGACTAACACAGCTATCCAAAGCAACGAAATTAAATGGTATACATACATTCTTTATTAATATATTAAATACTCACACTCTTATATGTACATACTGGTACATATTTACACATCAATTAAAACACTTATATATTCCTCATATATCCCTACTCCCTAGAGGTGTATGCAGTTTGAGAGCAAATCCTTTCTCTGAATAGACATTTCTTTGTTACTTGGGGCTCTATCCAAGCAAAGACAGTGGATGCCTGACTTTTAAAGCGGAACTACCCTGTCACAAAATGTTTAGCTTAACTAAGTCCCCTTCTGTCGACTAGCTGCTAAGTAGTGCTAGTTGCCAGAATTTTTACCTGATTTAATAGATATATGATTTATTCCCCTATCTGTCAGTAGCACGGAGTGCGGACATCTTGCCAGAATGACATCCGTGTGCCTGCGCTGTCAGTCCCAGCCGGAGCCATATGGCTCCTAGCAACTCCTCCTAGACCCGGCTGGGACTGACAGCGCAGGGGCGCGGACGTCATTCTGGCAAGATGTCCGCGCTCCGTGCTACTGACAGCTGGGGAATAAAGCATATATCTATTAAATCAGGTAATAAATCTGGCGACTAGCACTACTAAGCAGATAGTCACCAGAAGGGACTTAGTTAAGCTAAACATTTTGTGACATGGTAGTTCCGATTTAATTGTAAGACCAGACCACAGAGCTTGCAGTCAGCTGAGTAATCTACCTGAATCTACACAGCCTGCTCTTTTTCATATTGACCTACCTGGAATCACAAAGCCCACAACAAGACGTGCAACAAAACTGATAAAGGGATTGGAGGATCTGATTTATAAAGAGAGACTAGCCAAACTGGGTTTGTTTACCTTAGAGAAGAGACTTCTAAGCTATGATATGATTACCATCTACACATATACTCGAGATCAATACACATAACTCTTCAATTAAATATTTATTCAAAGAGCTGAGCTAAGAATGAGAGGACATCCATTAAGACTAGAACAAATGTGCTTTTGGCTAAAACAAAGGCAAGGATTTTTTACAGTTATGGCAGTAAAACAATGGAATTCTTTGCCTTGGGATGGTGTACTGTAACTGCTTCCAAAAAAGTAATGGATACATATCTAGCACAGAACAATATTGAGAATTATGTCAGATGGCTTCAATGCAGATAGGTTGTTGATTCGGGGAAACATCTGCTGTCATTTGGAATCAGGAAGGAATTTTTTACCCACTTGGGGCTTAATTGGAAATGGCTTCAGTGTTTTTCTTTTTGCATTCAGCTGGATCAACACGGTTGATCTGTCATGGGCTGGACTAGATGGACACATGTATTTTTTTTCAGCCTCATCAACTATGTTACTGTTACTATGTACACTACAAACTTAACTACCTGAAACCAGGGGAGGTGAGTAATGCATTGCTGAGCAGTGTCAGTGAGTGGGGAGGTAATGTAGGGATAAGACAGGAAGTCAGTGCTAGGGGAGGTGGGTAATGCATTGCTGAGCAGTTTCAGTGAGTGGGGAGGTAATGTAGGGATAAGACAGGAAGTTAGTGCTAGGGGAGGTGGGTAATGTATTGCTGAGCAGTGTCAATGAGTGGAGAGGTAATATAGTGATAAAACAGTTATTCAGTGCTAGGGGAGGTGGGAAATGCAATGCTGAGCAATGTCATTGAGTGGAGAAGGTAATGCTGTGCTAAGGCAGGATGTCAGTGCAAGCAGAGGCGGACAATGCTTTGCTGGGCAGTATCATTGAGTGAGGGAAGTAATGTAAGGATAAGTCAAGATGTCAGTGCTAAGGTAGGTGGGCAATGCATTGCTAAGCAGTGTCATTGAGTGGGGAGGTAATGTAGGGATAAGACAGGAATTCAGTTCTAGGGGAGATGGACAATGCATTGCTGAGCAGAGTCAGTAGGTGGGAGAGGTAATGTAGGGATAAGACAGGAAGTCAGTGCTACGGGAGGTAGACAATGCACTGCTGATCAGTGTCAGTGAGTGGGGAGGTAATGTAGGGACAAGACAGGAAGTCAGTGCTGGGGGAGGTGGGTAATGTATTGCTGATCAGTGTAAGTGACTGGGGGAGGTAATGTAGTGATAAGACAGGAAGTGGGAGGTGGGCAATGCATTTCTGAGTGGTGTCAATAAGTGGGGAAATCTAAGCCAGGAGGTGCCTGCATGTCATGTCTTAATTAGCAGAATCAAATAATCTAAATAACTAAAAAAAAGTTTATTTGTCTTTTTTTGAGCTTTAAAAGGAGTGTATTAGTCATTAATCAATAATCAGTAATGTCAACATGAGAGTAAAACAAATGTTATAATTTTGAAACCTTGCTCAAAATCACCAAAATAGTTGAAATGATTGGTTACTTATTAACAGTTACACAAATGTAACATTCACTGGCTCAGTCATTTGATTGACTTCCCTGTGAGTTTTACTTTAATTTTAAGTTCTATACACAATACAGTAAGGTACAGAACATTTCAGTTCCTCTCAGTAAATGCGTCTCTTTGCCCTTGACAGCTGAAGTTCATTCTTACTTAAAAGAATGAGATAAGAAAGCAAGTAAATTAGCACTAAATAAAGTTCACAGGTCAAGTGAAAGAGATTCTCTAAGATATGGACACATTCCAGATCTTCCTTTGCAGTGAGTGAGCCCAGTCCAATGGCCAAGAAATAGCTACAAACATGGGCAAAGTTCATCAAGAAAAGCTCTCACCTGGCAAGTTATCAAGTGCCACTTGACACTTGACAATGAAATAAGGGGACTTGTGCTCTCGCCACAAGAAGTCATCATTAATTATATTTGAAGACTGAGATATTGCTGAGGTACAAAGAGCACCTCAGTGATCTGCATGGAAAGATTACTGACGATGTACAAGTATTCCTACCCTTTGGATTGTGATTTGAGGATACTTATCAAGGGCAGATTTATTTATCACTGCAAAAAGAATAGAGATGAGCGAGCACCCCGATGCTCGGGTGCTCGGGTGCTCTGACCGAGCACCCCCGGAGGCTCGAGTGCTCGGCCGAGCACCCGAGCCCCATTCAATTGAATGGGGCGACACGAGCATTACACCAGGCACCCCCTGCTCTGATGAGGGGAGGGTGCCTGGTCAATGCCCCCCTTCATCTCCGCAATGTCCCCCTTCATCTCCGCAATGTCCCCCTTCATCTCCTCTATGCCCCTCTTCCACAATGTCCCCCTTCATCTCCGCTATGCCCCTCTTCCACAATGTCCCCCTTCATCTCCTCTATGGCATAGAGGAGATGAAGGGGGACATTGTGGAAGAGGGGCATAGCGGAGATGAAGGGGCACATTGTGGAAGAGGGGCATAGAGGAGATGAAGGGGGACATTGTGGAAGAGGGGCATAGCGGAGATGAAGGGGCACATTGTGGAAGAGGGGCATAGAGGAGATGAAGGGGGACATTGTGGAAGAGGGGCATAGCGGAGATGAAGGGGGACATTGTGGAAGAGGGGCATAGACTCTATGCCCCTCTTCCACAATGTCCCCCTTCATCTCCGCTATGCCCCTCTTCCACAATGTCCCCCTTCACCTCCACACTGTCCCCCTTCATCTCCGCAATGCCCCCTTCATCTCCTCAATGCCCCCGTACCTCCAGTCCCTGGTGGTCCAGCGGAGCGTCTTCAGATCTGTGCCTCCTCCGGCACAGATCCCCGCCACCCGAACACGGCGGGCGAGCACATGGCGGTACTCGACGAGTACCGCCATGTGCCGAGCAGAGCAATGCTCGAGCCGATCCGAGCATCGGCCGAGCACGCTCGCTCAACACTAAAAAAGAACTATGCGGCTCCGTATATGTAGTATAATCATAATTAAGGGCTAAATATCTTCAGACACATACACATTTCAATGGAGATCATCAACCACCAAATAGCAGTGTGCAAATGTAGAAACCTCCTTCGGCCTCTTAATACACAAACTTGCTTTTTCAGTTGCACCACTTCATGATGTAAGTAGGTAAAACAGGCCATGCAACATTATTTCTTCTTAAAATCAATCATCTTTATTCAGTGGTATAAAATTCATACCTGTTTCCCAGATGTCTCCAAAACAGATACAGCTTACTTACAGAGTGGACAATAGCAAGTTATTGATTGAAGTGACAATCAACGCATTTTGCGCTTGCACAGAGCTTATTCATGATAACACTCATCATGCTACAAACTAACAGTTTCTTCACTATTTAAATTCTCTGCGTCCAATCGGCATCCCAAACCTAAAAGAGGCTAATTAAATCCATCTGTGACTCTAAACGTCTCTCCTGTTTCATCATTGCTTCCGCTTTCTATCCTATCAATTAAAGACAAAATATCCACTTACATCTGAACTCAACTCGAACCAATACGGTCCGCTTCAAGGTGTAGTTCAACAACAAACCCATCGTGATCCAACACAATGAGCAGAATCCCAGTGGATCGGCCTTAACAGGACATTACTATAACAATATAAGCAATACAAATAAATCAATATAACAAATACACTCTCAAATTCAGAAAATGTATATAAACTAACCTCCAATTTTAATATATAACGCTGACAGGACGCAGAGAAACAAACAAATAAAATAAAGCAAACTGACTACATAGCACTCCATTTAATTTAGATCATAGCAGTTAACATCATGAATCATAAGTAACTTTCATTCCAGCGCACCGCAATAACACCGCTCATGCCAAAAGAGAAAAAACGTTCTCCTCGGCACGCAAATATGCTGATACGCTGAAAGGACTCCACCTAACATAATCACTGCCCTAGTTCTCATAATAATACTTCAAACCTACAAATGGAGTCCCATATACTTATTCTTACAGTTATAAGTCTGAATACTTATATATAGAAATATTTATTTATCACTTGTAATTGCAACAGTATTAGATCAGGAGATGGACCTGTTTGGCATAGGCTAAGATACTGGAAACAGGGTAGAGGCTTATGCCACAAGATGATTGGGAACAGTGCTTGAGTGCAAAGCTGACCACATGCGTGCCCTAGATGCCAAATAAAAATGGGCCACTAGGTTAAATACCTGGTTCCAGGTGAGCCTGGACCTGATCTGCATGGGAGGTAAGGAAAAATCCATTGCACTCAGATATTCTTCTTTAAAGAGGAACTACCCCGTTAAGTAAAGTCTCCCTGCAATATTTAGGCAGGAGGCGACTAGCTTAATAATAGTTATTTTACCTCACAAATGTAGCCCCTTTCAAAAAATCCTTAAGCTTCCGAGACCGGAAGCCAGGCATCATTGCAGACATCTCGCTTGCGTGACTGCGCTGTCAGTCCCCGTCTCTCTACAGAAGCAATACACTGACCCGAACGGCACCGGAAGGAACTGACGGCGCAGGTGCACAGACTGCAGTAACATGGCCGTCAGTCTCGGAAGCTTAAGGATTACTTTACAAGGGGCTACTTTTGAGAGGTAAAGTATTATTAAAGGGATAGTAATGTTTGATAATAAAAGCAGCTCTAATTAATCATCACAGTATTTGGACTTTGGAGAGTGTTATTTCAATTCTGTCAGAGTTGTAGTTCAAGAGTAATTCAATGACAAAGTATCCCCCTCCCGTCCCTTTTACTTATGTAACACTGCTCAGCCAGATCAGAAGGGAGGTGCCCAGGTAGACTGCAGAGAGGAACAATCTTCAATTAAGATAAGGGAAAAACCTGAAAAACTTGTCAAGGGGGGAAGGGCCTTCATTGTTCTCATAGGAATTAGATTGTCCCCTTCTGTTATCTGTCTGGTCTATGGACTGGATTCCACATCTGAGAAGAGATGGCTTACACTAGGTAAAAGGGGCGGGAGGGGAAACTTTGCTTGTGAATATCTTTTAACCCATAAAGGTTTGAGAGATAAGACTTATATCATTCTTCACATTTTTTAATGCCTATAAAATGAAATAAAGTTAAAACGAGGTATTACTATCCCTTTAAGCTAGTCACCACTTGCCAAAGTATTGCAGGGCGACTTTACTTAATGTGGTAGTTCCGCTTTAAAAGCACTTTCTTTATTCGAAATGGAACACAGAATACTGGGGCATCATAGTCTTACATGTTTCGCACAACAGTGCTTACTCATAGACTGAGTCTATGAGTAATCACTGTTGTGTGAAACGCATAAGACTATGATTCCCCAGTGTTCTTTGTTCCATTCCGAATAAAGAAAATGTTTTTAATGAAGAATATCTGAGTGTAGCGGTTTTTCTTTACCTGTTCATGCCATGGATGTATCGGCTCATCTTTCCACTTTGCACCATGTCATCATTTTGCATCGGTTTGTGATAAATATTATACCATAGCCAAGACTGGTGCCGCTTACTCTGAACCGCTGAGCTGCATGGGACCCTTGCAAGTCAGGGAGAAGCAGAAGCAAACAAGATTCTGGTAAGAGTCAAGACAAACTGTGAAACAGGAAAAGAGGTCGAAAACAGGACAGAGGACAGGGCAGATTGAACAGGCAAAGGCAAGAAGGAACTAACTAAATAAATGGGTCAAAAAGCGAGTCTGAAGCAACATCACAATGGACTGGAAAATGATGCATAAAAAGTTTCAAAGAGATGTGCATGCAGATGTAAGTGCAGGAGAACTTGCAGTGGATATAGATTATCACATCACTGCAAAGCACAACTCTGTTCTGCAAAGATGAGTACAAACACCTCAGCGGTATCAGCAGTCCTTTCTTATATGGAGAGGTGGGGGTATTTATCATGGAACTACACACACTTTGATATCCCTTAAGAAGAAAACACAATTTACATAACAGTGTATAGAATGATAAACATGGCCTACTGTTTCCTGGCACCAACACTACTGTTACCTGAAATAGAATTTAGAGAGAAATTACACTGATAAGAATAAGTCTACTACACAGGCAGGGCCGGATTTGTAATTAGGCAGAGGGGCACCTGTCCTTCGGATCCCCTGCTTGGTGCCCACGGCTCACAACAACATGGTGAGGTCTCAGTCTGTGCCTTCTGTGGCACAGACTTGAAGCTGCTGTGAGCTCCCTCGCTGGCTCTTTAGTAATACAGAGCGCTGGGAGTTGACATCATTACGCTCTGCATTACTGATGAGAAGACTGCGCGGGAGCTCCAGCAGTTGCAGCTCTGTGCAGAAGGAGGAGGCACAGACAGACCTCTCCTCTCCAGGGTAGGAAACGGACACGGGGGGCAATATGGAGATGATGGGGGCACTGTGAGGGGCAATATGGAGATGATCATGGGGCAATGTGAGGGGCAATATGGAAATGATCATGGGGGAAATGTAAAGGGCAATATGGAGATGATGGGGCAATGTGAAGGGATATGGAGATGATGGGAGCACTGTGAGGGGCAATATGGAGGTGATCATGGGGGCACTGTGAGGGGCAATATGGAGATGATGGGGCAATGTGAAGGGATATGGAGATGGTGGGGGCACTGTGAGGGGCAATATGGAGGTGATCATGGGGGCAATGTGAGGGCCAATATGGAAATGATCAAGGGGCAATGTGAAGGCCAATATGGAGATGATGGGGGCAATGTGAGGGGATATGCAATGTGAGGGGATATGCAATGTGAGGGGATATGGAGACGACGGGGGCACTGTGAGGGGCAATATGGAGATGATCATGGGGGCAATGTGAGGGGCAATATGGAGATGACGGGGGCAATGTGAGGGGATATGCAATGTGAGGGGATATGGAGATGATGGGGGCACTGTGAGGGGCAATATGGAGATGATCGTGGGGGCAATGTGAGGGGCAATATGGAGATGATCATGGGGGCAATATGGAGATGATCATGGGGGCTAGTTGGAGATGATGGGGGGCTAGTTGGAGATGATGGAGGCAAGTTGGAGCTGATGAAGGCAATGTGAGGGCAATATGGAGCTTATGGGGGGGGCAATGTGGAGATTAGGAGCATTGTGGAGATGGCAAATTGGGGGGAGGGGGCTTCAGATTTCTGTGCCTACAGGCTCCTGGGATGTAAATCCAGCCCACTGGATATACTTGGTCATTGATAAATATCCGGTGGGTTTTTATCAATCATTCCAGTGCAGAACAGCGTATCTGTTACATAGACACCGCTGTCTTCAGAGACCACTAACAGGATGTGTCTTTAGTGTTCCCTGCTTGTGCACAGGTGAGTTAATCACAGGATCAGTCATTTAATGGACTCACCTGTGCACGTGCAGAGAATTCTTAAAGACATGCGTCCGTATGTTCAAAGAGGTAGTGAAACAGCTTTTGTCGTCTGTAAGAACATTTATAAGTACGGTGTTGTTGGGCTCAGTAATATTTTCAGAGAGTGTCGGTTGTGATCAGAAATGTGTAGTTGAAGTATGATTCCTGACTGAAATTGTTGCATGTAATGACAAAAAAATGTGACTTCCTCCACTTTTTCTTAACCCCTTAAGGACCGGCACGTGCACGCGTGGCCGGCACTTGAGGACCACGGGGCTTTTTTTTTTAAAAACTTCCGGTTCAGGGCTTCCGGAGCGGCATGCAGCCGCGCCAGGAGCCCTGAACTCCATGCCGTGCCAGGACCGTCACTGGACCTCAAGTGCCGGACCGCCGTGATGGTCCTGGCACGTCAATGGTCCTTAAGGGGTTAAAGTACAAATTCTGTAATTTGTACACCATTTTTTTGTCTTTGCATATGAAAAAATTCTTTACCCCATACGATGATGGCGAATAGTTTAGCCATGCCCTTTCCCCACCCTTTTGTCCGGCAATTGTGGAGTTGTGTCATACATTACGGACATTACTAGTTTTTTGTTGTGTATTCTATAGAAAATATGTCTTTCATGCATACAATGACTTATTTTTTTGTCAATCTTTTGACATTTTTTGTCATTATCCATTTGAACATATGGACTATGTGGTCTGTTGTGAGTTCTTGAGGAGTGGTTGGGAACCACTATAGACATAAAAGCCCCACCCACATTCTGCAGGATCATGTAAGAATTCTCAGATATTGAGACTGTAAAGAACTAGCTCACTTTTGAAGCAAACCAGCTGAGACACGGGGGTATATTACATTTACCATTGATCTAAATGTGTTTTTTAAAGGGACAGTAATGTCCCATAAAAAATGATTACAGTTTTGTAGAGATTAAAAAAATAAATGATATGACACAAATCCTATCTCTAAAACCACTTTGGTTTGAGAGATATCCTCCGTTAAAGTTCCCCTTTCCCTCCCCTTCTCTGAGGTCAGCTGTAAGCTGACAGCAGGAGTTCCTGGTCTGGGAACCGACAAGAGGCTCTACAGCAGAGCTGCACTAGCACAATTTAAAAATAATTACTTCTTTGGAATGGTCTACAAAGTGTTCCTGGTTTGCAAACACACTTTTTAGACCATTCCAAAGAAGTATTTTTTTTTTTTAATCTCGCTATTGTGGCTCTACTGAAAAGCTTCCTCGTGTCAGCCGACACAGATCTCCTTCTGTCAGTTTTACTGCTGACATCAGGAGAAGGAGAACTTTAGCGGAAAATAGCTCTCAAACCATAGCGGTTTGAGAGACAGGATTTGTGTCATATCGTTAATTTTTCTAACCTCTACAAAACTCTAATAATTTTTTATGGAACATTACTGTCCCTTTAATCTCCTGTGGAGCAATGCTGTGGACATTCCTCTTGTATTCAGGGGTTAAAAGCCATATTTAATCAATATATTTTTTTGCCCCAGAATTACTCCCGTTCATCTCAATAAATCTGTGTCTCTGTGAGTTGCTACTTTCCAGCAGTACACTATAACAGTTGCAATGAAAAAAAATAAATATAAAAAAGTATATATATATATACATAAATAGTTAATACATTGAATTCAAAGCTGTGTTGTTTGCTGGGGCTAACCCCCTGAGTGCCAGAGGGGCACGCAACGCATCTCTTTGCAATAAGCCACGTACCCCTCCGGCACCCAAAGGGTCAACACAGTGGGACTGCATATATTAAGAATGCTACAATGCCAACAATTCAACCTACAACTTGTGCCCATATAGATATATACATATACACATACATACACACATATATATATACACATACAAATACACACACAAATACATACACATACACATATATATATACACACATACAAATACACACATACACACACATATGCATATATATATATATATATATATATATACATATATACATACATATACATATACACACATACACATATACATACATGCACATATACAAATACACACACACATACACATATATATACACACACATACAAATACACACACACATACACATATATATACACACACATACAAATACACACACATATGCATATATATATATATATATATATATATATATATATATATACATATATACATACATATACACACATACACATATACATACATACACATATATATATATATATATATATATATATATATATATATATATACACATACACACATACATATACACATACACACACATATACTTGTATACACATGCATACACATATATACACATATACACACAAACACATATAGTCATACACATATAACCATACAATATATCTATATACACACATATACACACACACAAATATACATGTATATAGCATACACACATAAACACATACACATGGATACATACATATACATAAATGCATATACCTAAATATGTACATACAATATGTCGGAATGCATACTAACACATATATCTATACATAAGTATCTACATATATGTACCAGTACACATACACATACGCATATATACATAAACACATGCATACATACCCACACGTATATACATGTACATAAACCCACATATACATATAGAATAGTCCACCTACATATATATACGCCTGCATGCATAAAGGCATGGGAAAGCATATGTCAGTATGTATACTTAATATGTTAATAATAATATGAAACCTGTCATTAGAATGCATGTTAACATGTGGATATATATGAGGAGTAAGATAATGATAGAGGGCTCATGTGAAACTTTGATAGTGGGACAGGAAACCCAAATCAACATTTAGTCCTCTGTTCTTGCTGATAAAAAATATAATCATTCTGGCTTCAAAAGTTTTTCTTTCTTGGGTATTTCTAAAGTTCCCTTTGAGCACTTTGATTTTTAGGTCCCTAATTGAGTGTTCAGGCTGGGTAAAATGGTGTCCCACAGGTGTGCAGTAGGATCCTTCTTTGTGATGTTTGTCTGTGCATGTTCATTCTGCCATTTAATTGCTGTGTGATTTCCCCAATGTAGCACCCTAGGTGGCATTTGGTGCAGTGTATCATATACACCACATTGCTAGATGTGCAGGAGTATGATCCTTTAATGCTGTAGGTTTTGTTGTTGTGGGTGGCTTTGTTGTCTGGGCATATATGCTGGCATAGTTTGCAGCGAGGTTTCTTGCATTGTCTGGTACCTTTTTCTGTATTCTTCTCATCAGTGTGTAGTTTCCTGCTGATTAGTTTTTGTTGAAGGTTTGGTGGTTGTCTAAATGCCAAAATGGGGGTTTCAGAGAAGATATTTTTCAGAGTATCATCTTCTGCTAGTATTTGTTGTAGATCTTTAACAAATTTCCGTATTTCTTCAAGAGCTGGGTTGTAGGTGACTACAAGTGGTACCCGTGTAGAGATTTTTTTCTTCCTGTACTGCAGAAGGTGTGTGCTTGGTGTTTTTAGAGCAGAGTGGATTTGTTTGGTAATAATCCTAGATTTGTAGCCTTTCTGTCTCATAGACTGGGAGAGTACATTTAGGTGTGAGTTACAATCATTAGGGTCAGAGCAAATTCGATGGTATCTAGTTGCTTGGCTGAAGATGATGCTCTGTTTAGTATGGGAAGGGTGGAAGCTGGAGCTGTGAAGGTAGCTGCATCTGTCTGCGGGCTTTTTGTAGAGCGAGGTGTGGATTGTGCCTTTGGTACATGCCACCGTTGTGTCCAGAAAGTTTACAGATTTTGTAGAGTATTCCATTTTTAGTTTGATTGAAGGGTGGAATGAGTTAAAAGAATCATAGAATTGTATGAGGTTTTTCCTCACTCTCGGTCCAGATGAGGAAAATATCATCGATGTATCGGTAATACTTGTATGGTTTGGTATGTTGTATGTCTAGGAATCTCTGTTCTAGTGAGAAGCTAAGAAATCATCTGATCCACCAGCTCTACAACAAGAAACATAACATTCAATATGAAAAACAATGCCTACTTCAAAAACTACGTGATGATAATATATATATCGCCAAACAACTAGAAAACAAACTACACTATTCTTACAAAAAACAAAAGCAGGACCTTTTCAAGAAGAAAACAATAAACTTATCAGACTTCAACAGGACTACCTCAAACATCTGGCAGAACAAGAGAAATCACAAGAGATATCAGGGATAGTTAATATTTCTGATTATGAACTATCAGACTCAGAAGTATCAGTTCTCTCTAAAGGACTATCACTTTGTCCTAGCACAAAACTTGATCACATTCAGCTTTACTCTGACTTGGAAGAACTTTTCAGAAGGATGCGACTTAAGGAATATTTCCAGGATAAAGAGAACACTGTAACAACAGATTACAACAACAGCAAAAAGAACACCCACTTCACTCCAATACCAGGACAAAATGCCAAACTGGACAGTTACATTGAAAGTTTCCGTATAAGAACTGCATCTTTGACAACCAAACAAAACAAAAATAACTTTTTTTCATAATGTCACAGTACAGGAACAAGCTGCTATAAGTGACTTGAGAAATAATCATGCTATCACCATCAAACCAGCAGATAAGGGAGGAGCAGTGGTGATAATGAACACCACAGACTACATAAAAGAGGGGGACAGGCAATTGTCAGATGGTAAATACTACAAAAAACATAACGAAGACCCCACCAAGGAGTATACATTGCAACTCAGGGAGCTCATCAAATCCTTCCCTAAGAAGCTACAACCAGAACTGGAATCACTCATACCCACCAGTGCCTGCATGGGCAACTTCTATATGCTTCCCACTGGACCACCAGGAATGTAGGAGATTTAGAGGTAATGTGGAAGGGGCATTGTGGAGATGGGGGCATTGTGGAAGGGGCAATGTGGAGATGGGGGCATTGTGGAGATTGAGGGGCATTGTGGAAGGGGCGATGTGGAGATTGAGGGGCAATGTGGAGATTGAGGGGCAATGTGGACATGGGGGTAATGTGGAGATTGAGGGGCAATGTGGACATGGGGGCGATGTGGAAGGGGCGATGTGGAGATTGAGGGGCAATGTGGAGATTGAGGGGCAATGTGGAGATGGGGGCAATGTGGAGATGGGGGGCAATGTGGAGTTGGCCAATGTGGTTGGGGGGGCCCATGGCAATTCTTGCACCAGGGCCCCATGGCTTCAAGTTACGCCTCTAGCTTGAATTGAGTAAAGCTCCCAAAAAGTGTTTTTTCTGCAATATTCTTCCCAATGTGCCATTTGTCTCAAATGTATTACAGGTCTAGGTAAGTCCTTCTGTTAAATAAATTAATAGTAAATAATTCCCATAGGATTACCCCCCTTTACCCCCTTGGATGCTAGAGACATATTCAACGCATTGCTAAGCAATACGTTGGAGATGTCTAAAATTCAAGGGGTTAAATAATCTCACAATCCATTGTATTGAGTTAGGTTTTGTACTTACAGTTATTGGGAAATAGTCCCTCATGTACCTCCAAACCACACTTCTTCTTAGTAAATGACACCTTCGTCCGCCCTTGCTGGGAGTGTCCCAATCAAAAAACCACCAGATTCCGTACAACACGCTGATTATCCAGAAGCGGGTGAAGAGCAGCGCAAAGAAGAGAATGATGCAGGTCTGAGCTACAAGAGAAACAGAGGCAATAGATATTAGAATGGAATAGAGGGAGCCAAAGAGTTATTGTACTCAACGTAAGACAAGGAAATATGACTGTACTGTGTTGTATCGCCAATCAAACCACACGTGTAAAATTCTCATTCCCCAAGATTCTCATTGCTGGGGGAATTTCCAGAGGTGGACCTGATAGCTGACCTGAGTGGGTGTCAGCCAAATGTTATTGGATGACACGCAGGTGGGCAGGCCATTGATTGGGTCATTATAGTGAGCAATGCAGCAATCCACTAATTTGTATGAACAACCTACTTAGAAGCTTACAGGCTGCCATGTAATTAAAGGGATAGTAATGTTTCACAAAAAATCAGCTCCAATTAATCGTCACAGTATTTGGTCCACGGAGAGTGTTATTTCAATACTGTCAGAGATGTAGTTCAAGAGTAATTGAATGATAAAGTATCCCCCTCCCGTCCCTTTTACCTAGTGTAACACTGCTCACCTCAGAGCAGCAAGACTGTCCACATGGATTGCAGTGGGACAATCTTCAGTGAGCATAAGGAAAAACCTGTCAAGGGGGGCAGTAATAAGATTGTCCCTTGCTGTGATCTGTCCGGTCCTAGGACCAGATTACAAATCTTAGGGGAGGTGGCTTACACTAGGTAAAAGGGGCAGGAGTGGGAAACTTTATCATTCAATTACTCTTGAACTACAACTATGACAGTATTGAAATAACACTCTCCATGGCCCAACTACTATGATGATTAATTAAAGCTGCTTTTATTATGAAACATTACTATCCCTTTAAGCTCTGTTGGTACTATCGTGCATCTTGCTTTGAACATAGGAACATTTCATTAAGTTGCTTTTGGCCTATGAGATGCGAGGCAAAATTACACACTGGCGGCAGTGAATTATAATTTGGGGTGAGACGTTCAAAAAGTTGTCATAATGATAAAATTGTTGGATCATGAGTTGGTGGTAAAAAAACGACAATATTTTCATAAGTAAATCCGTCATAATTGAAAATATGTCAGAAAGACTTAAAAAGGACGTTAAGAAGATCTTGATGAACATTGCTCTTAAAAATTCTGATGTTAAAAATGTCTTTGATTGTGTTTTTGAAACAAAAATTATCAAAGAAACAAAGACATGTTTTGTCTTTAAAATGAAAAATTTTCATACAAAAACTTTTTTACCAGCTATCACTATAGTATGGCTTCTCACTCAACACTACTTTAATTAGTCTTCTCCAAGTTAAAGGGATAGTATTGCTTGAAAATAATTTTATTTTATATTAAAAATTATATAAGTCTTATCTCCCAAACCTTTATGGTTTGAGAGATATTAGCAAGTAAAGTTTCCCCTGGAGTGATGTCACTGGTCTAGCTATCAGATTTGAAATCTGGTCCGCAGACCGGCCGGGGCTCTTCAAAAGTGCAGAGATCACATCTTTAAAAATAATTTCTTCATTGGAATGGTCTACAAAGCCAGGCACACTTTATAGACAGTTCCACTGAAGTAGTTATTTTTAAAGATCGTGATCTCGGCACTGCTAAAGAGCTGCCGGTTGCTCTGTGGACCGGATTCCAAATCTGTCCACTAGATGGCAGACTTGGCTAAAACAACCAGGAAAAGGGAACTTAACTTGCTAATATCTCCCAAACCATAAAGGTTTGGGAGATAAGACATATCATTTTTAATGTTTTTTTAAGGACTACAATATAAAATAAAAATATTTTCAAGCAATACTATCCCTATAAGACAATTTCATTTTGTGTGGAAAAAATGGCTTTAATCAGACAAAAAAGTGTTAGTTAAAAGAATATTTTTTTCTGAAAATACCTTAAAATATGACAGTAGATTAAACCACTCCCACTTTTAAGAAGGCTTTTTCCCTATTGACAGAGAGGGCGGAATTGGATGCATAAAATGACAGTAACGTGTCTGAGAGTTGATGGACCATGGAATACAGACATTTTCAATTACCACCACTTTTTGAACATCTTGCCCTTAGTGTTGAGTGTGGCATAAAAATTTTTTATTTTCAAAACAGCCATCTGAACTATATGTAAAGTAGATAAAGGAAAAAAGGGATTCACTGAGTTCCTTATTGATCACATGCTGCAACTGCCCAACAGGGAGGTAAATTAAACTTCCACAAATTCCCACTGTTTTACATTGGACTTTTAATGAATGATAGAGATGTCTCCAACTCATGGTGATGCACTGTGATGGAGGTCTCTCTAGCATTCAAGGGATTAAAAGTCCCAATTAAACCAATGGGGATTAGCATATCCCCCTACAGAGTAATTGGTTTGCTCCAGGAATACTTGAGGAATAAGGCCCTTTAAGCACTGATGTACATAGCTCCACCTGGGATCAGTGGGAAGAATGGGCACAGTGAAATCTCAATTCCAGTGCAGATGATGACTTTATCAAGTGTTTTATTTAGAATTCTCTCCATATGCTTCAATTTAGCCTAGATTACATTCCAGCTGATATATTATTGGCTGGTTTTATCTAACACATTTTCATTGAATTCTATTGAGAAACTAGTTGAAGGAGCGGTAAACTTTTATTATGAAAAAATATATATTGTAGGGCTTTTCCTGTTGAGGAAAATAAGATTACTTCCACTGTCGAGAGATGTATATTTCCAGAGTTATTACAGTTTAAACCCATTTTTTTTAAAATTAGGAGTGTCTTCTAGTGGGCAAATTCCAATCAGTTATTATGTTACATTCTAATGGAGAAGAAAGTCAGTGACTTACAGTTCTAAACAGAATGTGACAGAAACTGCAGAGTCACTTCCTGTCAGAATTATCAGGAAGTAAATGCACATTAAATTCATTTTCTGATTATTTGAACTGTTATTTGAATATACTAACTGACAACAGTGGGATTGATCTTGTTTTTCTCAGCCGGAAAGCTCTATAAAATATAGATTTTCATAAAAAAAAGATTACTGCATCCATTCCTCCATTTGATAAAACAAGTGATTACACTTAACTGCAATGCAGTCTAGGTCTGAGGTTAATGTATTAAGAGAATTAGAGCAATTATAGAGAAAACCAACAGCATCATAGGGGACAAAATTCTCAAAATTCCTATTGATTTAATAGGGTTTTTAAATGGTCAATACACCCTAATTTTGAAAAACACATCATAGAGCCTTTCATACACAATAAAACAAGGATAATCATAATGCTTACAGATGTGTCTTTCAAAATGTATTAAAAAGAGAACTTTGTGTTTTTCTGAGGGTTTAGAGCCAGGTGGTGCTGTTTACAGCCAGGTGGTGCTGTTTCCATTAACTATGAAAAGCTGCGTGTCACAGACACAAAACTCCATAGGTGGATGTAGAAACAGCGCCCACCAGACATCAAAACATCTTGAACTTAAACCATCTGAAAAATAGCAAGTTATATCTTTAATAACTTTTGAAATAAGGATCTCCAAGGACTGGAAAGTATTCTTGTTTTACTCGATAGGAAAAGTCCTACAACATTGTTTTTCATAGGGTATACAGCCCCTTTAAATTTTAAAGGGATAGTAATAAAAGCAGCTCTAATTAATCATCATAGTATTTGGACTTTGAAGAGTGTTATTTCAATTCTGTCAGAGTTGTAGTTCAAGAGTAATTCAATGAAAAATTATCCCCCCCTCCCCTTTTACTAATGTAACACTGCTCAGCCAGATCAAAAGGGAGGTGCCCAGGTAAACTGCAGAGAAGGACAATCTTCAATTAAGATAAAGGAAAAACTTGAAAAACTTGTCAAGGGGGGCAGGGCTTTCATTGTTCTCATAGGAAGAAGATTGTCCCCTTCTGTTATCTGTCTGGTCTATGGACTGCATTCCATATCTGAGGGGAGATAGCTTACACTAGGTAAAAGGGGCGGGAGGGGAAACTTTATCCTTCAATTACTCTTGAACCACAACTCTGACAGTATTGAAATAACACTCTCTATGGCTCAAATATTATGAAGATTAATTGGAGCTGCTGTTTTTGTGAAACATTACTATCCCTTTAATCCAATTCAATGCTCCCTTTGTGTGCCTTAGAAGTACCCAACACACTGCATTTCAGTGCTTTATATACCTCTCTGGCAGTGATGCAGAGGTAATACTAATACGTCTCCAGTGTGATGAACATTATAATTCCGTTGTTAGCCTATGGGGCTGATTAATTAGGATTTCTCAAGCTGGAGAGATCATAGTGTATTGACTCCACAGAATAACAAAGGAATTGGAGAATTTATCACAATGAGAAAGTTATCCCCTCTGCATCACCTCCTTATCACACCTTAATTCATAACCCCCCCCCCCCCCCGCCTACAATCAAACAGGATTAACAAAAATCAATTAACCTGTTGGCTGTTAGAGATGACTCTAAAGCATTGTGAAGCAAAGTGTTGAAAATTTATCTTGCATCAAAGACATTAGACAATGAGTAGTTAACAGAAAAGTCACAGTAAAAATATACTAATAACATACAAGAGATAAATTATATTACAATACACATTCAGATCAATTAACTAATTTCTACCAGGTTGGGCACAGATGCAAAAAGCACAATAACTTTTAGACCACAAGGGGGCGGTGTGACTCAATAGAGCCTTGACCAGCCTACCATGGTTTAATATTTATGTATCTTAAAATTTTCCACATTTAATCATCCTTTTATTAGAATATGGAGCTTCTTCCGAGACAAGATATCTGTGTTAATTTAAAATCAGCTTTATAAATGTTTCATAACCTTTAAATGACTTTTCACATGTTCTCAATTTAAATAATAAAATGCACAATAAAATATTTATGCTTTTGATTATTCGACTCACATTAAGGTTGTATCCTTCGATTTTTAATCTTTACCTTGCAGCAAATCACGGAAAGGTAATAACATTTTATTTATTTATAGATTATTTATTTATATTTACATATGTTGTGATCCCAGCAAGGCTAATCAGTGAGTGAAATAGCTCTGAGGGACCTGCTTTGAAATGTCAGATTACAGAATTACAATGATAAATGGAACATCTGGGAAATGGCCCCTAGGGGGCAGTATATCTATGCAAAGAACCAAAACAAATATAATGATGCAGATCCCAACAATATATAGTACGAGCGACGTATTAAGAGACGCTAGTACAGTACTCAAGCAAATCAACTACATATAGGGAGCAAAGAAATATTCCCTAATTCCATATATTTAAATGGGACTTTAAATTCTTAAATACTGCATATAGTGATATAGTTACCCCTTGACGCTAATTGATGCTACAGCAGTGCTCCTACTGTAATTAATCTATTGCATAAGCCTTTTTACATCTGCCTGGGATACCACCAGACCTTGGTAGAACCCTCTGAACCTCTCTTGCTCAATACTCTCTTTTTGGTGGACTGGCTGTAAGGATTCTCTACTAGTGTTGAGCGAGCACCCCGATGCTCGGGTGCTCTGACCGAGCACCCCCTGAGGCTCGAGTGCTCGGCCGAGCACCCGAGCCCCATTGAATTGAATGGGGCGACACGAGCATTACACCAGGCACCCCCTGCTCTGATGAGGGGAGGGTGCCTGGTCAATGCCCCCCTTCATCTCCACAATGCCCCTCTTCCACAATGTCCCCCTTCATCTCCGCAATGTCCCCCTTCATCTCCGCTATGCCCCCTTCATCTCAGCAATGTCCCCCTTCATCTCCGCTATGCCCCCTTCATCTCAGCAATGTCCCCCTTCATCTCCGCTATGCCCCCTTCATCTCCGCTATGCCCCCTTCATCTCAGCAATGTCCCCCTTCATCTCCGCTATGCCCCCTTCATCTCAGCAATGTCCCCCTTCATCTCCGCTATGCCCCCTTCATCTCAGCAATGTCCCCCTTCATCTCCGCTATGCCCCCTTCATCTCCGCTATGCCCCCTTCATCTCCGCAATGTCCCCCTTCATCTCCGCTATGCCCCCTTCATCTCAGCAATGTCCCCCTTCATCTCCGCTATGCCCCCTTCATCTCCGCTATGCCCCCTTCATCTCCGCAATGTCCCCCTTCATCTCAGCAATGTCCCCCTTCATCTCCGCTATGCCCCCTTCATCTCCGCTATGCCCCCTTCATCTCAGCAATGTCCCCCTTCATCTCCGCTATGCCCCCTTCATCTCAGCAATGTCCCCCTTCATCTCCGCTATGCCCCCTTCATCTCAGCAATGTCCCCCTTCATCTCCGCTATGCCCCCTTCATCTCCGCAATGTCCCCCTTCATCTCAGCAATGTCCCCCTTCATCTCCGCTATGCCCCCTTCATCTCCGCTATGCCCCCTTCATCTCAGCAATGTCCCCCTTCATCTCCGCTATGCCCCCTTCATCTCCGCTATGCCCCCTTCATCTCCGCAATGTCCCCCTTCATCTCAGCAATGTCCCCCTTCATCTCCGCTATGCCCCCTTCATCTCCGCTATGCCCCCTTCATCTCAGCAATGTCCCCCTTCATCTCCGCTATGCCCCCTTCATCTCAGCAATGTCCCCGTTCATCTCCGCTATGCCCCCTTCATCTCCGCTATGCCCCCTTCATCTCCGCAATGTCCCCCTTCATCTCAGCAATGTCCCCCTTCATCTCCGCTATGCCCCCTTCATCTCCGCTATGCCCCCTTCATCTCAGCAATGTCCCCCTTCATCTCCGCTATGCCCCCTTCATCTCAGCAATGTCCCCCTTCATCTCCGCTATGCCCCCTTCATCTCCGCTATGCCCCCTTCATCTCCGCAATGTCCCCTTCATCTCAGCAATGTCCCCCTTCATCTCCGCTATGCCCCCTTCATCTCCGCTATGCCCCCTTCATCTCAGCAATGTCCCCCTTCATCTCAGCAATGTCCCCCTTCATCTCCGCTATGCCCCCTTCATCTCCGCTATGCCCCCTTCATCTCCGCAATGTCCCCCTTCATCTCAGCAATGTCCCCCTTCATCTCCGCTATGCCCCCTTCATCTCCGCTATGCCCCCTTCATCTCAGCAATGTCCCCCTTCATCTCCGCTATGCCCCCTTCATCTCAGCAATGTCCCCCTTCATCTCCGCTATGCCCCCTTCATCTCCGCAATGCCCCCTACCTCCAGTCCCTGGTGGTCCAGCGGAGCGTCTTCAGATCTGTGCCTCCTTCGGCACAGATCCCCGCCACCCGAACATGCCGGGCGAGCACATGGCGGTACTCGTACGAGTACCGCCATGTGCCGAGCAGAGCGATGCTCGAGCCGATCCGAGCATTGGCCGAGCATGCTCGCTCAACACTATTCTCTACATAATGAAAGTGATGATCACACAGTGGTTTATTAATATACTGGTCAAACATATGTGTTGACACTCTAAGTGATCTCTGTATTTTTGATGGACGCATTGTGTAGACCCCTGGCTGTGTCCTGCTGGGCCTGCCCATACCTGTTTATACACCCCACACTTTAAAATCAATGTCCAACTTACTTCCCCTTGCCTCCAGGAGATTCTCACCTCTAGTCCACCACAGTGCATTGTTACTTATACTTCTTTGCTTTCTGAACTTATCTGCCCCCCTTGGAGGTATTGTTGGTCAATTCAATCCAACCTTCTTCATCGCCAACATCTCTGAAACAAACGTCACCCCACCATGCCTGGCAGATACATCCAATTCTGTAATTGCGTTTTCTACCCCCATGATACAGCTCCCATACAACTTTAAATTCTGCTCTATTAATGTTAATGTGCCTAGAGCAGTGGTTCTCAATCTTTTTTTGCTCGGGGCACCCCTAATACGTAATCTTGAATATTCGGGGCACCCCTAACATATTTTATGTACTTTATCAAGGGCATAATGAAGGGTACAATACATAAATATACAGTATTATGTCTTCTAATCATAATACCATACCTAAACATATTGTGCATAACAATTTCTAAAAAATCTTTATTTAAAAATCCATTTTTTCTAGTCTTTATAAAAGAACACAGGGCACCCTAAGCTGATGTCCGTGGCACACCAAAGTGCCACGGCACCCTGGTTGAGAAGCACTGGCCTAGAGGGATTCAGCTGCACCACACTGACGAGGCCCACATTGGCCTAAATGTACGTCTGTGCTTTTGATGTCTCTCTACTGCAGAGAGGATTTGCCTGCCAGTTCGGAGATGGACTGTCTTTGGGCAGGATCAGTCTGATGTGGATATGGAAATGTCCTCTCTGCAATGGCACAAGGAAGTGGAAAACGTGACTTGTAGCACCATTAAGAGGCCACCATGCCTTAGAACAAGACATTTTGTCTTGTTCCTCCTCGATGGGTGCTTGTGTTAATGTCTTTATCACACCCAAATATGTCTTAGAGAGTGGAAAATATTGCATTATGATGTTGTATTTATCAAAGACACTAAAAAAGAGTTTGATACCATTCACAGTTTTCCATTCGCCCAGTTATCAAAAGCTTTCCATTCTTGCTTTAGGGCCTCAAAGTGGTGTGGGGTCACCATTCTCATTAATGAATCATGTCCTTTTATAGTCTCCTACTCTCTCAAAAGAGAAGACTGGGGGAGTGGGGGTACATGTTTCTGGGTTGTACCTTGGTAGAAGAATCTTTTTCCCCCAATAAATACGCACCCTACGACTGTCTTCTATGACCAACCTCATGACTTGATAATAAGGAACGTGACTGGACATCTTCTAATGGGAGGGGGTGAGAGACATTAAAGGGACACTAACTGAAATGAGTTTATATCTAATTTTAAATTTCATGTCCTTCCAGCTTGCATCTGCATAATGTAATTATTCTATGTCATATCCCTAAAATGTAATACTAAATTTGCATGTTAAAGTATGTATATACTATCCCGTATAGATACAATTTGGTTAATTGTTTGTAGAGATTCATACCCATTGTACTTCTTTTCATATAGTTATTATCTCGGCCCCATTAAAGGCAACGCAGAACAGCCCAATTAAAAACAAAGCTGAAAAATTACTTCTTAGGCATCCTATCGAGATTGCTATGGTAATGGGAACCCTGGGAAAAGCAGACATGGGTGGCCCCACAGAGTATATGAGACAAAATTTAAGGACTCAAGAGAACTAGATAATTATTATAGAGGTAGCATGGGATACAAGGGCCGAGATGCACTAAAGGTCGATGAGGGCTCATGTTGTGTTGGATCTGTGTCAAAGGTACATCGGCAGTATCCACTAATGTTCCTTCTCATCATATCCCCGTCAATCCGCCACTAATCTGCTGACATCGCCATCAATCCACTTTGCTTTCAACAGGCTTATGATTTTGGACCGGATATATTGACAATGGCTCATTTCCATATCGAAATGCAGGTTAATGAGCCATTGTCGTGTTTGTGTGGGTGTGTTTATATGGTAATGTGGCTGTCCACTATATGCACGTGGGGTGAAGTCCCAACGTCACCTACCTAAGGTTGACGATGTTGGGATGTCCCTGTAGCTTCCTTTGTAGTAACAGCCCTCAGTAAATCATAAGCATAGAAGGTTGTCATACTGCTGGTGATGTGGACGGAATGTTATCCCTTACACATCACCAGCAGTAGACAGCCCTGACGTCTGAGAGCATTCTCAGTGCTTTCCTACTTGCTCAGTGGGCTTCAGGACCACAAACAACCTCACTCCCTTAATCTTTTGCTTGCCATAGGGACATGCATTGAACATCCCTGTGGCACTCAAAGGGTTAGAAAAGTACAGCATACCAACCAGTACATAATCATCATCTAATCTATATTTTATTAATTACACAGTGAACAAGATTAGCTTTTATGTGGCAATATATTTTCACACAATGCCAAAGTGCCTCTTTATCTGTACTGTGTATTGTATTGAAGTTGGAGAGTGGAGTTAGTCTTGCACCCAGGACTGCAATGGTCCATTTGTTGGAAACTTTGTGACATACTATCAGAAGTTGTATTTGTCCACTTATTGTGGCATACTGTAATATTGCTTCTCTTTTAACCAGTCTCATTGATATGCTTATTGAGGATGATGTACTACAAAGACACTTTAAAAGGATAGTAATGTTTCACAATAAAAGCAGCTCCAATTAATCTTCATAGTATTTGGGCCATGGAGAGTGTTATTTCATTACTGTCAGAGTTGTAGTTCAAGAGTAATCCTATATAATAATTCGCTAAGTTGTGTGTGACGCCCGACATGCGCAGTAGACACTGCTGCGCGTGCGGCAGTCATGCGCAGTAGAGACTGCCCGCGCCACGGCTGATACAGCTGTATCAGCTAAGGCGCGGGCAGTCTCCACTGTTCGTGACTGCCCCGCGACCGGCTGCCAGAGGCACTGTGGCCCGTGTAACTGGCTGTTCAACTAGTTGAATGATAAAGTATCCCCCTCCTTCCCCTTTTACTGATGTAACACTGCTCACCTCAGAGCAGCAAGACTGTCCGGATGGATCACAGAGAGGGACAATCTTCAGTGACCATAAGGAAAAACCTGTCAGGGGTCAGGGCTTTCATTATTCTCACAGTAAGAAGATTGTCCCTTGCTGTGATCTGTCCGGTCAAGAGACCAGATCCCACATCTGAGGGGAGGTGGCTTACACTAGGTAAAAGGGGCGGGAGGGGAAACTTTATTGTTCAATTAGTGTTGTACTACAACTCTGACAGTATTGAAATAACACTCTCCATGGCCCACAATTGCACCTCTTCAGCTTGATAAATAAGTTCATTGTGTGAAGCCAGGTATGAAGTTGTATGAAGATTCATGTGAAAACTCAGTATTTATAAAGCTATTGTAGTTGTAAGCATTTATCATTGGACTGGCATAATGCATAGAAGAACAAATTCTGAGGCAAGCCAATTGCACCATAGGGTTGTAATAAATATTCCAATTGATTTAAATGAGGCTTTTAACCCCTCAAATGCTAGTGAAGGGGTTTCTATTATCATCTAAATCAAACACAATTTGGGAAATGTTTATTTTTTCCATCTGTAGTGAAGTTGGTTTGATCCAGAAACTTTCTTCTGGACTGGGGAGGCCCCTTTTCCCTTGGGCAGCCACCCACTAAGCCCTATTATTAAACTGTCATTGAAAGGGTTAAGGTTGTAGCTTGATTTGCTGTTGATTTAAGGGTATTAACCTCCAAGGCAAACTGTAAAGGACCAGGAAAGCAACTATTACAACACAGCGGAAGTGGACACACTTTGCCCTTCCAAACCCTCAATATTACATAATGTGTCAGAAAATTAAGATCCAGAAATAACTTCAAAGTCTTACAATATCTGAAATCTAAATAAAGCAGTATTTTATAAACCCTCTTAATGCCAGAGTTGTATATAACACAATACGGAGTAATTATGCACATAGAAGGTTAATTATTAAGCTGCTTGCTGAGCAATGGAAAAGTAAATGGATATCTTTTATGGGGCTTTATAGAAATTATCTATCTCATATCTATCTATCTATCTATCTATCTATCTATCTATCTATCTATCTATCTATCTATCTCATATCTATCTATCTATCTCATATCTATCTATTTATCTATCTATCTGTCTATCTATCTCATATCTATCTATCTATCTATCTATCTATCTATCTATCTATCTATCTCATATCTATCTATCTATCTATCTATCTATCTATCTATCTATCTATCTATCTCATATCTATCTATCTATCTATCTATCTATCTATCTCATATCTATCTATCTATCTATCTATCTCATATCTATCTATCTATCTATCTATCTATCTATCTATCTATCTATCTATCTATCTCATATCTATCTATCTATCTATCTATCTATCTATCTATCTATCTCATATCTATCTATCTATCTATCTATCTATCTATCTATCTATCTATCTATCTCATATCTATCTAATATCTATCTGTCTCATATCTATCTATCTATCTATCTATCTATCTATCTATCTATCTATCTATCTATCTAATCAAATATGATTAACCCCTTAATGAACAGTGGTTCTGGGAGTGTATTCCTCTTAAATGGGAACATTCACATCCCCAAAAATTATCACCATTGGTTTTAAAATAAAAAGCAATATCAGCGCTGGCTTTATTAATTTTCTCCACTGCCTAAGAGTGGAGATATTAATCTTTGAAATGTGGCACTTCTGGGTCTGCGGCACCGTGTATGTGCAGCATGGAGCTGAAGGACTTCCCAACTCCCTCCCAGCCGCCCCTGGGGCGTGTGTTCGCTCTTCTCTTCGGAGCTACTGAGGTTGCAACCTGTAATACAACTATATACAACCTCAGTAGTATGGTAAATGGAGCTCGCTGTCATGTTAGCCCAGAAAAATGCAGCTCCGAAGAGAAGCGCGAACGCGTCCCAGGGGCTGCTAGGAGGGAGGTGGGAAGTCCTGCCGCTCAAACACGGTTCCCCAGAATGCGGAAGTGCCACATTTCAAAGATTAATATCTCCACTCTTAGGCAGTGGAGAAAATAAATAAAGCCAGCGCTGATATTGCTTTATATTTTAAAAGCAGTAGTAAAAATCTTTGGTGATGTGAATGTTCCCCTTTAAGGACTGCTTTGATCTCAGTCAGTGAACCTGCACACAAAAAAGGGGTCTGAGAGTAATCGCTCCACTCTGGAGCAGTCAGTTTCAGACCACACTAGTGCTCACTGCCCTCCCGCAGGAGAGTTGTGAGCAAAACATACGTGACGTGCTAGGACAGTCATCGGTCCTTTAGGAAGGTTTACTGATGATGGACCTAGCACGTCACTGGTCACTAAAAGGTTAAGCATGCTTGCCACTCCAAGGCAACCAAATTTAATTGAGTTAATGAGTTCTATTATTACAAATCGCTACCTTATGGCTTACAAAAATGCTCTCTTTGCTGAACTGACCTGTTTTCAAACAGGACTCACCTACAGTGAGTGGGTGGGACATCAAGAACTGTAATTTGTCCACCGGTCCATTTATATAGACCTGTTCTCCACTATAACCAAATCGCTATTTTACACTGTGGAACCTAAGCCCAAGCAACAATTTGAACTATAGAGGAACCTTGTACCTGCAGTTATACTGCAGTGATTATTCATAACTAACTAGGAAATTCAGAACAATTTATTGTATTTTCCTGTCTAGTGCAATCTTGGTGCCCAATAGAAGTCAGGCCGGGCTTATGGTAATCACATACCTTAGTGTAGCTTTGTCCTAGCCACTGATAAATAAGCAAATTCCAATTTCGATGTCCCTGTGTGGTTCATGATTACACCTCTCAGGTGTTCCCTGTCCTCAAATATCACTAACCAGGGGCATTATTGGGTACTTGCTGAGGGAGCTAAAGGTCCAGGGGGAGATTCTTTAAGCAGTGATAAAGAGGTGATGAGGTAAGAGAAAACTTCTCCAGTGATATAACTTCTCCAGTTCCTATGTTATACTATGGAGCCTATTCCAAAGCTGAAGAAATCTTAGTGCATAGGTTCCATAGACTAACATAGGAACTGGAGAAGTGATATCACTGGAGAAGTCATCTCCACCTTATCACCTCTTTATCAACACTTAGTAATCCTCCCCCTAGGTCTCACTCTTAACCTTTGCATTCCAGAGGGGTATGCAAATCATTGCACTCAATTGGTTAAAGGGGAACTACCACCCCGCAAAAACTTCATCTTATTTAAGTCTTCATCTGGCTGGCCGGCTCCAAAAGGGACTGACAGCGCAGGTGCACGGACGTCACTATGGTAAGATGTCCGTGCTTCCTGCTACTGTCTGCCTCAGAGTAAGTAGAAAATCTTTTAAACCAGGTAATATTTCTGGCGACTACTCTACTAAGCAGCTAGTCGACAGATGAAGACTTAAATAAGATGAAGTTTTTGCAGGGTGGTAGTTCCCCTTTAAAGCCCCAGATATTGTTGTCTTGTTGGGACATGTAATAGTGATGATCTCCTTAGTTATAACGTTGTATCTGGGTTAATATTTCATTATGGTGTCTCAAACCCAGGTCTTTTGGTATCCTACATAGTAACATAGTTGATGAGGCTGAAAAAAGATGTGTCCATCAAGTTCAGTCAATGCCAAATCACCCATGTTGATTCAGAGGAAAGCAAAAAAAAAAAAAATGAAGCCATTTACAATTAACGTAAAATCTCAGGTATAATACGCACCTGTGTATAATACGCAGGTGTATATTATGCCCAAGATTTAGGGGAAAACAAGAGTGCCTATGTATAATACACACCTATGTATAATACTCACCCTTGTTTTCCCCTTTACTAAAAAGGTTTTGCAGGCTGGTAGATCCCTTCCCTCCCTCCCCGCCGCTATTCGTTGCTACAATAAGACTTACTAGGTTAAAAATAAGTCTCCATCCAGCATAAGTGCTTCCATTTGCCGCCCGCTTCCTTCAATTGCTTTCAGGTCCTTCCTCCTCCAACCAATTGCTTGTGAGGTCCTCACAGGGCATTGGCTGGAGGCAGAAGGACCTGAAAGCCATTGAAGGAAGCAGGCAGCGAATGTAAGCATGCTGCCTGCACTTATGCTGTATACACCGGTAGCTTTTATTTTGGCTGCTCTTCGAAAGATAAAGAGTTCAACAGGGACTTACTTTTAACCTAGTAAGTCTTATTGTAGCATCGGATAGCACGGGGGGAGGGAGGGAAGGCATCTACCAGGTTTTATTTTATTTTTTTTCATCAAAAACTCTTGTGTATAATATGCACCCCCCACTTCACATACGGTGAAGTGGGGTAAAATTGTGCGTATTATACCCGAGATTTTACGGTAAGCCCCAAGTGGGTAAAAAAAATTCCTTTCTGACTCAAAAGACAGTTGGCTATTTCCTCTGTATCAACATCATAGCAACTTCTCTGCCAATAACAGGCCATGTTGTTAGGAGTTTGCTGCTTGAGCACAGCAGAGTCAGCCAGAGCCTCAGACATTTTTATGAACTCATTTGTGCTCAAGCAGGGAAAACCTAAAGACATGGACTGTCAATTGAGGACAAGCTTAATTATTTAGTTTTATTTTTGGGTGGATCATTATGGGACACAATCCAGTGATTCAATACAATCATCAGGTAATTGTTTTCACCAAGGAAGTATTCATGACTAAGTCCAAAATCCCAGTGAACTGATGCAATGATAAGTTGACCCTCTGAAAAAAAGACTTATCAACACTGGAAGTTCAGTGGATTTTTGCGAAGTCCAAAACGCAAAACACATGATTTTTAAGAAAATTGAAGAATAAGCCAACTACCCTGACAACAATATGTAAGAAAAGTTTAAACTTGGTCTGTAAGAGTATACTTTATCTAAATTGATGAAAATTCAAAGATGACCAGAGAAGCCATGTATAATTGAAAATGGATGCTTACAGAGGCAATACATGCTTGCACTGGAGGGTACTATCACAGTATTTTATTAATTATTATTAATCTTTATTTATATAGCACCAACAAATTCCGCAGCGCTGTACAACAGGGAATAGACATACAGAGATATTAAATAGTACAATCAGATATGGAGAACAGAAGGATCAGAGGGGGCCCCCTGCTGGTGAAAGCTTACAGTCTACAGGAAGGAAGGCTGGACACAGGAGGAGTAAGTGCTATTGGGTGTAAGTGCCTCCTGCCACATGAACTGCCTGTCAGTGGGTGGGAGAGAGAAGTGCTTTTGAGGAAGCAACACTCTTCAACTGTTAGCATTTTAACCCCTTAACGACAGATGACTTACCAGGTACGTCCCGCAGAAACTGTCACTTAGTGACAGAGGACGTACCTGGTAAGTCACGGAAGTCCGGGTCTCCGTGCAGCTGCACGCCGTACGGAGACTCCAGACTTGTTTTTAAAAAAAAAAAAAAATGTTCCTCGGGCGTTAAGGTGACAGCAGCGTACGAACGCGGCTGTTACTAAGGGGTTAATGCCAACAAACCCTGTACAGCAGCCCCATTGCATTCGCAGGGTAATTACATACACTCACGCCTTCTTTAGTGCATACCCCCAAAATGCTCATAGACTGTTCAGCTGGCACAAAGGTGTCAAAGGGAAGGATTCTGACATATGTAGCTTTGTAAATTCATGTAGTCTTATGGACAAGAAATGTATTCCATCTCCTGATTCTACATCATACATTTACCCCATTGATATCATAACCCCGCTGACGACATAAAAGTTTACAAAACTACTCAGCACAGATGTTCACAATAATTGTTTTTTTTTTCTTAAGGAAACCCTAACACGCAGCCTGGAATATTCAGTTATCCTCTTGAAATGTCGCCATCTATTGGGTGACCATCATTATGGCGCTTTAAAAATATACCAAGAATCAAAATAGCAGACTCAGAATGTCAACCCAATCAAAAGATCGACACTGTGATGTTGCATGCTTAATGGTTGCCAAATAGAGTATGACCTTCAATATTCGAATATACAAGGCCTCCCTGACATCTCACTTGAGGTCTGTCAAGGGTATATTGAAGAAAAAATATATAAAAATAATTTAAAATAAATAATATGTGTTGGATTTTACAGGGTGGAAGGTAGCATATGTCGAAATGAAGGGGTTTGATATGTCAGATTTTACAGGGGGTGGCAGCATATGTCAAATGGAAGTGGCATCACATGTTGGATTTTACTGGGGGAGGCAGCATATGTTGACTTTTACCTGTGTCGAGGCAACATATGTCAGATTTTAACTGTGGGGCAGCATGTTGAAAATAAGTATTGTAGGGGAACATCACCATTGTGTGTTATCCCACATACACTGACTGACACCCCCTGAGCCTTGTTCCCTCACCCAGGCAGTGTCCATGAGGATTTGTGGCTATAATTAGGCAAGGGGAAAAGGCTGGGGAGGGTCACACAGTATACATGGGGTTCTGTGGCTACCTGTGGGCAAGGGGACAAGTGGTAGCCACAAATCCCCATGGATGCTGCCTGATCCCCAGCCTTGTTCCCTTAGGAATGCAAAACATGTATAAAATTCAATACAGAGCTAAGGGAATAATTGTGTTGTGCTTGGTGTACTTTTTTTAACCCTTTGAGTGTCACAGGAGTAAGCAACGCACATTCTTGTGGCACTCAGAGGGATAAGGAAGTGATGCTGTCCATGGTGCTGAAAGTATTCTCTTCACTCCCCTACTGGCCAAGTCGGTCAGCAGTGAGAATGCTGTCAGTAATGAGTGAAGGAGGGCATCCTTTCCACATCGACAGCAATCCTGTATGTTAATGGGGACCTTCTCCTACCCTCCCCTTGCATCCGTAAATTGTAGTGCATATGGAGATGTGCGTATATATTGAAATGTTAAAGTGTTTTGAACACATCTACAAAATCATATTGCCACAGCATCAACCTTTAGTGGATCCCCCCACTTGTTGAAAGAAAATTCATCTCCTAAGGTATCCCCAGGTGTCACAGCACTGCGGCCCACGATTGCTGTAAGGACAATGGGAGGATACCACATATGAAAGATGGAGTCAGCTGGGTTGCTGTTGTATACTTTTCTGCCTATCACAGTGGGGATTTCTGCCTCTCTATCTGACATACAGCTGAATATAAGCCAATATAATTCACTGTTTCTTTTCACTAGGTTTTTCTTCTAGTTCAACAATAGACTTTTGCTGGGCTGCTTTTGTGCGCTGCATCTACCTATCACATTTGTATTAAACTTTTTATGGGAAAATGGCTGCTTGACGCTAGATGCTGGCGGTAAACAACACACAACATGCACAGGTGGAAGTCAAAGGCTATGGCTAGTTAGCAATACTCCTTGACAGATAACCAACCAGACTGGTACAACCAGAACCCAGTGTATGTATGCATGTATGTATGCACCATCCCCTCCTTTACCAGTGACAGCAGGTAGCTCATCCCCATGCCGGTCACCGTGTAACATAGAATTTGATGGCAGATAACCATTCAGACCATCTAGCCTGCTCATTTTCCCTACTGTAAAAACCTCAGATCTTATTTGATCCTTGGACTTATCAAATGTTCAGGACAGCCTTATGCCTATCCCATGCATGCTGGTAGGCTATTCCGCTTATTTACCACCCTCTCGGTCAAGTAAAACTTTCTTACATTATATCTAAAACTCTGTCCCTCCTTTGAAATGTACTTTTCTCATGTACTTTGTTGAATCCATTCATGTATTTGAAGGTTTCTATCTCCTCTCTCCTCCAAGATATACATGTTTAAATCCTTTGATCTACCACTTTTTTTAGTAGCCCTTCTGTGAATTCTCTCCTGAATCTCTATGTCCTTCTGGAGATGGGGTCTCCAGTACTGTACACAACATTCTATGTGAGGTCTAACAGGAGAGCTGTAGAATAACATGACCACCTTCCTCCGTATACTACTAATGCCTCTAACTTTAAACCCAGCACTCTTCTTACATTCCCTGCTACTTTGTTACATTGCTAACTCCTCTGGATCATCCATTATGGCAACCTAGGCTACTGTGTAATGCCCATGGCAATATGAGGGGTTCTGGCTTCAAGTGATGGTTCAGATGCCCTTTTTGTTGAAAGAGACCAGCATCATCCAGTTGATCCCACGTCCATTAAATCCACAATGCCAGTACCTTCTAGCAGTACTCTGTGTCAGAAGCACCGGATCAAGAGATGAGGTTCAACAAATTGGTACCTTGCCTAGGGCCCTGTGGAGCCTTAATCCATCTCTGCTGCTTGTCCAGGAGGTCAATAGATCACACCTATATGAGCAACCATCTTATTTCCATCTTCTAAAGATATCCAGACTGTCTCTGTGTTCTCCTCCATAACCTGTATAAGATGAATCTTAAAGGAGCAGTAAACTTTTTTTATGAAAACACATTTTATAGAGCTTTTCCTGCTGAATAAAACAAGGTCACTCCCATCGCTGTCAGATGTTTTATTCAAAATTTATAGCAGTTCAAATAACCAGGAAGTGAATTTACTGTGTTTACTTCCTGATAGTTCTGACAGGAAGTGAATTTACTGTGTTTACTTCCTGATAGTTCTAACTGACAGGAAGCGACAGGCAGTTTCTATCACATTCTATGGAGAACTGTATATCTCTGACTTTTCTGATTTTCCTCTCTATTAGAACCTAACAGGAAATCTAATTAGAATTTGACCACTAGAGGGCACTGCTAATGTAAAAAAACATGGGTTTAAACCGTAATAACTCTGGAAATATAAATCTCTCAGCAGTGGCAGTACCCTTATTTTACTCAATACGAAAATCCCTACAATATATATTTTTTCATAAACAAAGTTTACTGCTTCTTTAAGCTATTTTTCACGTAAATGGCAGACCCTCCTCCTTTTCTGTCTTTTCTAAATAAAGAGTACCCTGGTATTACTACATCCCAGTCAATTTTTTTTCAACCTCCCAGGTCTCGGCAATCTTCACTAAGTCCACATCCTCACTTGTTATTATTGCAGAGAGTTCAGGGATCCTATTCCCTAAACTGTGAGTTTTTGTGCACATGGCTGAGACCCTAATGGTTTTGACCTGTGTGTCACAGGGATACCATGTCCAAATTAATTTGTGCAGTGCTGTGGGGGGCAAGTGGATTTAACGTATATCATTCCATTGCCTCTTACTAGTTTCAAAACCTGTTCATCAAACTTCAGAACCACCCACTGAGAACCTCTGTTCCCCTTTTGAGAAAGATAAGCCATGTTTTTTGTACAGTTCCTTGTTTTACCAAATAGGACTAGTGTGAAAAATAAAACCAAATTCACGTTCTTGGCTCCATTTCCTTAACCATGAACTAAAGTCTCTAATTCACTGCTTCCTATCATCATCTTCCTTATTCACTGATAGAACCTGAATAAGATGCAATGGATGTGGCTTTCTGCAGATCATTACCTACTTTCTTAAAAGCATCTTTTACCACACTCACCTCATTTCAAGCCAAATCAATGGTGCCTTTATGGACTGTGACATCCAACTGTCCATCCTTTCTTGCTTCAATAACAAATTTTAAAAAGTGTCTTCTGTTTCTATGGGCCATATGCTCAAAGAAGTAGTGAAATAGCTTTTGTCGTTTGTAACGATTTTTCAAAGTACAGTGTCGCTGGGATCCTTAATATGTTCAGAGACTGTTGGTTGTGATTGTAAATATGTCGTTTGTCCTGACTGAAATTGCCGTATGGTACGACAAAAAATGTCTTAACTAATGACAAAAATGTCTTTAAAAATGTCTTAACTAACAACAAAAATGTCTTAACTAAAGACAAAAATTCTCACATTCAGAACACATTTCTTCCACTTTTTTCTTAACGTACAAATTTTGCCTTTTGAAATAATTTTTTTGTCGTTAGTTACGACAAATTTTCTTTTCCTCTATACGACACTGGAGAATAGTTTAGCCACGCCCTTACCCCGCCCCTTTGCCCGTCAGTTCTGGAGTTGTGTCGTACACAACGGACATTATTAGTTTTTTGTCGTATACTCTATAGAAAATTGTTCATGCTTTCAATTACTTATTTTTGTCTTTCTTATGACAGTTTTTTGTCGTTATCCCTTTGAACATAAGGAAGTCCCTGAAACACAGCAAAGGTCTTCCCAGACCCCATGTAGGAGTAACATTAACAACTGGCAAAACAGTATGCCCGACCCCCAGCTGTGACCATTTTGTTAAATAAACACATTATTAATAAAAATATGACTGAGTAGAACAGTAAACACTTGACGAAAGCAATACACTGAAATTAAAAGGAAAAATTTATAGCAATGAAAGAAGGGCAGGGTAATATAGAGGATAAGAGAACTGGTACCTGTAATCAACATAAGGGGAAAGAGGCCAATATGGCTGTCTACACTTACCTAAACACTTACCCACCCTTACCCTCCTATGAACCAACTTCACTACTTCCCCCCTTACCCTCTCAGTTATCCTAACCCCATCTTAGTTCTGGGGCCATTTTCTGCTGCTTGCACAAAGGGGTGGGTGTTATTGGGGTGTATGGGTGTTTTAGGGAATGCTGTTCCTATGCACTCTGGTGTGCAGAAATCAAGCCAAAATTCTTCCTCTTTCTTATTCTTGCTTATGTCTGATATATTGACAATGGTAAGGGCTTGTTTTTGTTTACAGGGAAGTAACACCCCCTAAAAATACCCCCCCACACACTTATCGTACTATGGACAGAAAATTCAATAAGTCCTGATTGTTATGTCTATAGAGGCAGCCAATTGCTATCAGACTTTTCAAATGGAAGCAGGCAGAGTACAAGAGCCTGCTTAACCTTAGAAAGACCAGATCGGTGTGTGCTGCACACGATAAAGAGAGTAGACTCGAGAATGTGCAAGAGAGAGATCAGATTAGAGAGAATGGGCATGTGAGAGAGTACACAGAGAAACTGTGCTGGTTACTGTAAAAAAGAGACAGTGAGAGGCAGTGAGAAATAGAGGGATGTAAGAGAGCAATACAGTGGTGTAACTGGCCACTGCCAGGGGCCCAGCCACCCGGTCAACCCCTGCTGAGACCACGGCAAGCATCATTCTACCCTCTGCCTCTGTATACACGTATGCTCAACCAGGGAACTCACTTAGGCGAGTTCCTTGACTGCACATGCACAGGACATAGGGGAAACAGATGCAGAGTGCGCAAGAAGATGTGCAGAACTGCTCTGTCTGCCCTGTGACCATCGCCAAGTTGTGCAATGTGGAGATAGACAATGGGACAATATAGAGGTTGACAATGGGGTAATATAGAGATAGACAATGGGGGTGATGTGGAGGTAGATAATGGGGGAAATGTGGAGGTTGTTAATGTGGAAATGGACAATGTGGAAGTGGACAATGGGGGCATTGTGGAGATGGACAGTGATGGAATTGTGTAGGTGGACAATGGGAGCCAATGTGGAGGTGGACAATGGGTGCAACGTGGAGGTGGACAATGGGGGCCAGTGTGGAAGTGGACAATGGGGGCCAATGTGGAGGTGGACAATGGGTGCAAAGTGGAGGTGGACAATAGGGGCAAAGTGGAGGTGGACAATGGGGTATAAAATGTGGAGGCGGACAATGGGGCAATGTGGAGATGTCAGTGGGGCAATGTGGAGATGACAATGGGGCATACAATGTGGAAGTGGACAATGGGGGAATTGCAGAGATGGAGAGTGGGGAGCATTATGGAGCTGGACAGTGGGAGAATTGTGGAGGTGGACAATGGGGGCCAATGTGGAGGTAGACAATGGGGGCAATGTGGAGGTGGGCAATGGGGCATACAATGTGGAGGTGTATAACGTGGGCAATGTAGAGGTGGACAATGGGGGAATTGTGGATGTAGACAATGTATAAGTGTCATTTGTGGGGTGGAGTTGTATGGTGGGATTGGGGGTCCCATGGAAATTTTCACACCAGGGCCTGGTGGTTTCTAGTTACGCCTCTGGAGCAATATGAGTGAGAGGCAGAAAGACCAGGGTCAGGCTGACAACACCCAGGATCCCCGGGGAAATGGAGGACATGGGCCCCCTTTATCCTGCCCCAGGTTATGCCCCAGCCTCGTTTATGCCCTACCCACATTTATGTTCTGCCCCAGTTATTGCTCCAGCCCATGCCTTTTGCTAATTTTATCATTGGAATTAATGTTCTGAAGTAAAGCAAGTGATCCCATAGAGCTTATGATTAAATTGGAGCTACAATACCAGTGTAGTTCAATTTCGGCTGTAAAGTCTGTAGTATTACTTGTGTAGCTACATTTCAGTTCTAAGCACTGTGGGATAACAATTGAAGTGGAGTTGCACAAGTGATACCACAGAGTTTACAACTGAAATGTAGCTGCACTAGTGATACCACAGAGCTTACAACTGAAATGGAGCTGCACTAGTGATACCACAGGGCTTACAACTGAAATGGACCTACACTAGTGATACCACAGAGCTTACAATTGAAATGGAGCTGCACTAGTGATACCACAGAGCTTACAACTGAAATGTAGCTACACTAGTGATACCACAGAGCTTACAATTGAAATGGAGCTACATTAGTGATAATACAGACATTACAATTGAAATGGATCTACTAGTGATATCAATTGTGTAGCTCCATTTAAACTGTAAGCTCTGTTGGATCACTTATGTTGCTTCAAATCATTAGTTCACTTTGGTCCTAGGAAGGACTGACCCACAAACAGGTCATTGCCATCAGTACAGTTTGGTCCTACAAAGAACTGATCCACAAACCCCCATATACACTGTCTAACCCCACAGCCCTGTTCCCCTGCCCACTGGTAGCCACAGATCCCCATATACAGTGACTGACCCCAAATCCCCGTTCCCCTGCCCACTGGTAGCCACAGACTCCCCTCTACACTGTGTGACTGACTGAAAATGTTAACTCTTGAACAGAGACACAAAAGTAAAATTCATAGGGGCCATTAGGATTTACTGGTCATGGTAAATAGATGGGAGGTTATTATCAAGAGGTTTTAGTTAGACTTTAACCCCTTAAGGGCCAATGTCATGCCAGGACCGTCACGGCTGTCCTGCACTTAAGGACCAGTGACGGTCCTGGCGCATCATTGAATTCAGGGCTGAATTGAATACAAGAAAATGTATGCCCTGTGGTCCTTGACTGCCAGCTGCGGTCATTAAGGGATTAAGATAAGTACAGCTCATTTTAAAGGGATAGTAATACTTCATTTTATCTTTATTTTATTTTGTAGGCATTAAAAAAACATGAAGAATGAAATGTCTTATCTCTCAATCCTTTACGGTTTAAGAGATATTCACAAGCAAAGTTCCCCTTCCCGCCCCTTTTACCTAGTGTAATCCATCTCTTCTCAGATGTGAGTCTGGTTGTATGACAGGACAGATAACAGCAGGGGACAATTATCTTTGTATGAAAACAATGAAAGCCCTTCCCCCCTTGACAAGTTTTTCAGCTTTTTCCCTTATCTTAATTGAAGATTGTCCCTCTCTGCAATCTACCTGGGCACCTTCCTTCTGATCTGGTTGAACAGGGAGGGGGGGATACTTTGTTTGTGAATATCTCTTAAACCATAAAGGTTTGAGAGATAAGACTTATATCATTCTTCATGTTTTTTTAAAGCCTACAAAATAAAATAAAGTTAAAACGAAGTATTACTATCCCTTTAAAGATAATTAAAAACTCCCTATGTGTGCTAGCCAATTTGTTTGTAATAGAAATAGTTTTTGAGAACTTAACCTTTACTTGCCAGTGGCGCAGTGTGTCACATTTGGTTCATTCGTTTATATGTTGGGCCTGGAGTAATCAGCATATCATGCAGGGAATTAGAATGAAGTGAAATACTGTGCCACCCAAACAGCTGGATAGTCCGACATATAGGCACAGGGCTGGATTTCCCAACAAGCAGAGTAGACAACTGTTCCAAATTGTGAGAGGAGGTGCCTCAGCTGTGCTGGCCACACCCACATTCTGAATTGTGGGTGTGGCCGGGGCAATCTCAATGATCCTGGCAGCAGTTTGTATACCCATTTAGACGCTATTATTTAACCCCTTGGATGCTAGAGACATCTCTCTAGCAACCAAAGGGTTAAAGCCTTTTTGGCTTTGCTTGTAATAGGCCAAGGGTATTTTCTGTGCCAGGAAATAGTAAATGGGTCTGGGGGCGTGGCCATGTGAGGAACAGGGGTGTGGTCATGGGTGGAGCTAAGGACACCTAGCGTGCCTTGCCTATGGGTAACTGGGATGTAAATCGAGACCTGAATAAACTGATCCTAATTGTCTGTAAAAGAAACTAGGCATGTCTTAGAGTGATGACAGGTTCATTTAAAGGGATAGTAATGTTTCACAAAAACAGCAGCTCCAATTAACCTTCATAGTATTTGGGCCACGGAGAGTGTTATTTCAATACTGTCAGAGCTGTAGTTCAAGAGTAATTGAATGATAAAGTATCCGCCTCCCGCCCCTTTTACCTACTGTAAGCCACCTCCCCTTATATGTGGACTGCAGTATCTTGACAGGACAGCTCATAGTAAGGGACAATCTTCTTACTGTGAGTATAAGGAAAACCCTGCCCCCCTTGATAGGTTTTTCAGGTTTTTCCTTATGATCACTGAAGATTGTCCCTCCCTGCGATCCATCCGGACATGACTGCATAAGGGCGCACCCACACAATATAATTTAGGCCAAATCCCCCCCAGTAAATGACACAAACAACTCTCTGGGAAGGAAAAGGCCACAGCTTTTATTTAAAATTAAACAGTTAACATTATGCCTGCATCTCAGCAACTGCTAAGTGGCACGAATATCAAAAAACATGCCCAAACAAGAGTCTCTGCCCCCACTCGCGCCGTTAGCCTGCGAGCGAGGAACTAACTCCCCAAAACCCGTTGGGGTACCTGACATCTCAACTTATTCCCTGGCGAGGACTCAACCCGCAACAGAGCTGTGACACCAACAAAAAGAGGGAGGGGGGGAGGGAAACCAAAAAACCTCTCTCCCGCGCGGCTGTATCGCACAATGAACTAAAGTGCGCAAACAGCCGCGCGGGAAAGCATAACCACCAACCCCCCAACCCAACCTCCAAACCCCGCCAGCCAATAACCCACCACACAAAGGCAACAATGTTGCCGATGTACGGACCGCGCCCCGCAGTCATGCCCTCCCTCAACTAAATGTCGAGGAAGGGGCCTCTTGACTGCATAAGGGCGCACCCACACAATATAATTTAGGCCAAATCCCCCCCAGTAAATGACACAAACAACTCTCTGGGAAGGAAAAGGCCACAGCTTTTATTTAAAATTAAACAGTTAACATTATGCCTGCATCTCAGCAACTGCTAAGTGGCACGAATATCAAAAAACATGCCCAAACAAGAGTCTCTGCCCCCACTCGCGCCGTTAGCCTGCGAGCGAGGAACTAACTCCCCAAAACCCGTTGGGGTACCTGACATCTCAACTTATTCCCTGGCGAGGACTCAACCCGCCACCGCTGCTCCCCCTAACGGGAGCCGCGCCCCACCGCAGCCAGAGCACGTTCAATACCCTCCTGAATACCCACGTTAAATATATCCAGGCCGATCGGATTGAGATGAACCCCATCACGTCTACGAAATAGACCAAGGTTCGGCCCTTCCAGCTCCCTATGGCGGATCGCAATCCCACCGATCCTGGATACAAAACGTGAAACAGCAACATTCAACTTCCTCCTACATCTCTCAATAGCCCGAATGTCTCTAGCACCCAACCAGCGCAGCCTAGGGACCACCTCCGACCATACCACCACAACACTATTAAAAGAAGCATACATGCGGGCAATATCCTGCTTAATCGAATTGATGAGGTCCACCGTTCGAACCTCACCAAGATCATTACCGCCCGCATGCAACACCAAGATGGTAGGACCAGAGACTACGCTGCGAATGAAGAGACATTCATCCCGAAGCTGAACCCAACGAAGACCCCTGATACCCCTCCAACGGATCCTGGCAACCGACGGAGAAAAACCCAAATCCCGACCATAAACCCTTTCTTCTGCTCGCCGAGATGCCCAATAGATAAAGGAATGTCCCAGGATCCACACCATAACTGGAGGGAGACCTACGAGAAATCAGAAAAGCAAATGAGGACGTACATAAGAACGGAAACGCCCCGAATCCCACCGGCCTATTGCCCTAATCTCAGAATCTGAAAAACCCGCCGACGAGGCAGACGTCGCAGCACCTATACGGAACGAGTGAGACGAAAATTCCATGGAAGGGAGACCCAAAACCACTAAAACCCATCTGAAAATTGACTGAAACTGAAAACGAGTAACCGGAGAACCGCATGCATGCACAAAAAACACACCAGAGTGAAAACCCCGACGAAACAAATAATCGGATAATAATCGAACCGGACACCAGGGGCCACCCGACGCACCGACAACCACTAGTTTACCTCTGCCCAACTGATCAGTTTTTGACCGACGCAAGAAAATTTCCACCCGATCACTCATCAGTGAAACATCCGAAAACAATAATCCGCTGGGGCGGGAAGCACAGGCTGACACCACTTCTCCAACCCTAAAAGCACCAAAAAAGGACAAAACGAACAAAGATCTAAACAAGTACACTTCAAATTCATCACTACACACTAGAGGAAGGGATTCACATAGCTGAGCAAGCAAAGGCAAAGTGACTGGCCTGCGAACGTCACCCGAACGGGCCGACATCCGTCGCCAACCTCTAGCTATACGCCGCGCCGCAAAAGACCTACTGAGATCAGGCCATCCCCACATCTGAAACAAAAATGAAAGAGCCGCCAAGCTACGATCTACCGTGGATGGGCCCACCCCACGTTGCTTCAGCGCCGCCAAATAAGACAAAAGTGAAAACTCAGCCGCAAAGCCATGACCAGCCTCCTGAGCTGAACAGAAGAAACCCCACCATTCAGTCCACACCGCCATGTAGGATGACCGGGTAGACGGGGCCAACGACTGCAAGAGCAGGTCTAAAAGAACTCGGAAGCAAGGCTCCATAACCACTCCGGACATGTAACACCGGACACCGCCGCCTCTGGAGCCAGTAACCTGAACTGGTCGATCTGCAAACGGGACAAAGAATCGGCAATGGAGTTATGCAAACCCGGAACATGACGCGCTCTGAAGCAAATGTTAAGACGCAAGCAGCAAAGTACGAGCCTGCGCAACAACGCCAAGACCGGCAAGGAAGAGGAAGTGGAACGGTTAATAACATGAACAACACTCAGGTTGTCAGTCCAAAAAACGATCCGACGGTCCCGGAGAAGATCACCCCACACCTCCACCGACACAACGATGGGAAAAAACTCCAAGAATGTGAGGTTTCGGACCAGGGGGGAAGCCGACAGGGCTTGAGGCCACCGAGCCGCACACCACCTACCCCCAAAATATGCACCAAAACCGACAGACCCAGAAGCGTCTGTGAAAAGCTCCAAATCCGAACTGGTCAACTCCGGCTGCTGCCAGCATGTGTGCCCATTAAATTCTGACAAAAATTCCTGCCAGACAGACAGATCATCCCGGATACTCTTTGTCACCCGAATCCGATGATGAGGGGACCGAACACCACGCGTTGCGAGTGACAACCGCCGGCAAAAAGGACGACCCATCGGCATCACCCGGCATGCGAAAACCAAATGACCCATCAACGTTTGAAGTTGACGGAGAGTCACCTTTTTGGACGCCCGCACCCTAGCCACCAAGGACACCAAGGCATCCAACTTGTCTTGAGGAAGACGGAAAACCATGTCAACCGAATTTATTTCTATCCCCAAGAAAGTAATGACCGACTGAGGTCCCTCAGTCTTCTCTTCCGCAATAGGAACACCGAAACAAGCAGCGATCTCGCGAAAACCGTGCAAAAGACGAGAACATTCATCGGAATCACCCGGACCGATGAACAAAAAATCGTCAAGGTAGTGCAAAACGGAGTGGACACCTACCGATTGACAAATGACCCAATCCAAAAAGGAACTAAAAACTTCAAAATAATAACAAGAAATTGCACAGCCCATTGGGAGGCACATATCAAAGAAAAAAGAACCCAGAAGAGAACAACCCAACAAGTGGTAACATTCCGGGTGAATGGGCAAGAGGCGGAAGGCAGACTTAATGTCCGACTTAGCCATCAAGCAACCCCTACCAGCAGACCGAACAAGGGATAAAGCCCGATCAAAAGATGCATACTGGACCCGAGACTCCTCCTTATCAATCCCGTCATTGACCGACTCGCCCTTGGGGTAGGACAGGTGGTGAATGAGACGGAACTGACCCTCCACTCTCTTGGGTACGAGACCCAAAGGTGAAACCCGAAAATCCTGAAAAGGAGGAGACAAAAACGGGCCAGACATGCGACCAAGGTCAACCTCCCGCATCAACTTGTCAAAAACTAAGTGTTCATTACCCAAAACAGATTTCAAGTTACCAGACATAAACACGCCCTCAAACGGGGAAAAGGGGATCCAAAAACCATCCCGGAAACCATCACGAAGGATCGCAGCATCCCTATGATTGGGATACAGCTTTAGCCACGGCTCCATCCTTGGACCGCTCACCGGAGTTATCTCCCTTCCCAGCGTCCCGGGGACCCGGTCGAACTGCAACTGGCTTCCCTTTTTTGAAACACCTGACGGCCGGGTGGGAGCCCCCGCAATGGTAGCACTCATGCCGGAACCGGCAGGAGGAATACCATCTGCAATGGCTTTCGTTGAAAAGCCAACATAACCCCTTTTTAGACACTGCCGCACCAGCCGCGGATGATGCTGGGGCGGCAGCTCCCGGAAAGGGAGACGAGGGCCTATGTGGGGTCATCAGCAACAGCCACAGATTGACATCCTGACAATCAAAAGTGAGCTGAGGCCTAGACGGCATCCGCTGACGAAACTGCTCATCATAACGGAACCAGCATAAACCGCCGTAAACCTTGTAAGCCCCCCAAATCAAGTCCAAATAACTGAACAATGAGGGGGAAATCTCAGGAAAACGCTCACACAAAATGCTAGCGAAGATCGAAAAACCTTGAAGCCAGTTACCAAAGGTGCGGGGCACCTTACGTTTGTCATCTGGCGTAGCATCGGTGCGACGAGTCGGAAGGTCAACCGTTTCCTTGTCCGGTTGAACCAAAGAAAGAACATCAACAAATTCACGACGCCATATTTTTTCCTTCACATCGACGGCAACGTGAAGCCCCAAAGGCGCGGAGCAACAAATTTGCCCAACCCCCGGACGCCACAAACCGCCGTCAGCCAGCGCAGCAGGAGGAGAACCTTTCTCCAACCTGTCAAGCACAGCACGCAAAGAGTGCACCAAATCCTCTTGCGAATCACAACGCCTATCGCCCCGCGAGCCACTAGTGCCGTGCAAGCCGCCAGCGCCCTGCGCCAATCTAAGCCCAGCCCGAACAGGCTCCCATTCCACAATACCTGCGTTAACCACTGGTACAGCAACTGAGCGAGGCGTTCTGTCCCCTTCATCCTCAGAGTCATCCACCGAAGACAGGCCAGAATGTGATGCTGCTGGAGAAATAACTTGCACAGATCTCTCACTCCTAGGAGTGCTTCTGGAACGTGAAGAGCTGGAACACTGTGGAGTCCTAGCAGGTCTCAAAGGGGGAGATGAAACAGGGCCACAACTGGACGCAACATCACCAGCTGTGGGGCCCGCCCGGGCAACTGGAGCGCTCCTGGAGGACACCTCCGCATCAGGCTGCTGTTCCACTCGACCATCCCGCCCAGATCTCGCGAGACGAGATGCCCTATGGCGAGATCTCGCGAGAGGGCTCCTGGATCTGAAGGCACCATCAGCACGGCCATCTTGGGACTCCCTCCACCGTCTAACAGGCCCAGGCCTAGCCTGTTCAAGGCCAGCAGGCCCAGCCGCCACTGCTGAGGATGGGTCTAGGAGATCCAGAGAGGAGACGGCAGCGGCCCGCACAGATCCACCGCTCCGCCGTTTTGAGCGCCCCCGTGACTCAGGGCCAGAAGCTACAGCAGGCTGCAAAGCTGGGCGGCGTCCCGCAGGCACAGACGCACTACGCGCCCGTGGAGAGCTAGGGCTGTAGCGCTCAGGCGGCCTTGATCTGCGGGCTCGCCCAACATTTTTAATAGCACTTCCAGCACTGCCACTCGCCGGACCGGGCGCGACAACAACCGCCGGATGATGGGCAGCATCCAACAGTTGCGTAAGCCAGGCACCTCCATCCTCCTGTACGAGCGCCTGCACCCGGGCCATCAGACTATCCATTGCGGGAAACTAAATGGGAACAGGTAAGGAAAACCAAAAAACCTCTCTCCCGCACGGCTGTATCGCACAATGAACTAAAGTGCGCAAACAGCCGCGCGGGAAAGCATAACCACCAACCCCCCAACCCAACCTCCAAACCCCGCCAGCCAATAACCCACCACACAAAGGCAACAATGTTGCCGATGTACGGACCGCGCCCCGCAGTCATGCCCTCCCTCAACTAAATGTCGAGGAAGGGGCCTCTGTCTTGCAGCTCTGAGGTGAGCAGTGTTACATCAGTAAAACGGGCGCCAGGGGGATACTTTATCATTTAATTACTCTTGTACTACATCTCTGACAGTATTGAAATAACACTCTCCACGGCCCAAATACTATCAAGATTAATTGGAACTGCATTTATTGTGAAACATTACTATCCCTTTACATCCAGGTCCCTTTAAGTGCAGGACCACATGTTCAAAAGAAAAGTCGAGGTCTGGAACCAACGATTTTCACTAAAGGGGAGTACTAAAAATTCCCCAAATTCCCATGTATTTAAATGGGGATTTTAACTCCTTTAATGCGAGAGAAGACTCCAAAGCATTGCAAAGGGGTTTAAATCCCCATTTAAATCAATGGGAATTTTTAGTTTTCCCCCATAGTGCTAATGGTTTGCCACAGAACTCCTCCCATAGTGCTGAATACAATATAATGAGAATTGTTACCATTCCTTTAACCCCTTAAGTACCAGTGGTCCAGGGAAGTTACCTTGCCTTAAGGACCGCTTTGATCCTTGCCGACGCTCCGGTACACGTGACCTGTTACGCGTACCGGCGCGCCACTTTGAGGCCTAAGAGAGATCGCTCCGGTCTTGGAGCAGTCAATTTTAGGCTCTGTCTTTACTTACAGGGCTCCCGGTAGAGCGCTGTAAGTAAAAAGTACGTGATGTGCTATGACCGTCACTGGTCCTTAAGGGTATAAGGACCGTGACGGTCATAGTACGTCACATAGTCCTTAAGGGGTTAAAGCAGAACTGTCCAAGATCAGTCCACAGGGGCCACCAACAGACCAGGATGTAAGGATCTCCCTGATTAATCACAGGTGAGTCAGTCACAATGAATGATCCACTGATAACTCACCTGTGATTAATCAAGGAAATCCTTACATCCCGGCCTGTTAGTGGCACCTATGGACTGATCTTGGACAGCTCTGATTTAAAGGAACACTAACACCTCATATTAAAAACGTCCCACTTACCTAACTATGGCCATGAAATTCTAATGGCCTCCATGAATTTTGACCTTCTGCCTTTTTTTTTTTTTTTTTAGAGATAACATCTTCTATCAGTTCTGGACAACATGTCCATATAGGTAGACATTACCGTTGCTAGCAGGGCCACAGGACCTTCAGCTCTTCTCACTGCACAAAGTAATATTAACCCTTTGAGTGCCAGTGGGGTATGCAATGCATTGCTTTGAAATGAGTTGCATATACCTCTGGCACTCAAAGGGTTAAGGACCAGGAAAAAATAAATAAAAGGGGGGGGGGTGCAGTACATTGCTTCACAGAGTATCAAGTACCATCCTGCTCCTTCAAGGGTTAAGTAGGTTCACAAACTCTGCCTGCTTCAGTTTGAAAAAAAACTGTCAGCATCATGTCCGCCTCCATGGACATATCATCCGCAACTGATTATAGGGATAGTAACACTTAATATGTAAATAAAATACATGTTGTACTATTTAGCCTCCTAAGTAAAATAAAGCGACTCCCACTGCTGAGTTGCGTTTTATTCAAAAGTTATTGCAGCTCAAATATTCATATTTTTTTTCAGGTGCAATATCACAATGACCTGAAATTGTACAGTGGCGCTGTTGCTATACCATCCTATGGACAGCTCTGGTCAGTTGACCATAAATCTCCATAGGATGGTGTAGTAACAGCTCCACTGTATAATTTCAGGCCATTGAGATATTGCACCTAAAACATTTAAGTTTGAGCTGCAATATCTTTTGAATAAAACCCCTTTCAGCAGTGGCAGTACCCTTGTTTTACTCAGGAAGATAAACCTTACAATATAAAAATGTTTTTTTTTTTTCATATTAACACTTTCAGTGTGCATCCCTCTGATGGGGTTAAGTGTTACTATCGCTTTAAAGATGTTAATTCTTGAACCAAGGAGAAAGGTCAAAATGTATAGTGGTCATTAACAATTTTCGGTCCATAGTCAGATAACCAAAGGGGTTATTGGGAGATGTACATGTTCCTTTAAGCTCTCTTTGTCTAACAAGCAGTCAGTGGGACAAATGCACTCATCTGACCCCCAGGGTGCAACCTACCTTAGATTTTAGAAGAATTATTTTCATACCTAATAATTAACTAGCACACATGCACTACTAGGACAGTAATAGTTAACCTTATGCCTGCCAGTACCATACAGTTCAATAATAGGTGTCTGTTAACTGTAAGTATTGTCACGGACTTGATCAATCAATCAATAAATCCATATGTTTGAACAGATGACTATATAATTCACCGTCGTTAAAATACAAATAAAAAAAAAATGTGACCATCACATTTAACCCATTGAGTGCCAGAGGGGTACAGAATGCATTGCTTTGCAATGCATTCTGTACCCCTCTGGCACTCAAAGGGTTGAAGCTTTCTGATCATGTGGATATTGAAAGAATGTGAACACCCCTACCTTAACCCCTTATCAACTGGCCGCATAGCCAGTTAAGGACCACAAAGCTTTTGTTTTTTTACAAAATTAATTCAGGGGTCCCAGCTCGGCATGCAGCTGTGCAGGGACCCCTGAATTCCAGTGTGACAGGACCATCATGGCATGTCATGGGTACTTAAGGGCTTAAGCAAAAATATAGAATTGTGTTTCCCTTACCCAGAGCCAGGAAAGAGTAAACCCACTGTACAACCGCCGCTGTCTGCAGCCTTCTTTCTAAGGGAAGGGAGCGAGGAGCAAATTCGATCTTCATCTTGGACTGCCAGACAGTGTTTTAAAGAGAGAAAAGTATTGCTTGAATACTATAAATTGGGGTCCAAAGTCTCCCAGCTATTCTGCAACGTGTTACAATGTCTAACTAATAGTGCAGTGCTTGCTTGTTTGGCCAGGTAAGGAAGGCCGAGAACTCTTTCTGCAATCAGTATTGCTGCAACACTGGTTAAAATGCAGCCAGACTGTTCAAACAGGTGACTAATACGTTTGTTGTCATATCAGCCGCGTACTTATCAACCTCTAGATAGTATTAACCTCTGCTTTATAGGTGCGATGCGGGGGTGTTCATGCCACTGTAAATAGCAACATTTTTCATCTAGTGGGAAATCTGAAAACTGTTAAATTACATTTAACCATTTAAGGACCAGAAAGTTGTGGAAAGCATTGCATTGCAATGCATGAATTCAAAGCTTCTCTGGGCCTTAAAGCGTTAAATAAAATAAAAAGAAACTTCAAGATTTTTGGCTAAGTTCACATGGAATATGTTGCCTCATTCAACCCACTGGCAGGGCTTTTTAATCCTCAGAGTGCAAGAGAGGATACAACGCATTTTGTTGCAATCTGGTGTATATCTCTCTGGCATTCAATGGGTTGATAACCCGTCAGGCTGCTGGCAGAATTCTGAATGGAGTGCCCCCCAAATAAAGGTAAACATTGTGGATCCTCTTAGGTCTAGTTGCATACGTCTTTTTTTCCTACCTTCCTAAATTGGGGTAAAGCAGCCACATTTTTATATTGTGTAATCAGCCTCACTCCTGCCTCCCATCTGGTCAAAGAATTAAATAAGTTCCTTTCTGTAAAACCGGAACTATTGGGAAACCAAGGTGATGCCCCTTGCAACAGAAGGCTACCAGCGAATGCCAGGTATGGCGACAAATTAAAATGCCCCACCCCATGTCACCTGTTTAACTTATTTGAATTGTCCTGTTTTCCCCCCATAAATGTCATCACTGGTAGGGTATGTTGTATGGGAGGGATATGTGGAAGTCAACCATACCTGATTGGCTGAAGCCTGCATTGAATTACCATTCATTGGAGGTTGCATGGGGCATTACTAACACCAGTTATCCATGTGAACAATCTGTATGGTGACCCCATAGGCTACTGTGCAGATCATTCAGGTTGCGATGTCAAACACAGGAAGTTGCTGCAACAAGATGTATGTGCATACCTGGGAACTTTTCATTGTGGACTACCCGGAGGGCAGTCCTCTGGTGCGGCTGGGGGAGATGTATGACGCGATTTGCGTCAGAAAAGGGGGTGGGGCTTACTTGCGAGTGGGGGGCGGGACTTCAAAAACCACAAAAAAAAACCCGCAAAAATAGCCTGGGAAGGAGGGGAATTTGGCTGGAGTGCAAGGAGCATACACAGAAGTGGGTAGAGTTTTATTTAAAACTCTCCACACCCGGAGAATCATCCTCTGCCCTGGAGACCCGGTAATTAGAAGACAAAACCAGAGTCTCCGGGGCAAATCCGGAGAGTTCCCAGCTATGTGTATGTATATATATCTTTATTTGCATTGTGCCAAACAGTGTACACAGCTCCTTACAACAATAAAAGCAGGGCTCAAAATTTCAAGTCCTCAGCTACTAGCCAGACCTGCCACCAGTTTCCACGCCTAACCTCACCCATATCCGTGCCTTTAACCCCACCCACCTCAAGTTCTCTTTCATGAAATGACACTGTTGTTCTATGTTTTATTCAGAAGAAAATTTGTCCCCAGCACCCCCCATTGCTGTCTCTTTGGACACTTGGGAGGTAAGGACCCCTAATATCTCCTAAAGAGGAAAACTTCGGAGGTATGGATCTCTAATAAGTACTAAAGAGGGACACTTGGGAGTTACGGATCCCTAATATCTCCAAAAAAGGGACACTTGGGAGGTAGAGACACCTAATATCTCCTAAAGAGGGACACTTGGGAGATACAGATCCCTATTATCTCCTAGAGAGGGTTACTTGTGTAGTATAGACCCCTAATAACGCGTGATGAGGGACACTTGGGAGGTATGGACACTAATGTCTCCTAAAGAAGTACACTTGGGAGGTATGGGCCCATAATATCTCATAAAGAGGAACACTTGGGAAGTATGGACCCCTAATATCTCCTAAAGAGGGACACTTGGGAGGTATGGACCCATAATATCTCATAAAGAGGAACACTTGGGAAGTATGGACCCCCAATATCTCCTAAAGAGGGACACTTGGGAGGTATGGACCCATAATATCTCCTAAAGAGGGACACTTGGGAAGTATGGACCCCTAATATCTCCTAAAGAGGAACACTTGGGAAGTATGGACCCCTAATATCGCCTAAAGAGGAACACTTGGGAGGTATGGACCCCTAATATCTCCTAAAGAGGGACACTTGGGAGGTACGGATCCCTAATATCTCCAAAAGAGGGACACTTAGGAAGTATGGACCCCTAATATCTCTTAAAGAGGAACACTTGGGAAGTATGGATCCCTAATATCTCCTAAAGAGGGACACTTGGGAGGTACGGACCCATAATATCTCCTAAAGAGGGACACTTGGGAGGTATGGACCCCTAATATCTCCTAAAGAGGAACACTAGGGAGGTACGGACCCCTAATATCTCCTAAAGAGGAACACTTGGGAGGTACGGACCCCTAATATCTCCTAAAGAGGGACACTTAGGAAGTATGGACCCCTAATATCTCCTAAAGAGGAACACTTGGGAAGTATGGATCCCTAATATCTCCTAAAGAGGGACACTTGGGAGGTACGGACCCATAATATCTCCTAAAGAGGGACGCTTGGGAAGTATGGATCCCTAATATCTCCTAAAGAGGGACACATGGGAGGTATGGACCCCTAATATCTCCTGAAGAGGGACACTTAGGAGGTATGGACCCCTAATATCTCCTAAAGAGGGACACATGGGAGGTATGGACCCCTAATATCTCCTGAAGAGGGACACTTAGGAGGTATGGACCCCTAATAAGCCGCAACCCAGTATTCACATATAATGTCAGTCTTAATAGAAAAGAAGGGTCTTCCTAAGAGGATGTGCGTGGCACAAGAAAGTGCCATGGTACCCTGACTGAGAACTAATGACTTTAGACTTAATTTTGCAAAAAAGTGAAGTCTGGTTTGTTTCCTTGCAGCTCATTCAATATGATATGTATTCATTTAAATAATGATCACCAACTGGACCAGCATTTTCTTCTTAATAAGGAGTTGCACAACCGTTTGTTCTATTAAGGGTTACGTAAGATTATATGCCATGAACCCTTTGAGTGCCAGAGAGATATCCAACGCATTGCTATGCAATGTGTAGCTCTCTAGCAATCAAAAGGGTTAAAAGCTATATCTAAAGGCATGGTTCATACTTTTCTTGCTGGCTGTATTTCCATGGTGGGGGACGATTACATTGTTCATTAGGATTTGATGGGAGATGCATTTAACCCTTTGAGTGCCAGTGGGTACGCAATGCATTACAAAGCAGTGCATTGCGTACCCCTCTGGCATTCAAAGGGTTAAAAAGTTGCACAGTCTTCCATGAGCCATTTGTTTTTACCTTTAAAGGGATAGTAATACCTAAAATGTAAAAAAAAATATGTTGTAGGGTTTATCCCCCTGAGTAAAACAAGAGTACTCCCACTGCTGAAAGGTGTTTCATTCAAAAGTTATTAATTTTCAAAGTTGAATTTTTTTAGGTGCAATATCACAGTGGCCTGAAATTGTACAGTGGTGCTGGTGGCACCAGCACTAGTCACGGAGCAAATTGTAGAGAGTTGGGAGTGGATAGTAGCAATGTGGGATTGCAGGGAAAGAGGCCATTCATACAGGGCTTCAATTTCCACTCGCCCTCACTCAATTTTGAGCCCTGATAAAAGTATGTTACAATAAATAAATGGGGATAAAATAAGTGTCGCAATCATAAAAACAACAGGAAAGAGGTCCGTGCACCAAGGAGCTTACATTGTAGGAGACAGATAACAGGGTATGAGGGTGTCAAGTGCCGTAACTTAAACGGGTCCACTTAATGTGATGATCACCTGTGTGTGTACAGCCTGATATGAGGGCATTTGTTCTATTTTTGGGCAATTAACACAGCGAAAATATCAATGGTCCACTTAAAGGGTTAGTAATGTCTAACATTAACAAAACTTAATATTGTACGTATTCAAAAAATAATCTTACTGGGACAGGTTCGATCTCCCAACTTTATGGTTTGAGAGATATAAGCGCTTAAAGTTTCCCTCTTTTGCTGACAAGCTGTAGAGCTGTCAGCAGTGGATTTGAGTCGTGCGACTCAGGCGGACTCAGGCGGCTCTTCAGCAGACCTGAATGAGTGATATCTAAAAACAGATACTTCAATGGAATGGTCTACAAAGTGTGCTTGGTTTTCAAGCACACTTTGCAGACCTTTCCACTGAAGTATTTGCCTTTCTATATCGCTCATTCAACTCTGCTGAAGAGCTGCTGGCCGGTCAGGGACCGGGATCTCATGACGACAGCTAGATGCTGACATCTGGAAAAGGGGAGGGAGTGGGTAACTTTAAGTGCTTATATCTCTCAAACCTTTATGAAGAGCTGCCTGAGTCCGCCAGAGTCGCACGACTCAAATCCACTGCTGACAGCTCTACAGCTTGTCAGCAAAAGGGGGAAACTTTATGCGCTTATATCTCTCAAACCATAAAGGTTTGAGAGATTGAACTTGTCCCAGTAAGATTATTTTTTGAATACCTACAATATTAGGTTTTTTAATGTTAGACATTACTAACCCTTTAATTCCTTGGTGCTAGGAAGATCTCCAACCTGTGGTGTAACGTGTAGCAGACCTCTCTAGAATGGAAGGGGTTAAGTAATAACTACGTCTGTTTTCCTTCTGCTAAAAGCGAGTACTCAAGCTAATAACACAATTTTTAACTTAAAGCGGAACTACCACCCTATATAAAGTCATCCCCCAATAATTAGGCATTTGGCGACTAGCTTCTTAATAGCGTTATTATCTCACACAAATACCAGGTTCTGAAGTAATCCTTTTACTTCAGATACTGACGGACAGGCTTCTTGCTTTAGAGCTGTCTGTGCGCCTGAGCCGTCAGTCCCTTCCGGTACCAGGACAGAGAGTGCAGGAGCGCAGACGTCTCTAAGCCAAGATGTTTGCGTGCGAGCCTGGCCGCCGGTCTCACAAGAAAAGGATTACTTCAGAGCCTGGTACTTGTATGAGATAATAACACTATTAAGAACCTAGTTGCCAAATGCCTAATTATTGGGGGGCGACTTTATATAGGGTGGAAGTTCCTCTTTAAACCATATTCTTAGAATGTTGAGATCACAGGTAGTTTCACATGCAAAACGCTTACACTTACAATGACTAGAGAAAATATGTTTTAACACGTGTCTTCTTAAAATGTGTAGGTTTTACACATGGATTCACACATTGTGTAGTCTGTATAAAGTGAGGGCGCTTATAGACAGCTGCAAAACTGTGATGTATAAGAATCAGAGAATAAAATGACCTTACCATCATTATTCAACATTCATTTCATGGCTGTTGACTTTCAGTGCAGGCACTAGGCTAGTGCAAAACTGTATAGAAAATGTTATGGGTCAGGACCTGCTACATAGACCTCCATACAGGAAGGGAAGTGCTCTGAAAGTCAACCAAGTGTCTTTGTTAAAGAGATATTATTTTCAATAATATCTGAACGACAAGAAAAGTTGCTAGCATGTCCACAGACCCCAAACTCTGCTCACTGCATATGGTAATCTTAACCCTTTAAGGACCGCTCTGGTCCTTAAAGGGTTAGGAAGGCTCATCCGCCCTGCCTGCTTCAGTTTGATTTAAAAAAAAATGCCTGCAACTTACTTAGATTGTAAGCTCTATGGGGCAGTGACCTCCTATCCGAATCATACCTGGGAACTCTCAGGATTTGACCATGAGCCGTATCTCAAGGGTCTCAGGGTGAAGGTCCCAATTCTCAGCCTGAGAGACTTCAGTGTGTCCTAAAATATGATGTGTACCAATTAAAGGGATAGTAACACTTAAAATGTAAAAAAAAATATGTTGTAGGGTTTATCCCCCTGAGTAAAACAAGGGTACTCCCACTGATGTCTGCTTCCATAGCCATGACATCTAACACTAGCTGAAAATATAATCTCTTGAACAAAGGCACAGGACAGCATTCATAGGGGTCATTAGCAGTTTATGACTATAATAAGATAAAAGGGGGTTACTATTAATATGTGATGATGCTCCCTTAATGCCTATGTATTAAGCTTTTTATATAAAATGTTACAGTTTGTGCTTCTTGTGTCAAGTGGTGGGCACTGTGGCATCATGTGGGTATTTTGGAAAGTACCATTCTTCTGCTCCCAGTTTAATGCCATTTACAATAGGACACAGAAGAATTCAACACAATGTCCTTTACATTATGCCTGCTGTACGGGTTGTGTTAAAGTGTAACTAAGACCTTATAACAACTTGTGTTCTCTATGTCATATTATCCATGTTTTATTTAAAAAAAAAAAAAAAAAAAAAAAATATATATATATATATATATATATATATATATATATATATATATATTGTATATATATATATATGAGAAAGCATTACAGTATGTGAACGAAAAACTTGTCAGAAGCCTAACGCACCCAGTGGTGACAGTAAGGATGGAATATTCATGTCTCCTCCCTACTGCCACTCCTTGAGATACTGTTCAGGGCTCTGCAAGGAGTTAGCCCACCCTCAACTTCCTCCTCAACAACAAAAAAAAGAATTTCTGACAAACACATACATACATACATACAAACATACATACATATGTACTTGCAGCCCTCTGGATATTTTATGTTGTGGTCTCCTAGAGACTTAGAAGCACTTATTAGGCTATTTAGAAATGTGTAGTTGTGCTCAGGATGTGAGAAAGAGGCTTGGACTTCAAGGAACTGAATGAAAATGCTCATAACATGAAAAGAGGCTTGAACTGCAAGGAATTGAATGAGCATTCTCAGAACATGAAAAAGAGGCTTGGTATACAAGGAACTGAATGAGCATTCTCAGAACATGAAAAAGAGGCTTGGTATACAAGGAACTGAATGAGCATTCTCAGAACATGAAAAAGAAGCTTGGAATACAAGAAATTTACTGGGCAGATGTGCAAAAGACACAGACATACACACACAGCCCTCACCTGAGCCTCTTCTATGCCCAAATGTCCTCCTGCTCCACACACACACAGTGCCCTCACCTGCATTTCTCCTGTTAACCCGTTCAGTGCCAGAGGGTTATGCAAGGGTAAAAACTTTATAGACTCTTGGGGGTGGAGCCACCGCGTCTAGGAAATGGACGTATGTTGATTTTGCTCCTGAGCATCACGGCTATTATTTAGAGTTTATTACCCCTATTTCGTGTTCCTGCACTAATATTCTCCTTATCTGATCCCTGGACTACTCTATGACGAAAAATCGTACCAATCAGTCCGTTAGGAGAGGCAAGAAGCTGCATTTCCTTCCCGCTAAATGAGCCGACATAGCTACCCTATTATGTCACAGCTCCAGATTTGCTGTGCTAGTGGAGACGCCGCTGCTCCTGCCTCACCGCTCCAGACTGGACTGCCTGTTTCCTCCCCTGAGGATATAGTTGACCAGTCTGCTCCCACGAGAGATCCTGGTCACTCACAGGACCTGACCTCGCCATCCACTAAGGTGGATCTGTTAAGTCTTGCCGCTGATATCAGACATTGCTGACCTATTGCAGGACTTTTTGAGTTTGGGCCATAGAGTGCATCAAGTGGAAGAGTCGGTGGAAGGATTACACTCACAATTGCAAACTCTGGAACAGCTTTTTTCTGACCAAAACAACTCCATTGCTGCCCTTCAATATAAGCTGGACGACCTTGAAAACAGGGAGCACAGAAATAACATCCGGATTCGGAACATCCCAGAGTCCACTCCTGCTAAAGACTTACTGGCCTTCCTTCAAAAACGTTTTGGTCATATCTTAGCCCTCCAGACACTGTTATGTTACTAGATAGGGCTCACAGAGCTCTCAAGCCTAGGGGTACACCATCTGACCTATCACGCAATGTCACTTGCAGACTGCACTACTTTGCAGACAAGGATCAGATTATGGTGAAGGCTAGAGAGCTGGATAAAATTACCTGCGCCGGCTGTGAGCTGCAGCTATTTCAGGATATCACTCCATTTACACTGCAACAGCGGCGGGCATTAAAGCCTCTGACCGACCACATGCAAAATCTACAAATCCACAACAAATGGGGATTTCCATTCCAGCTTCAGGTATAACACGACAGCCGTACGCTCTCCATGTCTCACCCTGAAGATATTGGCGCATTTTGCACATCGCTAGGGATAGAGATACCCACTACTCCGATGGAACATTCTAAACACCCCTCGGTGCATCTGGAAGCCAACTAACGGTTACGTGTACCTCTGTGTACCGATCCAGGCTTTGGCTGACTATCGCTCTCTGTGTACCGACCCAAGCTTTGGCTGACTACCGCTCTTTGTGTACCGACCCAAGCTTTGGCTGACTACCGCTCTTTGTGTACCGACCCAAGCTGTGGCTGACTACCTCTCTCTGTGTATCAACCCAGGTTGTGGCTGACTACCGCTCTCTGTGTACCGACCCAGGTTGTGACTGACTACTGCTCTCTGTGTACCGACCCAGGCCGTGGCTGACAACCGCTCTCCTTGTGTTGATCCAGGCATGACTGACTTGCTATACTGTTGCCCTCGCTTTGCAGTCAGTGCTACCTGTCACTAGCGGTTACTGTTGCCTTCCGATTTTCTTCAGCCTGTTGCGATTAGTGGCTTCCGTTAAGCACTTCGTGTCAGTGCGATCTGGTCACTAAGCAGTTACTGTTGCCTTCCTATCTCACTCAGCCTGTACTGCGGTTGCCTCCGTTTTGCACTTCCAGTCAGTGCTACCCAGTCACTAAGAGGTTATTGTTGCCTCACTGTCGCTCAGCTGGTACTCGGTTGCCTCCGTTTTGCACTTCCAGTCAGTGCTACCCAGTCACTAAGCGGTTACTGTTGCCTCACTGTCGCACAGCTGGTACTCGGTTGCCTCCGTTTTGCACTTCCAGTCAGTGCTACCCAGTCACTAAGCGGTTACTGTTGCCTCACTGTCCCTCAGCTGGTACTCGGTTGACTCCGTTAGCACTTCCAGTCAGTGCTACCCAGTCACTAAGCGGTTACTGTTGCCTCACTGTCGCTCAGCTGGTACTCGGTTGCCTCCGTTTTGCACTTCCAGTCAGTGCTACCCAGTCACTAAGCGGTTACTGTTGCCTCACTGTCGCTCAGCTGGTACTCGGTTTGCTCCGTTAGCACTTCCAGTCAGTGCTACCCAGTCACTAAGCGGTTACTGTTGCACCTAAGCACTCAGCCTTTCCTACGGTTGCCTCCATCCGCACTTTCAGTCTGTGTTTTCCAGTCACTGGTCTATCCTTGTTGTTCTAGCTACTAGGCTGCCTTACCCGGTATTCGGTAAGGCTGGTAGATCCTCCTCAGTTCCTTGTTGTTCCAGCTACTAGGCTGCCTTACCCGGTATTCGGTGAGGCCGGTAGAGCCTCCTCTGTTCCTTTTTACTCCTGCTACTGGGCTGCCTTACCCGGTAATCGGTAAGGCCGGTAGAGCCTCCTCAGTTCCTTGTTGCTCTAGCTATTTGGCTGCCTTACCCGGTAATCGGTAAGGCCGGTAGAGCCTCCTCCGTTCCTTGTTGCTCCAGCTATTTGGCCGCCTTACCCGGTATTCGGTAAGGCCGGTAGAGCCTCCTCAGTTCCTTGTTACACTAGCTATTTGGCTGCCTTACCCGGCATTCGGTAAGGCCGGTAGAGCCTCACTATTGTATGTTATCTTATATGCCCTGTCCTGTGTCAAACTTTATTGCTGCTGCTTTGTAGAGTTTGGACCCGTGAGGGGCCTTGTGCGCTTTATTCTATCTAATAAAGCTTTCCTCTTTTATCCTACCCAATTGTCTGAGTGCTCATTAAAATCGTGACAGGGCATTGTGGAGGCAATGTGGAGATTGGAGGGGCAATGGGTGGAAATGTGGAGAGTGGGGGCAATATGTTTGGGGGGGCCCATGGCAATTTCTGCAGCAGGGCCCAGTGGCTTCTATTTACACCTCTGATCAGGAAATGTCCATCTAGTAATGTATTCCAGGGTCGTGAAGGGAAGGAACACCCAATGCGCGTTTCGCTTCCTGTACTGGATGCATCCGTAGGGATACTGTGCCTCCATCAGACCTTTTAAACCCAAACTGGACTGCATTATAATGGAGGAGTGCATTATGCATTCTAATGGAGCCCCATTTTCCATTTGCTGTGGAGGCTGTTAATTGTCCTTATTATTAATCTGGCTCTCAAGTCATTAAAAATCTTTGTATGGTTGTAAAGTATTTTCCTTTCCTTTTGTTTTACAGACATACAAATTCCCCAACATCCCTTTGATGTAAATGTTTTTTTTTTTAACCCTTAGGGCTGTATGTTCAAAGGGATAACAACAAAAAATAGTCATATGAAAGACAAATATAAGCAATTGTACGCATGAACGACATATTTTCTATACGACAAAAAACTAGTCATGTCTGCCGAGATTATGAAATCTAAAAAGAAATATTTCCAATGAAGTCGTTCTTTTTAGATTTTGGTATTTCAGCTCTGCTGAAGAGCCACCTGTCGGTCCCCGGACCAGGATGTCCTGCTGTCAGCTTACAGCTGACACCAGTGAAAGGGGCGTGAGGGGGGAACTTCTATCTCTCAAACTATAAAGGTCTGAGAGATAGGAATGGCATTGATGGATTTCTGCTTTTATTCTCTACTATATTACTTTTTATATATATCTAAGACATTACAATCCCTTTAAGGTGACAGGTCCATTTGAAATCCACGGCAAATGCTAATTGTGCAGATGGTTTTCTCCAGAAAAAGCTCCTGTTTTAGCTTTGTGCATCTCACTGATTGTGTTTCAAATGTTCTGTCCTGTTTTTAACCCTTTGAATGCCAGAGGGGTATGCAACGCATTGCTTTGCAATGCATTGCGTACCCCTCTGGCACTAAAAGGGTTAAGACGCAAATACTATTTCACAATCACATGCACATAAAGAACTCAGGTGAAAATTAAGCGTATTAAAGGCACAGTAAACCTTTATTTTTGATATTCTGTTAGTGTATAAAATGTAAAGTCAAATTGCCTATATTTATTATTATTTTTATTATTTTATTTTAATCTTCTCCTATATTTTTGATACTTTCATGTCCTTGAAAGTGAGATCCCTGATTCTCTCTTTCCAGACAACTTTCTGGTCAGTTGACCATCAAAGAAGTATAGTGATACAATATAACGCTATGTCGCAAGCAGAGTTCTCTGTTTGCTGTATTTTTTACATTGTATCACTGTACCTGCTCTCACAGTCCCTGACAGAAACCTCTCTAGAAAGAGTTTCAGGAAGCTCATTGTCATACTCACAAAAGTGGAAAAAACAAAATAGTTGAAGATGAAAACTTTTTTTTAAAAGTATAGGCAATTTAACTTACACCTGCAGAATATGTACAGTCAAACTAAAAGGTTGTGGAATATTAATATCAAGATGGCAGGAGTGACAGGTGGGAGGTAGAGCAGTGTGGAATATTAATTTCAGGTTGGCAGGGAATGGCATGTGGGGGGCAGTGTGGAATATTAGTATCTGGCTGACAGGTGGGAGGGTGTCACGGTTTTCAGGGAAAGAAGGACAGACATAAATATAAAATATAAATCCACCTTTATTTAATAAGTACAGTAGTAATAGTATAGCCCACACAACCCCAGAACACAAGATGATAGGACAAAGGCTCCTACCCGGAGCTGCGCGCTGCACTACTGCGAGATACCGGAGACTAGGACCGAGGTGCGGGTGGAACACCACAGGGAACGATAACTGAAGCATAAGTCTCCACCCTGGGTCACACGACCAGAGGTAACAGGGAGAGAAAGCAGGCTTGAGCCATGAAACACTGAGAATGATGGTCAGGCAAGTTCGGAGAGTACAGAGCAAGTAGTCAGCCAGAGCCACAGGTCAGACAAGCCGGGTACTATACAGAGTGATAGGCAGCAAGAGCCACAGGCCAAACAAACTGGAGACTACACGGAGCGAGTTAGCCAGCCACAGGTCAGAACCAATATGGGTAGTCAGACAAGCTGGGGTCATACACGGAGTGAGTTAGTCAGCCAGAGCCACAGGTCAGAACCGATGTGGGTAGTCAGACAAGTCAGGGTCATACATGGAGCAGATTATCAGGAGAGCATGGGTCACAACGGCACACAAGAGACAATCTCAGAAACACCACGTAAGGGCAATGACTCCCAAGCCCACTGAGGTTTATAAAGGAGCAGGAGAAGGTGGGACACAATTAGGCCACACAGAATAGGCCCATAAACAGGTGTCCATGCCAGTGCCTGTTTCATGATGTCAGCAATGTGGAAGTGGCCACAACTATGCCGGCCGACACACCACGGAGGAAGGAAGCATAGGATAACTTAGGCCTCTAAGGTAGATTGTGATAGAGGGAGAAGAGTGTGGAATGTTAGTATCTGGCTGACAGGTGGGAGGGAAAGCAGTGTGGAATGTTAGTTTCTGGCTGACAGGTGGGATGGAGAGCAGTGTGGAATGTTAGTATATGGCAGACAGATGGGAGGTAGACCAGTGTGGAATATTAATTTCAGGTTGGCAGGGAATGGCGTGGGGGGGGCAGTGTGGAATATCAGCATCTGGCTGACAGGTGGGAGGGATAGAATTGTGGAATGTTAGTATCAGGCTGACAGGTAGGAGGGAGAGCAGTGTGGAATGTTAGTATCCAGCTGACAGGTGGGGGGGAAGCAGTGTGGAATGTTAGTATATGGTGGACAGGTGGGAGGTAGACCAGTGTGGAATATTAATTTCAGGTTGGCAGGGAATGTCGTGTGTGTGGGGGGGGGGCAGTGTGGAATATCAGCATCTGGCTGACAGGTGGGAGGTATAGAATTGTGGAATGTTAGTATCAGGCTGACAGGTAGGAGGGAGAGCAGTGTGGAATGTTAGTATCAGGCTGACAGGTAGGAGGGAGAGCAGTGTGGAATGTTAGTATATGGCGGACAGGTGGGAGTGTCACAGTTTGTTATGACTCTCAGACGCAGAGGATAGGTAAAAACATAACTTTATTGAAAAGTTAAGAGAACCCTATTGGGTTGAAGGCAAATACAAGATATATTTTATTAGCAGTTACATAGGCAAATACATATGATACATAGGTGGATGCAGACTCTACCGACCCTGCCAAAACCGGGTAAGGCAACCTTAGGTGGCACAAGATGGTAACAGGTTCTACCGGCCTTACCAATATACCGGGCAGGGCAGTCTGGTGACACAAGCAAGGAATGCTGAAGGCTCTACCGGCTGTGCCAATATACCGGGCACGGCAGCCTAGGCACTGGAATGTAGGAAAGCGGCTCTACCGGCCGTGCCAATATACCGGGCACGGCAGCCACGAAACTGGAGCAGTTGGTATGAGGCTCTACCGGCTTTGCCAATACCGGGTAAGGCAACCTTAAGTGGCACAAGATGGTAACAGGTTCTACCGGCCTTACCAATATACCGGGCAAGGCAGCCCACCGAGATAGTGAGGTGGCCAAGGTGACTGGCTAGGTGGTAGAGACCAGTCATAGAGATGACAAACTAGGCCACAGGAGAGGATAGCAATAGACTGCCTCTCACGAAGGACAGCGCAATAATACCAGTCAAGCGAGGAGCAATCCAGTACCCGAGTACTGGGAGAAACCTTCAAAGTGTCAGGCTGTTAGGACAGGACAGACTCCTAAAATGGAGCGAACCAGTACCCGCGTACTGGAGAAACCCAAGACTCTTCCGGTGCAACGGCAGCCGATAACGTACAGCCAATCAGTACCCGCGTACTGGATAACCCAAGGCTCATATAGTGCAATAGCCACAATCACTGTAGAGCGAACCAGTACCCGCGTACTGGGGAGATCAATGCAAATCGGTGGCTTGAAGCCAGTTATAATAGAGCGGACCAGTACCCGCGTACTGGAGAAACCAAGAACTACCGGTGCAACAGCAACCGATTTAAGTGGAGCGAACCAGTACCCGTGTATTGGAGAAACCCAAGACTCTTCCGGTGCAACAGCAGCCAGTAACGTAAAGCCAACCAGTACCCACGTACCGGATAACCCAAGGCCCAAGTAGAGCAATAGCCGCAATCTCAGTGGAGCGAACCAGTACCCGCGTACCGGATAACCCAAGGCTCAAGTAGTGCAATAGCAGCAATGTCAGTGGAGCGAACCAGTACCCGCGTACTGGGGAAACCCAGACTAATCTGTGGCTTGTCGCCAGTACAGTGGAGCGAACCAGTACCCGCGTACTGGGGGAACAAAGACTAATCGGTGGCTATTCACCAGTACAGTGGAGCGAACCAGTACCCACGTACTGGGGTAACCTAAGAGTCCTCCGGTGCAACAGCAGCCGGTTACTGTGAAGCCAACCAGTACCCGTGTACCGGATATGCCGAGGCTCACACAGTGCGATAGCAACTTGACTCAGTTGAGTGAACCAGTACCCGCGTACTGGAGAAAACCATGAGGAAGTGAAAATGTCGCCCTGACTACCGGGGACAGCAGGCACCCGGTAGTAGATGTTACAGGAACCCCGCTGAAGAAGAGGATCAGTACTGCAGACGGTAGACCGGATCTGGAATGGAGCAGGAACAACCGCAGGAACAGCAACCCCAACCGGATCAGGAATAGAAGCAGGAACTAGGTCGACTGGCAGGCAGGAATAGGATACTACTGACGATCAGGAACAGCGACAAGGCCCAGGGAGCATTGAAGCAGCATGCAGGAACAACAACATAGCGACAAATACGAAAGGGCAACCAAAGGGTGCCCAAGCTTAGTTTAAATAGGCAGTCAAAGGCGGGTGTAAGGGAAGCAGCCAATGGAGAGCCCCCTGCAGGTAACTGACATGAGACTGCAGCAATCACGGGAACCGTGATAGGGAGGTAGACCAGTGTGGAACATTAATTTCAGGTTGGCAGGGAATGGCGTGCGTGGGGGGGCAGTGTGGAATATTAGTATCAGTCTGACAGGTGGGAGGGATAGATTTGTGGAATGTTAGTATCAGGTCTTTCAAAATCACAGTTGTTGCAAGATGTTAGATTTACTTAAACAGTCTGAGAGCAACATCCATTTTATTGCTAATTTGTGACACTGTTGAAAGTGAATTGACTAGTGGAGCCGTGCAACTTGTTTACTGCGCTCATATTCTGTACAAAGACAAACATGGACAAGAACAGCTGTGCACAGATGGTAAAGTCTAAGTACTCAGCACTGACCTAATTTCCATCTCAACCCAGATACAAGGACATCATGCATCTGCAGATAGTGTTCTCTGTTTTAACTCTTTAAGGATCAGTGGGGTGGGCAATGCAAAGCAATGCATTGTACATCCCTCCGCTCCTTAAGGGGTTAACATTATAAACTGCTAATACCAGATTTGAGTTTCCCTTTCTGATCAGAAATTTGGATTCTGAATGTAGTCTCTGCCATCTTCTTGTCTGATAATCAGTCTTTGAAGGTCTATATAGCCATAGAGGATATAGTGCTAGAACTGCGTCCATCCTCCAAAAAATAAGACATGTAGAGGACATGTGTGTAAGAGGTGCAATGCACTTGAATTTCTTAAAGGGATAGTAATGTTTCATAATAAAAGCAGCTCTAATTAATCATCATAGTATTTGTACTTTGGAGAGTGTTATTTCAATTCTGTCAGAGTTGTAGTTCAAGATTAATTCAATGACAAAGTATCCCCCTCCCGCCCCTTTTACTGATGTAACACTGTTCAGCCAGAGCAGAAGGGAGGTGCCCAGGTAGACTGCAGAGAGGGACAATCTTCAATTAAGATAAGGGGAAAACCGGAAAAACTTGTCAAGGGGGGGGGGGGCAGGGCTTTCATTGTTCTCATAGGAAGAAGATTGTCCCCTTCTGTTATCTGTCTGGTCTATGTACTGCATTCCACATCTGAGAAGAGATTGCTTACACTAGGTAAAAGGGGCTTGAGGGGGAAACTTTGCTTGTGAATATCTCTCGAACCATAAAAGTTTGAGAGATAAGACTTATATCGTTCTTCATGTTTTTTTAATGCCTACAAAATAAAATAAAATCAAGATAAAACAAAACATTACTATCCATTTAAAGGGGAACTGTTCGGGTTCTCTTAACTTCACGTTGATAAAGTTGCTGAGTGGCGTTACATGATATCAGGGTGAGAAACAATGGGGATCAATGATTTCTTCCGAACCTTTGCTCTCCGAGCTCTCCTGTCCCTAGGCCTTTCAGTGCTTATGGCTTAAGGTATGTGAATGCTGAATGCTAAAGGGATAGTAATAGTGATGAGCGAGCATGCTCGGCCGAAGCTCGGTTCGGCTCGAGCATCGCTCTGCTCGGCACATGGCAGTACTCGTACGAGTACCACATGTGCTCGCCAGCCATGTTCGGGTCTCCTCCCCGCACGTTTCGCGGCTGCTGCGCAGCCAATAAACGTGCAGGGAGGCTCTGACATCAGTGTAATGCCAGCAGCCATGTTGGCTGCTGGCATTACACTGATTGGCTGGCCAGAACCCGTGATCGGGTGCTGTATAGCACCTGACCAGCGAGTTCGGCTCAGTCTTAGCCAGGGAGAGATGAGGATAGGAAGGGAAAGTCAGTGTAGGGAGAAGAAAAGCGAGTTTGAACAAAAAAAAGACCCAAAAGTCCTTTTTAGGACTACTGTGTGTGGGGGCAGCAGATATATTTTGTTTTGGGGGGCAGAGTTAAAAAAAAAAAGTCACATATTCCGTTCACTGTGCCTAGCCGCAGATTAGCAGCACATTCTGTTTAGTGTGCAAAGTTTCAGATTAGCAGCACATTCTGTTTAGTGTGCAAAGTTGGTGATTAGCAGCACATTCATTTTAGTGTGCAAAGTTGCAGATTAGCAGCACATTCTGTTTAGTGTGCAAAGTTGGTGATTAGCAGCACATTCATTTTAGTGTGCAAAGTTGCAGATTAGCAGCACATTCTGTTTAGTGTGCAAAGTTGCAGATTAGCAGCACATTCTGTTCAGTGTGCAAAGTTGCAGATTAGCAGCACATTCTTTGTAGTGTGCAAAGTTGCAGATTATCAGCACATTCTGTTTAGTGTGCAAAGTGTAAAAACTAAAAGTCACTTATTCCGTTCACTGATCCTAGCCGCAGATAAGCAGCACATTCTGTTTAGTGTGCAAAGTTGCAGATTATCAGAACATTCTGTTTAGTGTGCAAAGTGTAAAAACTAAAAGTCACATATTCCATTCAATGTGCCTAGCCGCAGATAAGCAGCATATTCTGTTTAGTGTGCAAAGTTGCAGATTATCAGCACATTCTGTTTAGTGTGCAAACTTGCAGATTATCAGAACATTCTGTTTAGTGTGCAAAGTGTAAAAACTAAAAGTCACATATTCCATTCACTGTGCCTAGCCGCAGATAAGCAGCATATTCTGTTTAGTGTGCAAAGTTGCAGATTATCAGCACATTCAGTTTAGTGTGCAAAGTGTAAAAACTAAAAGTCACTTATTCCATTCACTGTGCCTAACCGCAGATAAGCAGTATATTCTGTTTAGTGTGCAAAGTTGCAGATTATCAGCACATTCTGTTTAGTGTGCAAAGTTGCAGATTATCAGAACATTCTGTTTAGTGTGCAAAGTGTAAAAACTAAAAGTCACATATTCCATTCACTGTACCTAGCCGCAGATAAGCAGCATATTCTGTTTAGTGTGCAAAGTTGCAGATTATCAGCACATTCTGTTTAGTGTGCAAAGTTGCAGATTATCAGAACATTCTGTTTAGTGTGCAAAGTGTAAAAACTAAAAGTCACATATTCCATTCACTGTGCCTAGCCGCAGATAAGCAGCATATTCTGTTTAGTGTGCAAAGTTGCAGATTATCAGAACATTCTGTTTAGTGTGCAAAGTGTAAAAACTAAAAGTCACATATTCCATTCACTGTGCCTAGCCGCAGATAAGCAGCATATTCTGTTTAGTGTGCAAAGTTGCAGATTATCAGCACATTCAGTTTAGTGTGCAAAGTGTAAAAACTAAAAGTCACTTATTCCATTCACTGTGCCTAGCCGCAGATAAGCAGCATATTCTGTTTAGTGTGCAAAGTTGCAGATTATCAGCACATTCTGTTTAGTGTGCAAAGTTGCAGATTATCAGAACATTCTGTTTAGTGTGCAAAGTGTAAAAACTAAAAGTCACATATTCCATTCACTGTACCTAGCCGCAGATAAGCAGCATATTCTGTTTAGTGTGCAAAGTTGCAGATTATCAGCACATTCTGTTTAGTGTGCAAAGTTGCAGATTATCAGAACATTCTGTTTAGTGTGCAAAGTGTAAAAACTAAAAGTCACATATTCCATTCACTGTGCCTAGCCGCAGATAAGCAGCATATTCTGTTTAGTGTGCAAAGTTGCAGATTATCAGCACATTCAGTTTAGTGTGCAAAGTGTAAAAACTAAAAGTCACTTATTCCATTCACTGTGCCTAGCCGCAGATAAGCAGCATATTCTGTTTAGTGTGCAAAGTTGCAGATTATCAGCACATTCTGTTTAGTGTGCAAAGTTGCAGATTATCAGAACATTCTGTTTAGTGTGCAAAGTGTAAAAACTAAAAGTCACATATTCCATTCACTGTGCCTAGCCGCAGATAAGCAGCATATTCTGTTTAGTGTGCAAAGTTGCAGATTATCAGCACATTCAGTTAAGTGTGCAAAGTGTAAAAACTAAAAGTCACTTATTCCGTTCACTGATCCTAGCCGCAGATAAGCAGCACATTCTGTTTAGTGTGCAAAGTTGCAGATTATCAGCACATTCAGTTTAGTGTGTAAAGTGTAAAAATTAAAAGTCACTTATTCCGTTCACTGATCCTAGCCGCAGATAAGCAGCACATTCTGTTTAGTGTGCAAAGTTGCAGATTATCAGAACATTCTGTTTAGTGTGCAAAGTGTAAAAACTAAAAGTCACATATTCCATTCACTGTGCCTAGCCGCACATAAGCAGCATATTCTGTTTAGTGTGCAAAGTTGCAGATTTGCAGCACATATTCCGTGTAATATGAAGAAGGCGGGTAAAAAGGGACGGGGAAGTGGACGTGATCCTGATAGTTCAGGGCGCGGGTCAGGACGCGTAGAAACTGTGCCTGGTGCCAGAGCACAAGAAAGAAAGACATCCACCATACCTAGCTTCATGTCTCAGTTTACAGGGCGTCGCAGGACATCACTCTCGAGGTCAGACCACTGCGAACAGGTGGTCGGTTGGATTTCAGGTCATACTGCTTCCAGTCGGTTAAGCACCACCCTGTCTTCCACCAAGTCCACTCTCAGTAGCCAAGAGTCTGGTCAACATAATCCTCACCCTGATCATCCTTCCTCCCACCATAGAGGGTCTGGTCAAAGAAGTGATCCCACACTGGGATATAGTGAGGAGCTCGTCTCATCACCAATCCTTCATTTGAACCTCTCTCCAAGCACGCTTGCAGAGGAACATGAAATCTTGTGCCCTGATTCACAACCTCTAGAAGGTACCCAATCACAAGAAGATGACAGAGGGGAACGGCATTTAAGGTCAAAAGAAGTGGATGATGATGATGATGAGACACAGTTGCCATCAAATCAACCACTTTTACTGTCTCAAGACCTTGATGAGGAGGATGATATACAGTTGTCAATGACTGAGTATGTGGTGGGATCAAGAAATGAGGAGGATGATCAGAGTGAGGAAGTGGAGGAGGGCTTGGTGGACGATGAGGTGACTGACCCCACCTGGGAAGGTGGAGAGCCGAGCGATGACAGCAGTCCTGAGGGTGAGCCATCTGCAGCACCGCAACAGGCTGGAAGAGGCAGTGGTGTGGCTACAGAAAGAAGGCAGACCGCACCAAACCGGCCCGCAAATGTTCAACGGAGCACCCCCTTGCGTAAATCTCCCTTGCCAAGGGGTAGGTGTTCCGCGGTATGGCGTTTTTTTAAGGAAAGTGCGGACGACAAAAGAATTGTAGTTTGCAACCTGTGCCACACCAGAATGAGCCGAGGCATGAACACTAGAAACCTCACCACCACCAGCATGATCCGACACATGGCATCCAAGCACCGTAATAAGTGGGAGGAACGCCCGGATCGCCAATCTGTGTCTGCAGGCCACACCACTGCCTCCTCTTCCCCTGTTTTCGATGCCGGCCAATCGCCTGTCGAAGGCGCAGGCCCGCATACCTCCCGCCCTGCACCTGTACCATCTGAAGCACCATCAGCGACCACATCCACTTCCCTGTCCCAGCGCAGCGTCCAAATGTCGTTACCCCAGGCATTTGAGCGCAAGAGAAAATACCCAGCCACCCACCCACAGGCCATAGCACTAACCTCACACCTTTCCAAATTACTGGCCATCGAAATGCTGCCATTTAGGCTTGTGGAGACTGAGTCCTTCCGCAGCCTGATGGCAGCAGCTGTCCCTCGGTACGCAGTCCCCAGCCGCCACTACTTTTCCCGGTGTGCCGTCCCCGCCTTACACCACCATGTGTCCCGTAACATCACCCGTGCCCTGACCAACGCAGTTACTGGGAAGGTCCACTTAACGACTGACACATGGACAAGTGCTTGTGGCCAGGGACGCTACATTTCCCTGACGGCACACTGGGTGAATGTCGTGGAGGCTGGGAGTGACTCGGACCCTGGGATGGCACAGGTGCTACCCACGCCGAGGATTGCGGGCCCTACCTCCATCAGGGTTTCCGCCAGCACCTACGTTATTGGCTCCTCCTCCTCCTCCTCCTCCGTTTCCACCTCCGAATTCTCTGCGCGCAGCGCCACTCACCCATCAGCCGGTAGCTGGAAGCAGTGTAGCACTGCAGTGGGGAAGCGTCAACAGGCCGTGCTGAAGCTGATCTGCCTTGGGGACAAACAGCACACGGCCTCAGAGCTGTTGCAGGGGATTAGTCACCAGACCGAGCAGTGGCTCTCGCCACTCAACCTGCAACCAGGCATGGTTGTGTGTGATAATGGGCGTAACTTGGTGGCGGCTTTGGAGCTCGGCAAGCTCACACACGTACCATGCCTAGCGCATGTATTTAATTTAGTGGTTCAGCGATTTCTAAAAACCTACCCCAATGTGCATGATCTCTTGACCAAGGTGCGCCGCGTGTGTGCACATTTCCGTAAGTCATCAACAGCTTCAGCCGGCCTGTTGAAGCTGCAGCAGTGCTTACAATTGCCAGCTCACCGGCTGCTGTGTGACGTGAGCACGCGCTGGAACTCCACCTTCCACATGTTGGCCCGGCTTTGTGAGCAGCAGAGGGCAGTAGTGGAGTACCAGCTGTTACACGGTCGTCGCCTCTCCGTTCAACTTCCTCTAATCAGAAGTGAGGAGTGGGAATGGATGTCAGACCTCTGTGAGGTTTTACGCAATTTTGAGGAATCGACACAGATGGTGAGCGGCGATAACGCTATTATCAGTGTAACCATCCCACTTCTGTGTCTACTGAAACGCTCGCTGCTCACAATTAAAACCGACGCTTTACATGTGGAAGAGGTGGAAATGGGGGAGGAAGAGCTTACACAAGGTGATAGCCAGAGCACCCTCACTTCGTCTTCTCAGCGACAATTGGAGGAGGCGGAGGAGGAGGAGGAGGAGGAGGAGGAAGACACGGTTGCCTCCGCTACAGAGGGTAGCCATGGAACTTTAGTTCCATCTCTTCAGCGTGGGTGGGCAGAAGAGGAGGAAGAGGATGAGGAGATTGAGAGTCATCCTCCTGGTGAGGACAGCGAAATCTTGCCTGTTGGTACTCTGGCACACATGGCTGACTTTATGTTAGGCTGCCTTTCCCGTGACCCACGCGTTATACGCATTTTAGACAACACGGATTACTGGGTGTTCACCCTTCTGGACCCCCGCTACAAAGAGAATTTCTCATCTCTCATTCCTCCGGTGGAGAGGACAAGCAAAATGGTGCAATACCAGAAGGTTCTTGTCGAAAAATTGCTCCAAAATTTTCCATCTGACAACGCTGGCGGCAGAGTACGTGCTACCTTGGCCAACCGAGAAGGGGAGAAAAGGGGAGCACACAGCAGTTCCGACAAAGGCAGGGCAACACTCTCCAAGGCGTGGGACACCTTCATGACACCCCGCCAGCACCCTCACCCTGATGCGCAGCCTAGTGTCACAAGGAGGGAAAAGTTTTGGAAGATGGTGAAGGAGTACGTAGCAGACCGTGTCAGCGTCCTCAATGATCCCTCTGTGCCTTACAACTACTGGGTGTCCAAGCTGGACACGTGGTATGAACTGGCACTGTACGCCTTGGAGGTGCTGGCCTGCCCTGTCTGAGCGGGTATTTAGTGCTGCTGGTGGCATCATAACAGATAAGCGTATCCGCCTTTCCACCGAAAATGCTGATAGGTTGACACTTATAAAAATGAACAAGGCCTGGATTTCCCCTGACTTCTCCACTCCACTGGAGGAAAGCACCGGGGGAACATAAAGTGACTTTATATATGTTATTTACAATGATGGGAATACTCTGTATTCCCATTCACCCCTTCCACCCAAAAAATGGGTATATGGTTGACTCTCTTCCATATACCCTGGGATATAATTTTTATATAGGGCCAGCTCACCAGTGGGCCCTGTGATATAATTTTTATATAGGGCCAGCTCACCAGCGGGCCCTGTGATATAATTTTTATATAGGGCCAGCTCACCAGCGGGCGCTGTTTGACAATTTTTGTATAGGTCAGCTCACCAGCGGGCCTTCTCATATAATGTTTTATTGGGTCAGCTCTCTAGCGGGCCCTCTCATATAATGTTTTATAGCGTCAGCTCACTAGCGGGCCTTCGCATATAATGTTTAGGATGGTCAGCTCCGCAGCAGACCCTCACCCATAATGTTTTAGATGGTCGGCTCAGCGCACGTTTCCCTCTTAATCATGGCCCCAGTTCAGAAAAATCGAGGAAATTTTTTGCAGAATTTGCCTCTGCGCACGTTTCCCTCTTAATCATGGCCTCAGTTCAGAAAAATCGATGAAATGTTTTGCAGAATTTGCAGATGATATACAAGTAAATATACAGCAAATACTGTTTGGTAACAATTTTTCGCCTAAAGTCGTTTTTATCTTCCTTTTTGTGTGTTTTACGGTCAGTCTTTAAAAATGGCGTACTACGGGCGAAACATCGTTCCCAGCAGCGACGTTGGAGTCCAAGATGCATCCAGACATCCTCCCTATGCTGTCCCTGAACCATTTCTGTGGTGTTTCCATCATTTTCTGCCCTTTTCCTATGGACCAGGCACCCTCCCCTCATCAGAGCAGGGGGTGCCTGGTGTAATGCTCGAGTCCTCCCATTGACTTCAATGGGGCTCGGGTGCTCGGCCGAGCACTCGAGCCTCAGGGGGTGCTCGGTCAGAGCACCCGAACACCCGAGCATTGGGGTGCTCGCTCATCACTAATCACTAATAATGAAAGTATGTAGTATCAGTGGCCTGAAATTGTATATTGACACTGCTGCTGCTACACAGTCCTATGGACAGCTCTGGTCAGTTGACCATAAATCTCCATAGGATGGTGTAGCCACAGCACCACTGTACAATTTTCAGGCCACTGTGATACTGCATCTAAAAAAAATTAAGTTTGATCTGTAATAAGTTTTGATGAAAACAGCTTCCAGCAGTGGGAGTACTCTTGTTTTTCTCAGGGGGATAAATGCTACAATATATATTTTTTACATTTTAAGTATTACTATCCCTTTAATGAATTAACCTATATGTAACAGAGGATGGAGCAATGTTTTGATCTACAAATAATGAAAACAAAACGCACAAAAATGTATATTTCTCTTTATTCAGAAACATACAGACTAAGGCCCTGGGGCCATTTGCAGCCCTCAGACATGGACAATCAGGCCCCCATAAAACTAAATTAAATCAGTTAACCATTTGAGTGCCAGAGGGGTACGCAATGCTTAACCCTCTGTCACTCAAAGGGTTAATGTGTCCCTCTATGATACATAACAATAATCATTTCTTGATCTTTAGATATAACACAAGAATGTAATGGTGTTTATATAAGTTTTTATTGTAAAAAATGTAACAACGGAGTGTGTACAATACAAAAAGAAAACAAAAAAGAGAAAATAAAACCATAGCAATGCTGGGCCAATGCAGGGACTTCTATTACATCCTCTGCATATTAAAGTATTTAACTAAACTGTGATTGGCTGCTTTTATATGTCCAGCCAATCATAACGTATCTTCTTGCGAACTAAATCAGTTACAAGCTGAGAACTTCCCATTCTGTGATTGGCTGAAATGTGTACTATTGAAGTTGAACTGATACAATCAGTATAATCAATAATTTAGGCAATAACAGGCTGTGTTTATATGTTTCTAGCACTAATTCTTTTGATGATGTGAGAAAGACCTTTTTTATAATTTATATTTAACTTGTGTTAAAGCCCGTGTACACAAGCCAAAGTCTGTGCATTCAGGCAGTGTCTTCTGTGCATGACTGCATCGGACAAACATACATCTGGTCTGCGTTCGGGCAATCTCTACTGCACATAACTGCATCGGACAAATATACATCTCGCCTGCTTTCAGGCAGTCTCTACTGCGCGTGACTGTGTTTGGGCAGTCTCTACTGCGCATGACTACATCTGACAAACATACATTTGGCCTGTGTTTGGGCAGTCTCTGCTGTGCATGACTGCATCGGACAAACATACATCTGGTCTGCGTTCGGGCAGTCTATACTGTGCATGACTGTGTTCAGGCAGTTTCTACTGTGCATGACTGCATCAGTCAAACATACATCTGGCCTGCATTCGGGCAGTCTCTACTGCGCATGACTGCATCGGACAAATATACATCTCGCCTGCTTTCGGGCAGTCTCTACTGCGTGTGACTGTGTTCGGGCAGTCTCTACTGCACATGACTACATCGGACAAACATACATTTGGCCTGCGTTTGGGCAGTCTCTACTGTGCATGACTGCATCGGTCAAACATACATCTGGCCTGCTTTTCGGGCAGTATCTACTACGCATGACTGCATTTGGGCAGTCTCTACTGCGCATGACTGTGTTCAGGCAGTCTCTGCTGCGCATGACTGCATCAGACAAACATACATCTGGCCTGCGTTCAGGCAGTATCTACTGCACATGACAGTGTTCGGGCAGTCTCTACTGCACATGACTGCATTGGACAAACATACATCTGGCCTGCGTTCTGGAAGTATCTACTATGCATGACTGCATCGGTCAAACATACATCTGTTCTTTCATTATTAGTGATTAGTGATGAGCGAGCACCCCAATGCTCGGGTGTTCGGGTGCTCTGACCGAGCACCCCCTGAGGCTCGAGTGCTCGGCCGAGCACCCGAGCCCCATTGAAGTCAATGGGAGGACTCGAGCATTACACCAGGCACCCCCTGCTCTGATGAGGGGAGGGTGCCTGGTCCATAGGAAAATGGCAGAAAAGGATGGAAACACCACAGAAATGGTTCAGGGACAGCATAGGGAGGATGTCTGGATGCATCTTGGACTCCAACATCGCTGCTGGGAACGATCTTTCGCCCGTAGTACGCCATTTTTACAGACTGACCATAAAACACACAAAAAGGAAAATAAAAACGACTTTAGGCGAAAAATTGTTACCAAACAATATTTGCTGTATATTTACTTGTATATCATCTGCAAATTCTCCCAAAAATTTCCTTGATTTTCTGAAGTGAGGCCATGATTAAGAGGGAAACGTGCGCAGAGGCAAATTCTCCCAAAAATTTCCTTGATTTTCAGAACTGAGGCCATGATTAAGAGGGAAACGTGCGCAGAGGCAAATTCTCCCAAAAATTTCCTTGATTTTCAGAACTGAGGCCATGATTAAGAGGGAAACGTGCGCAGAGGCAAATTCTCCCAAAAATTTCCTTGATTTTCAGAACTGAGGCCATGATTAAGAGGGAAACGTGCGCAGAGGCAAATTCTCCCAAAAATTTCCTTGATTTTCAGAACTGAGGCCATGATTAAGAGGGAAACGTGCGCTGAGCTGACCATCTAAAACATTATGGGTGAGGGTCTGCTGCAGAGCTGACCATCCTAAACATTATATGCGAAGGCCCGCTAGTGAGCTGACGCTATAAAACATTATATGAGAGGGCCCGCTAGAGAGCTGACCCAATAAAACATTATATGAGAAGGCCCGCTGGTGAGCTGACCTATATAAAAATTGTCAAACAGGGCCCGCTGGTGAGCTGGCCCTATATAAAAATTATATCACAGGGCCCGCTGGTGAGCTGGCCCTATATAAAAATTATATCACAGGGCCCGCTGGTGAGCTGGCCCTATATAAAAATTATATCCCAGGGCATATGGAAGAGGAGGAGGAGGATGAGAAGATTAAGAGTCAACCATATACCCGTTTTTTGGGTGGAAGGGGTGAATGGGAATACAGAGTATTCCCATCATTGTAAATAACATATATAAAGTGAGTTTATGTTCCCCCAGGGCTTTCCTCCAGTGGAGTGGAGAAGTCAGGGGAAATCCAGGCCTTGTTCATTTTTATAAGTGTCAACCTATCAGCATTGTCGGTGGAAAGGCGGATACGCTTATCTGTTATGATGCCACCAGCAGCACTAAATACCCGCTCAGACAGAACGCTGGCGGCAGGGCAGGCCAGCACCTCCAAGGCGTAGAGTGCCAGTTCATACCACGTGTCCAGCTTGGACACCCAGTAGTTGTAAGGCACAGAGGGATCATTGAGGACGCTGACACGGTCTGCTACGTACTCCTTCACCATCTTCCAAAACTTTTCCCTCCTTGTGACACTAGGCTGCGCATCAGGGTGAGGGTGCTGGCGGGGTGTCATGAAGGTGTCCCACGCCTTGGAGAGTGTTGCCCTGCCTTTCTCGGAACTGCTGTGTGCTCCCCTTTTCTCCCCTTCTCTGTTGGCCAAGGTAGCACGTACTCTGCCGCCAGCGTTGTCAGATGGAAAATTTTGGAGCAATTTTTCAACAAGAACCTTCTGGTATTGCACCATTTTGCTTGTCCTCTCCACCGGAGGAATGAGAGATGAGAAATTCTCTTTGTAGCGGGGGTCCAGAAGGGTGAACACCCAGTAATCCGTGTTGTTTAAAATGCGTATAACGCGTGGGTCACGGGAAAGGCAGCCTAACATAAAGTCAGCCATGTGTGCCAGAGTACCAACAGTCAAGATTTCGCTGTCCTCACCAGGAGGATGACTCTCAATATCCTCATCCTCTTCCTCCTCTTCTGCCCACCCACGCTGAAGAGATGGAACTAAAGTTCCATGGCTACCCTCTGTAGCGGAGGCAACCGTGTCTTCCTCCTCCTCCTCCTCCTCCTCCGCCTCCTCCAATTGTCGCTGAGAAGACGAAGTGAGGGTGCTCTGGCTATCACCTTGTGTAAGCTCTTCCTCCCCCATTTCCACCTCTTCCACATGCAAAGCGTCGGTTTTAATTGTGAGCAGCGAGCGTTTCAGTAGACACAGAAGTGGGATGGTGACACTGATAATAGCGTTATCGCCGCTCACCATCTGTGTCGATTCCTCAAAATTGCGTAAAACCTCGCAGAGGTCTGACATCCATTCCCACTCCTCACTTCTGATTACAGGAAGTTGAACGGAGAGGCGACGACCGTGTAACAGCTGATACTCCACTACTGCCCTCTGCTGCTCACAAAGCCGGGCCAACGTGTGGAAGGTGGAGTTCCAGCGCGTGCTCACGTCACACAGCAGCCGGTGAGCTGGCAATTGTAAGCGCTGCTGCAGCTTCAACAGGCCGGCCGAAGCTGTAGATGACTTACGGAAATGTGCACACACGCGGCGCACCTTGGTCAAGAGATCATGCACATTGGGGTAGGTTTTTAGAAATCGCTGCACCACTAAATTAAATACATGCGCTAGGCATGGTACGTGTGTGAGCTTGCCGAGCTCCAAAGCCGCCACCAAGTTACGCCCATTATCACACACAACCATGCCTGGTTGCAGGTTGAGTGGCGAGAGCCACTGCTCGGTCTGGTGACTAATCCCCTGCAACAGCTCTGAGGCCGTGTGCTGTTTGTCCCCAAGGCAGATCAGCTTCAGCACGGCCTGTTGACGCTTCCCCACTGCAGTGCTACACTGCTTCCAGCTACTGGCTGATGGGGGAGTTGCGCTGCGTGTAGAGAATTCGGAGGTGGAAACGGAGGAGGAGGAGCCAATAACGTAGGTGCTGGCGGAAACCCTGATGGAGGTAGGGCCCTCAATCCTCGGCGTGGGTAGCACCCGTGCCATCCCAGGGTCCGAGTCGCTCCCAGCCTCCACGACATTCACCCAGTGTGCCGTCAGGGAAATGTAGCGTCCCTGGCCACAAGCACTTGTCCATGTGTCAGTCGTTAAGTGGACCTTCCCAGTAACTGCGTTGGTCAGGGCACGGGTGATGTTACGGGACACATGGTGGTGTAATGCGGGGATGGCACACCGGGAAAAGTAGTGGCGGCTGGGGACCGCGTACCGAGGGACAGCTGCTGCCATCAGGCTGCGGAAGGACTCAGTGTCCACAAGCCTAAATGGCAGCATTTCGATGGCCAGTAATTTGGAAAGGTGTGAGGTTAGTGCTATGGCCTGTGGGTGGGTGGCTGGGTACTTTCTCTTGCGCTCAAATACCTGGGGTAACGACATTTGGATGCTGCGCTGGGACAGGGAAGTGGATGTGGTCGCTGATGGTGCTTCAGATGGTACAGGTGCAGGGCGGGAGGTATGCGGGCCTGCGCCTTCGACAGGCGATTGGCCGGCACCGAAAACAGGGGAAGAGGAGGCAGTGGTGTGGCCTGCAGACACAGATGGGCGATCCAGGCGTTCCTCCCACTTACTACGGTGCTTGGATGCCATGTGTCGGATCATGCTGGTGGTGGTGAGGTTTCTAGTGTTCATGCCTCGGCTCATTCTGGTGTGGCACAGGTTGCAAACTACAATTCTTTTGTCGTCCGCACTTTCCTTAAAAAAACGCCATACCGCGGAACACCTACCCTTTGGCAAGGTAGATTTACGCAAGGGGGTGCTCCGTGGAACATTTGCGGGCCGGTTTGGTGCGGTCCGCCTTCTTTCTGTAGCCACACCACTGCCTCTTCCAGCCTGTTGCGGTGCTGCAGATGGCTCACCCTCAGGACTGCTGTCATCGCTCGGCTCTACACCTTCCCAGGTGGGGTCAGTCACCTCATTGTCCACCAAGTCCTCCTCCACTTCCTCACTCTGATCATCCTCCTCAAGTCTTGATCCCACCACATACTCAGTCATTGACAACTGTATAACATTCTCCTCAAAAAGGTCTTGAGACGGAAATAGTGGTTGATTTAATGGCAACTGTGTCTCATCATCATCCACTACTTCCTTTGACCTTAAATGCCGTTCACATCTGTCATCTTCTTGTTATTGGGTAGCCTCTAGAGGTTGTGAATCAGGGCACAAGATGTCATGTTCCTCTGCAAGCGTGCTTGGAGAGAGGGTCAAATGAAGGATTGGTGATGAGACGAGCTCCTCACTATATCCCAGTGTGGGATCACTTCTTTGACCAGACCGTGTATGGTGGGAGGAAGGATGATCAGAGTGAGGATTATGTTGACCAGACTCTTGGCTACTGAGAGTGGACTTGGTGGAAGACAGGGTGGTGCTTAACCGACTGGAAGCAGTATCAGCTGTCATCCAACCGACCACCTGTTCGCAGTGGTCGGACCTCGAGAGTGATGTCCTGCGACGCCCTGTAAAATTAGACATGAAGCTAGGTATGGTGGATGTCTTTCTTTCTTGTGCTCTGGCACCAGGCACAGTTTCTCCGCGTCCTGACCCGCGCCCTGAGCTATCAGGATCACGTCCACTTCCCCATCCCTTTTTACCCGCCTTCTTCATCTTACACGGAATATGTGACTTTAATATTTGAGTTTGAAAACTTAACAGTATTTCTTACTATTCTGCAACTGTGCAGAGTACACAGAATAGGCTGCTAAACTGCGGTGACACACACTGAATGGAAAATGTGACTTTAATATTTGAGTTTGAAAACTTAACAGTATTTCTTCCTAGTCTGCAACGGTGCAGAGTACACAGAATAGGCTGCTAAACGGCGGTGACACACACTGAATGGAATATGTGACTTTAATATTTGAGTTTGAAAACTTAACAGTATTTCTTCCTAGTCTGCAACTGTGCAGAGTACACAGAATAGGCTGCTAAACGGCGGTGACACACACTGAATGGAATATGTGACTTTAATATTTGAGTTTGAAAACTTAACAGTATTTCTTCCTAGTCTGCAACGGTGCAGAGTACACAGAATAGGCTGCTAAACTGCGGTGACACACACTGAATGGAATATGTGACTTTAATATTTGAGTTTGAAAACTTAACAGTATTTCTTCCTAGTCTGCAACTGTGCAGAGTACACAGAATAGGCTGCTAAACGGCGGTGACACACACTGAATGGAATATGTGACTTTAATATTTGAGTTTGAAAACTTAACAGTATTTCTTCCTAGTCTGCAACTGTGCAGAGTACACAGAATAGGCTGCTAAACGGCGGTGACACACACTGAATGGAATATGTGACTTTAATATTTGAGTTTGAAAACTTAACAGTATTTCTTCCTAGTCTGCAACTGTGCAGAGTACACAGAATAGGCTGCTAAACGGCGGTGACACACACTGAATGGAATATGTGACTTTAATATTTGAGTTTGAAAACTTAACAGTATTTCTTCCTAGTCTGCAACTGTGCAGAGTACACAGAATAGGCTGCTAAACGGCGGTGACACACACTGAATGGAATATGTGACTTTAATATTTGAGTTTGAAAACTTAACAGTATTTCTTCCTAGTCTGCAACGGTGCAGAGTACACAGAATAGGCTGCTAAACGGCGGTGACACACACTGAATGGAATATGTGACTTTAATATTTGAGTTTGAAAACTTAACAGTATTTCTTCCTAGTCTGCAACGGTGCAGAGTACACAGAATAGGCTGCTAAACTGCGGTGACACACACTGAATGGAATATGTGACTTTAATATTTGAGTTTGAAAACTTAACAGTATTTCTTCCTAGTCTGCAACTGTGCAGAGTACACAGAATAGGCTGCTAAACGGCGGTGACACACACTGAATGGAATATGTGACTTTAATATTTGAGTTTGAAAACTTAACAGTATTTCTTCCTAGTCTGCAACTGTGCAGAGTACACAGAATAGGCTGCTAAACGGCGGTGACACACACTGAATGGAATATGTGACTTTAATATTTGAGTTTGAAAACTTAACAGTATTTCTTCCTAGTCTGCAACTGTGCAGAGTACACAGAATAGGCTGCTAAACGGCGGTGACACACACTGAATGGAATATGTGACTTTAATATTTGAGTTTGAAAACTTAACAGTATTTCTTCCTAGTCTGCAACTGTGCAGAGTACACAGAATAGGCTGCTAAACGGCGGTGACACACACTGAATGGAATATGTGACTTTAATATTTGAGTTTGAAAACTTAACAGTATTTCTTCCTAGTCTGCAACTGTGCAGAGTACACAGAATAGGCTGCTAAACGGCGGTGACACACACTGAATGGAATATGTGACTTTAATATTTGAGTTTGAAAACTTAACAGTATTTCTTCCTAGTCTGTAACTGTGCAGAGTACACAGAATAGGCTGCTAAACGGCGGTGACACACACTGAATGGAATATGTGACTTTAATATTTGAGTTTGAAAACTTAACAGTATTTCTTCCTAGTCTGCAACGGTGCAGAGTACACAGAATAGGCTGCTAAACGGCGGTGACACACACTGAATGGAATATGTGACTTTAATATTTGAGTTTGAAAACTTAACAGTATTTCTTCCTAGTCTGCAACGGTGCAGAGTACACAGAATAGGCTGCTAAACTGCGGTGACACACACTGAATGGAATATGTGACTTTAATATTTGAGTTTGAAAACTTAACAGTATTTCTTCCTAGTCTGCAACGGTGCAGAGTACACAGAATAGGCTGCTAAACGGCGGTGACACACACTGAATGGAATATGTGACTTTAATATTTGAGTTTGAAAACTTAACAGTATTTCTTCCTAGTCTGCAACGGTGCAGAGTACACAGAATAGGCTGCTAAACTGCGGTGACACACACTGAATGGAAAATGTGACTTTAATATTTGAGTTTGAAAACTTAACAGCATTTCTTCCTAGTCTGCAACGGTGCAGAGTACACAGAATAGGCTGCTAAACGGCGGTGACACACACTGAATGGAATATGTGACTTTAATATTTTAGTTTGAAGACTTAACAGTATTTCTTCCTATTCTGCAACTCTGCACAGTACACAGAATGTGCTGCTACACTGCGGCGAAGCACACTGAATGGAATATGTGACTTTGATATTTTAGTTTGAAGACTTAACAGTATTTCTTCCTATTCTGCAACTCTGCACAGTACACAGAATGTGCTGCTACACTGCGGCGAAGCACACTGAATGGAATATGTGACTTTGATATTTTAGTTTGAAGACTTAACAGTATTTCTTCCTATTCTGCAACTCTGCACAGTACACAGAATGTGCTGCTAAACTGCGGCGAAGCACACTGAATGGAATATGTGACTTTGATATTTTAGTTTGAAGACTTAACAGTATTTCTTCCTATTCTGCAACTCTGCACAGTACACAGAATGTGCTGCTAAACTGCGGCGAAGCACACTGAATGGAATATGTGACTTTGATATTTTAGTTTGAAGACTTAACAGTATTTCTTCCTATTCTGCAACTCTGCACAGTACACAGAATGTGCTGCTAAACTGCGGCGACGCACACTGAATGGAATATGTGACTTTGATATTTTAGTTTGAAGACTTAACAGAATGTGCTCTAATCTGCAACTTTGCACACTAAACAGAATGTGCTCTAATCTGCAACTTTGCACACTAAACAGAATGTGCTCTAATCTGCAACTGTGCACACTAAACAGAATATATTTTTTTTTTTTTTTTTTTTTTTTTTTTCCCCCCACACAAAATAACCTGCTGCCCCCACACACAGTAGTCCTAAAAAGGACTTTTGGTTCTTTTTTTTCACAATTTTGCTTGTTTTCCTCCCTACACTGCCTTTCCCTTCCTATCCTCAGCTCTCCCTGGCTAAGACTGAGCCGAACTCGATGGTCAGGTGCTATACAGCACCCGACCACGGGTTCTGGCCAGCCAATCAGTGTACTGCCAGCAGCCAACATGGCTGCTGGCATTACACCGATGTCAGAGCCTCCCTGCACGTTTATTGGCTGCGCAGCAGCCGCAAAACGTGCGGGGAGGAGACCCGAACATGGCGGGCGAGCACATGTGGTACTCGTACGAGTACCGCCATGTGCCGAGCAGAGCGATGCTCGAGCCGATCCGAGCATCGGCCGAGCATGCTCGCTCAACACTATTAGTGATGACTTCTCCCCCCATACATCAGGTGTGGAGCAGAGAATAGAATCTTAGAAAGGGTTAATATATTTGAACAGAAAATATTGTTCTACTCTAGAAAAATGTATTATAATAATTAACCTCTTCTTCACTAGTTCATTTCTTCTCACTGAGGGGCATGTGTTAAAACAACAGCACCGTGGATGAGGCCTACTTATATATAGGCTCACAATTCACTGTCCTGCTGCTTTGGTTATGTACAGATGTATTGTTATATACCAGTGAACACAACTTCACCAGAGCACAGTTTCTATGTGAACAAGCTCCCAATACCACACCTGTAACAAAAGGAAGACATTTGCTTCGATTTATTCTTGGCCCTGATGGTACAGAGCATGAAACATGACATAGAGTACCTTCATTATACATATGAATTAGGCAAACATTCTACAAAGTTAATTGCACATTTTTATGCTCCGAACCTGATTCATACATTCCCCTTATTGACCTTTATGAGGTTTTAAGAAACCTGTGCAAAATCTCATCTCATCTAACACTAATGGTGATTAGTTTGGAAATAATTTTGAAAACTGCAGCGTTCGATGAGTTTGTAGAATTAGCCGATAAAATGAGTTAAAATGGGTTACTTTACAAATATCAAGCAATGAGTACCCTAAATATATAACAATAAAAAAGTTTACTAAACAAAACAATCACATCCTATATAATAATTTGCTAAATCGTGTGTAACGCCGCGACATGCGCAGTAGACACTGCTGCGCGTGCTGCAGTCATGCTCAGTAGAGACTGCCCACGCCGCGACTGATACAGAGCTGGGCTTCCGAAGGAGCGTCCAGCTCTGTATCAGTCGTGGCACGGGCAGTCTCTACTGCGCGTGACTGGCCCATGAGCGGGTGGCAGTGGCACTGTGGCCCGTGTAATGGGCTGTTCAACTATGTTACTATGTTACATATATTTTACCGTGGCGATTCAACTCACATATTACTAAAAAGGACCTAATATATGTCCAATTGGTTAACAAGAATTGTCCAAAGTATCAATGCTTCTAGTCAGCTTGTATATCCAGAGTATCACCTCAACAGAGCAGAATGGAAAGAAGACGAGACTAGGAAGAGAATCAATTCATCATTCTCCACTTATGTGAATAAATAATAATATCCACTCACTTTTAATAATCTTACATCCAGCTTTGTTTTCTTCCAAACGCTCAGTCTGCACGTGACACATAAACAGTCATCCTGATGATTGGGTACCACTCCACTTGATAGCCTCTAATGAAATTCAATGTTTTCTCAAACGAGAAGGAAGTAATAGGGGTTATTATTCATAAAAGTATTAGATACCCTTCAACTCTCACTCACACTGTCGTTACAATGCTTAGGATACTCCGCCTATCCCTTCCGGGCTCATTGTGGCAACAAAACCTATTATATATTGTGGTTGCAACAGTGAACATGTTATTGAAAGGTTAACCCCTTAAGGACCTTTGACAGTCCTGGCACGTCATGGCTGGATTTGAGTTAAGGACCAATGATGTGCCAGGACCGTCATGGCTTAATTGATAGCAGTGTGCCTCCGTGCACGCTGCTATCATTAATGCCAGGCTGAGACTGAGCGCTCCGAGACTGGGGAGTTCAGTCTCAGCCCTTCTTGCTTGTGCCAGTTCATGTGATCGCCGTAGCAGCGATCACATGTACCAGCATAGTGACAGACAGAGAAAGCAGAGAAAGCATGCTGTCTGTGCCTGTCACGTCTGCCTCTGTCTCCCTTGCTATCAAAGTAAGGGAGACAGAAGTAGACGGGAGACACTTAATGGTAAAAAAAAAAATACAGCACCTAGGGGTATTAACCCCTTCACTGCTGGTGTTTTTTTTTAAACACAACACACTTTTTTTTTTTTTTTTTTTTTTTACAAAAATATTTTATTTAAAAAAAATAATTTAATTAAACAATTTTGGAAGTGTGATTATTGTGGATCTATGTAATACACTTATACACACCGCCAAATGTCAGGGATAAAAAAGTGTCAAAATAGGGTGGGAAAAAGGGACATGGGGATTTTTACCCAAGGGGGGGGCAGTGGCCACTTTAAACTGCACATTTTGTAGGTATGACTGACTGGTCATACCTTCCATGCAGTCGCCATAAAAATTTAACCCTTTGTGCCCAATTGATCCCAAGAGAAAAAACAAAAATGGTGTTTTTTTTTTTACATTTTTTTTACCTTTTTTTTATTTTAATAAAGTGAATGGTGGGTTATCCATATAAGTAGGGTATCAAATGAAAGCCCTATTTGTGCTTAAAAAAACAGTATATAATTTATGGGGGTGGAATAAAAGACTTAGAGGGAAAACACTGTTGAACAAAGACATAGTCAAAAAGGTCAGATTTGCTCCGTTCCTTAAGGGAAAGCGACCTCAGATTTTCCCTGTCCTTAAGGGGTTAAACATGTAACAAATGTATTAAATATGTGTATCATAAAATAATTAAAACAAGACAATAAAACAAAATACAAAGAAAGGACTCAATGGCTCAGTGAAATAGATGCCAAACCATAAGCCGGTAATTTACCCGGATGATGCTGCAGGCATTTGGCCCAACACACTGCAACTCTCAGTCAACTTACAATATGCGTCTCCCATCCTTTAATACAGTCACATGATAGTCACTTCCACTCAGTTTTCCTCTGTGGTGAGCCATGTAACCATGTAAGATGGAGGCCACTCCTGCCTCCTTCCCCCTGACTGTAAGAGACAGACTCTGGAACAAAAGAAAAGGGGTCTGGCCTTCACCATTAGTGCAAAACTGGGGAGGAGGAGCTTTCCTTCCTGCACTTACTATTGGGGGCGGGAAAGGGGAGGTTTAATGGTATAAAAAGAGACCCACCTGTAAAGGTAGACTATAACTGTGTGCGGTATTTCTGCTATGCAGATTGTAACATGGTAAAGGTTGGGGAAAAAGTTACATTTCAGCTTGCACATCTCAAGAGTTTAACCAGAACATAGAACTTAGCAGCGCATCTCTTACTGCAACATAACAGTCCTATTTTACTGTTTCAGTGCTGGGTTTCCATATCTGTTTATTACAGGGATAGAGGCTTCTTTTGTGACTTGGTGAATTCCCCAGTAAAACCATTCAATTTCCATCCTGTTCCACCCACTTCCTGCCTCTTCCAACCACCTTCCTTCCTCCCTAACTTCACCAACCATATTAAGGCCATCCATATATTAATATGAATAGCATAACTGGAACACTCTCACCACACCCCTTCGTAGTACTCCAGGATTAGGTTCAAGGTAGGTCGGTTGCTCAGCTTCCCTCACTTTATAGCAGAGCTTTTCAACCAAGATGCCGTGGTACTTAAAGGGATAGTAAGTCTTATTTCTCAAATCTTTATGGTTTGAGAGATATTCACAAGCAAAGTTTCCCCTTCCACCCCTTTTACCTAGTGTAAGCCATTTCTTCTCAGATGTGGAATCCAGTCCATAGACCAGACAGATAACAGAAGGGGACAATCTTCTTCCTATGAGAACAATGAAAGCCCTGCCCCCCTTGACAAGTTTTTCAGGTTTTTCCCTTATCATAATTGAACATTGTCCCTCTCTGCAATCTACCTGGGCACCTCCCTTCTGGTCTGGCTGAGCAGTGTTACATCAGTAAAAGGGGCGGGAGGGGGATACTTTGTCATTGAATTACTCTTGTACTACAACTCTGACAGTATTGAAATAACACTCTCCAAAGTCCAAATACTATGATGATTAATTAGAGCTGTTTTTATTATGAAACATTACTATCCCTTTAAGTGTGCTGCAGACATCCATTCAGAGTGCTGCTTCTTTCTATGATGTAAAGAAAAAAGTTAATTTTCATTGTGAAACGTATTTTTATTGAAATTGTTATGCACAATATAATTGTTTTTATTATTCTGCCCGTGAGGCCTAGGTAAAATCTTATATTTATGTACTTGCAGTCCAATTTTAATGAACATTCTGAAATACAATAATGCCTTAGTACAAATATAACTTCTGTAATAATAATTTATTATTTTATTAAAACAATCTGAATATGGGAACAAAGGTTGGCTGCCCACCAATAAAATGGCCCTGCTGCCACCTCCTAATTCTCAGTTTGCCTTGTGTTTTCATTGGTCCCTTGGAACGGAAAACATTTTATACAACCAGTTTTTCTTACCATTAGACAATTTAAGCTAAATATCCCATCTGTCCTCTAAATCTTCTTCATAAAACTAAGAGGTTTTAAGGTTTTATGTGGCCGACATGTGATTTCCAAGAATATCCCACGTAGAGAAGGAATATATTATTGATATTATTTATTTAACCATGAAAATCAATCTGGCTAAATACGTTTTTACATTTTAATGTAACCATAGATTTTTAACCCATGCATTACGTATTACTTAAACTACTTTTTGCCTGTATAACAACTTAAATGATGTCTGTTGGTTGTAATTGTTGGGGGACATGTGATCCTAGGCTTCAACTACTACTTTCCTAAAAGAATGAGAAGGTAGCAACCAATCATAAACACTTTTCGAGTAGTCCTGGACTAATTATAACTGAGCAATGAGCACCATGGTATTCGATAGGAAAAACTTCAGGTCGCCATCAACACGTAACCTACCTTGCCATTGTAGGACTTCTGAGGGGGGGATTCACTAATCGGTGATAATGGGGTGATAGAGTAGAGATGACTTCTTCAGTTTATCATTTCTCCAGTTCCTATGTTATTCTATAGATCCTATTCACTAAGATCTCCAAAGTTGAAGAAATCTTAATGCATCGCCTCCATAGAATAACATAGGAATAGGAGAAGTGATAAACTGGAGAAGTCATCTCCACTTTATCACCTCTTTATCACCGCTTAGTGAATCTCCCCCCAGGACTTTCATTTACTCCCATACCTGGACCACCAGTATCTCCAAGTTTACCAGGTTTGATGAGACTCTGTTATCCCACCTGAACCTAACTGATGCACCAACACTGACAACCCCCTCTGTCCCATACACATTACTGTAATCTGTTAATTAAAGCTATCTTGTACGTTGACACTGTTCAGCCTAATTCTTCACTATTATGTGCTAACCAAAAGCACTATCCTCCATGATACCACCAGTGGCTGGTCCTTGACTCCACACCCCAGGAAGCCTGGAAGACATGACAAGAAGGAATAAGAGAAGCTGGGACATTACAAGTCTGTGAGCCCAGTTGTGGTAGAACAAGGGATATCTACCAATGAAGCTTCAATAGTTATGTGGACTACTACGCTTAAGTGGGGCTGCCTATTGCTAGCAGGCACCTGTGGATTACCTAAACAGGGGCCTGACTACAGGAAAGTACCTGCCTTGTGGACTGCTGTGTGATACTGAACTGGAGCAATTGTTTAATTGTTTTACCCAAGTGGATTATATATTTGGGAGCTATTTAGCCATCTATTTAGCTTTGTCTTGGTGATAAATAAGCCTCCCCCACCAGGCGATCCCCTTGATTCTTTAGAATCTTCAAAAAAACAGAAAAAAAACATTTGCAGGGAACAAATTTGCCCAATCAACTTATCTACCTCAGAAGGGTAAAAGGTGGAGTTGACGTTGCTAGGACTAGCACCTGCAACCTTGACGTCTGAACAGACTCCACAGCTGTTTAAAGGGATAGTAATGTTCCGAAAAAAGTATTAGATAGATACAATTAAAAAAAGATCACTTGCACTGATTCGGATCTCTCAAACCTTTATGGTTTGAGAGATATATAAAAATAATTTTCTCCGCTCCCTCCCCTTTCTCATACGTCAGCGGCATGAGCTCCTCGTCCCGGGACAAGACAGCGGCTCTTCAGCAGCGCCAACATAGAGATACCTAAAAATAAATACTTCATTTGAATGGTCTACAACGTGTGCCTGGTTTGAAAGCACACGTTATAGACCATTCCAATTAAGTATTTATCTTTAGATGTCGTTATATCGGTGCTGCTGAAGAGCCGTATCTGGTCGCACAACCAGAATCTGCTTCTGACACCTTTACAGGTCGACAGGCAGAAAGGGGAGGGAGCGGAGAACTTTATTTTCCTATATCTCTCAAACCATAATGGTTTGAGAAATACGAATCAGCGCAAGTGATCTTTTGTAATTGTATGGACCGTGTGGCTAATACTTTTTTCAGGATATCACTATCCCTTTAACAGAGTTTTTCCAAATGCTCCTATCTATAGTTCCTGACCCAGCAGTGCTGCTTCCAGGCAATGTCCATTCATGTGTGTAAACATGTATTATTAATTCACCCACAACCTAATTTGCAAGATCAGGGTCGTGCAATGAAATCACTGCATATAGACCTATATTACGCGTCCTTGTGCACGTATACATTTTAATAATACAGTAGCCATACACTCATAATTTAACCCTTTGAGTGCCATGGGGGTGTCCAACACATTGCTTTGCAATGTATTTGACACCTCTCTGACACTCAAGGGGTTAATAAGTTATTATCTATACACATAAAATTTGAGATGATAATACTCAGGGATATATAGAAGGATATCCATTAAAAGAGAAGTAACACATTGTGCCTGTGTTCACGAGATAACAGCTTCAATAATTCTGGTATGTTCTGTCCATGGAGGAGGACGTGACATAATTGCTGGCAGTTTTTTTTTTTTAAACTGAATTAGTCATAGTCATACTTGGGAACACTCCAAATCTGCCCGTTAGCCTCCAGTTTTTAAATTTAACTACCGTGTCTCCAGGGACAGAGGGTAATTCTACGGTAATGGGGAGAAACTCTGCCCACTTCTCCTTCCCACCCTGTTCCTCCCACTTCCTGCCCACTTCTCCTCCTTCCCACCCTGTTCCACCCACTTCCTGACCACTTCTTCTTCCCACCCTGTTCCTCCCACTTCCTGCCCACTTCTCCTCCTTCCCACCCTGTTCCACCCACTTCTACTTCCCGCCCTGTTCCTTCCACTTCCTGCCCACTTCTCCTTCTTCTCACCCTGTTCCACCCACTTCTACTTCCTGCCCTGTTCCTTCCACTTCCTGCCCACTTCTCCTTCCCACCCTGTTCCTCCCACTTCCTGCCCACTTCTCCTCCTTCCCACCCTGTTCCTCCCACTTCTGCTTTCCGCCCTGTTCCTTCCACTTCCTGCCCACTTCTCCTCCTTCTCACCCTGTTTCACCCACTTCTACTTCCTGCCCTGTTCCTTCCACTTCCTGCCCACTTCTCCTTCCCACCCTGTTCCTCCCACTTCCTGCCCACTTCTCCTCCTTCCCACCCTGTTCCACCCACTTCTACTTCCCGCCCTGTTCCTTCCACTTCCTGCCCACTTCTCCTCCTTCTCACCCTGTTCCACCCACTTCTACTTCCCGCCCTGTTCCTTCCACTTCCTGCCCACTTCTCCTTCCCACCCTGTTCCTCCCACTTCCTGCCCACTTCTCCTCCTTCTCACCCTGTTCCACCCACTTCTACTTCCCGCCCTGTTCCTTCCACTTCCTGCCCACTTCTCCTCCTTCCCACCCTGTTCCACCCACTTCTACTTCCCGCCCTGTTCCTTCCACTTCCTGCCCACTTCTCCTTCTTCACACTCAGTTCTGTCCACTTCCATCCCACTTCACCTCCTTCCCACCCTATTCTGCCTACTTCCCACCCACTTCTTCTTCCCACCCTGTACTGTTCAGTCCCTGTTCACTTCTCCTCCTTCCCACCCTATTCTGTCCACTTTCTGCCCATTTCCCAAGTACCAAGTCCATAATACTGCCCACCTGATTAAGCGACACCCCCTTTATGACATGACCCGCGTCATTTACTTACTTTCAGTCGCAGCACATGAGTCCTCTCCTGGGGCTCAAGCAGAAGAAGTTCCCAGGTATGTTCATAAGGCATGAGCCTACTTTATTACCCTTTAAGAACCAGAGGCGTGTGCAACACATAGGGCTAAAGGTTAAGGTTACCACGTGCAGTGGGCTGAGTCTGTGGTCCTGTAGTCCTGCTAACAACTGTCATGGCCGCCTCCAGGGACATGACATGCAGGACCTGACTGCTGATAGAAGATGCTTCTTGAACAAAGGCACAAGAGTAACATTTATAGGTGCCACTAGGAATTTTTGGTCATAGAAAATTAAAAGGAGGTTTACTATTAGGAGGTGGGTGTTTGTTCTCCTTTAATCCTTTGTGCGCCAGAGAGGTATCCAACACATTGCACTGCAATGCGTTGGATACCTCTCCAGCAATCAAAGAGTTAAATTCATTGGAGTTTATTAGAGCAGTAGAACAAACAGACTGACATATTGCTCCATAGGGGATTTCAGAAATTGTAAATTTGGAAAAGTTATATTTGTTCCTAATCAGGCCCGGACTGGGACAAGAAATAGGCCCGGGCATTTAAGGATGAGCAGCCCATTTTGTGGGCGGAGCTTATAATCACGTGCGGTGCACCGCAGGTTGATTGCCCGCTCACCAGGAAACTTGTAACAAGGTGGTGGTCTTTCAGAAAGTGAAAGACTGCCTAAACTCGTTTAATGATTAACTTTTTTTTAAACACCCGCACCGGCCCCGGACCGGCCCATCGGTCAAATGCCCAGTATGCCCAATGGCCAGTCCGGGCCTGTTCTTAATTATGCAATTGTTTGCTTCACAATGTCCTGAGTTCTTCTTAGTACATCAGTCACAGTGTGTCTGAAGATACTATTTACTAATCTGATGTACTAATATGATTTTGCCCTATAACATACGCTGGAACCAATGACTAAAGGCAAAAAAATCGCCATAATAAAAAATTGTTGGATCATAGGTTGGTGGTAAAAGGTAGACGGTATTTTCACAAGCAAATCTGTCACTTTTCAAAACGTGTCAGGAAGAATTAAAAGCATAGGATAGATGAGAAGTGACCATTTTATCAGCTAATATTCTTTAAACTGTCTTTCAGACCATTTTTATTTTGTTGGAAAAAAATGTCGGAAACAAGACAAAAAATGATGGCTAGAAGAAGATTTAAAAAAAAACAAAACAAAAACAACCTTACAATTTGATGGTGGATTAAGCTAACCCCACTTTTAAAGGGATAGTAATACTTCATTTTAGCTTTATTTTATTTTGTAGGCATTAAAAAAACATGAAGAACGATATAAGTCTTATCTCTCAAACCTTTATAGTTTAAGAGATATTCACAAGCAAAGTTTCCCCTCCCGCCCCTTTTACCTAGTGTAAGCCATCTCTTCTCAGATGTGGAATGCAGTCTATAGACCAGACAGATAACAGCAGGGGACAATCTTCTTCCTGTGAGAACAATGAAAGCCCTGCCCCCCTTGACAAGTTTTTCAGCTTTGTCCCTTATCTTAATTGAAGATTGTCCCTCTCTGCAGTCTACCTGGGCACCTCCCTTCTGATCTGGCTGAGAAGTGTTACATCAGTAAAAGGGGCAGGAGGGGGATACTTTGTCATTGAATTACTTCTGAATTACAACTCTGACAGAACTGAAATAACACTCTCCAAAGTCCAAATGCTATGATGATTAATTAGAGCTGCTTTTATTATGAAACATTACTTTCCCTTTAAGACTTCTTTTTCACTTTGATGAAGACGGCTGAAATGAATGCAAAGAATGATGGTGATATATTAGAGAACCAATGGACCATGGAGCAAGAACTTTTCAGACTCATTACTGACAATTTCTGTGACCACAACTTTATGAACATCCTGCCCTTAGTCTTACACCTGCCAAATGCCAATTTACTAAACTACATATGCTGAAAGTGTTCCACTTCCTTTCCTTTGTGCCTTGTTTTTTTAAGACATGTATTAGACAAGCTTGGATGAAAGTGGTTTATATTTACTTTATTTCCCTGTGCATTCCATAGGTGAGGTGATAGCAGCTCACTCCCATTATATGCTTAATGATGGTGGAGTGTGTGCACTAGTATGCACTAACTAAAGTGATCAGTGCACACTGGGCAGTCACATGACAGTGGCACTAGTGACACTTTTCCACTGGGCAGTCATATGACATAGCGGTACTAGTGACACTTTTCCTCTGGACAGTCACATGACATCGTGGAACTAGTGACACTTTTCCTATGGTCATTCACATGACAGCTGCACTAGTGATATTTTTCTTCTGGGCAGTCACATGACATGGTGGAACTAGTGACACTTTTCCTCTGGGCAGTCACATGACATAGTGGCATTAGTGACACTTTTCCTCTGGGCAGTAACATGACATAGCGGCACTAGTGACACTTTTCCACTGGGCAGTCACATGACATAGCGTAACTAGTGACACTTTTCCTCTGGGCAGTCACATGACATAGCGGCACTAGTGACACTTCCACTGGGCAGTAACATGACATAGCGTAACTAGTGACACTTTTCCACTGGGCAGTCACATGACATAGCGGCACTAGTGACACTTTTCCTCTGGGCAGTCACATGACATAGCGGCATTAGTGACACTTTTCCTCTGGGCAGTCACATGATATAGCGGCACTAGTGACACTTTTGCTCTGGGTAGTCACATGACATAGCGGCACTAGTGGTTTATAGTACTATGTTGTAGAACACCAGCAGAAAACCTTGTGCAGTAGACTAAGAACTGTACTTGCACAAAAGAATAGACATAATGTATACCTAAGGACTATGTGAAATCATATAAATTATCAATATAATCATGACAGGAAGCTCATAGCTCAGGGTTAAGCGACCTTTGGCTCTCAAGCTGTTGGAGACTACAATTCCCATCATCCCCAACAAGCCAGCAGCTGGTTGGGGATAACAGGAGTTGTAATCTCCAGCATTTGCTGCTCCCTGACATAGCCTATGAACCTATCAATGACAAGAACATATTGCCTGTAAGATATGGGACTAAAATTCAAACAGAGCCGGATCATTCATTATGGCATCCTAGGCTACTGCCTAGGGCTCACGGCATTATGAGGTGCCCTGGCTGCAAGTGATGAGTCACAGACAAAGGCCCTGCTGTAGCTACTGCTAACATACTATGTCAGATGTCCTTTTTGTTGAAAGAGACCAGCATCATTCAGTTGATCCCACTTCCATTAAAGCCACAATGCCAGTACCAGCTAGCAGCACTCTGTGTCAGATCCACTGGATCAAGAGATGTTGGGCCCCAATATGGTACCTTGCTTAGGGCCCTATGGAGCCTTAATCCATCTATAAATTCAAATTTTAAGTCTGTTGTAAAAACTGTACAGCAAGATCCTAGGACACAGGGATGATTGTATGAACTAGCCAGTGCGGCACCCCTGGGAGTTAGCTTCCAAACCCTGTGGCTGCAATGTAGTCTGTGTAATATGGGATTACATACCCGCGAACACACACACTCTTACTTTCTTCCACATGTGACCTCCTACCGGGTAGGGGCAACAATCATTAAAACCTCACCCAGCCAGGGTGGAGGAAGGAGAACCAGGAGAATGCTGGCTCCTACTATACCCAAAGCCTAAATACATCACTGAGCATTGTGGAGGAAAGAATGTTCCAATATGCCCATATGCTGCCCCATTGTCCTCCCTTTAGTTCAAGTGGCATTAATGCGAGAATATTTGTTATAAGTTCCTTAGTAAATTGGAGTTAAGCAGGTCTAGGGTTAGAAAATAAAGTCCCACACCTGTTTTAGAGTGGAATTATATACATACATTCACCCAGTGGAGCCAAAGTTCCCAAGAAGTCTGAGAAAGTTAGCAGGCATGTTCCACACATGGACTTTTTTCTAGCTACACTATCTAAATGTCATGATTTGGCTGATCTGCTCACACACTCTGCTGTTGATTACTGTTGCCTTTCCTTCACTATGTCAGGCTGACTCAGCTGATGATTGACAAACTGCCTTGACCTCTCTGTTTCCATGGTTACTCACCTGACTGTTATCAGCCAACCCCTTCCAGGCTATTTAAAGCAGCTAGGCTCACTTCCTCCTTGCCCTTGTGTTGTTTCTGGCTGCAAGTGCGTTCTCCTGAGTTCCTGATTATCCGTGCATGACCTGGCTTCCTCTGACGTCCCTTCTGTCTCCTGACTCCTGGCTTGTTCCTGACATCGCTGACCTCTGTATTCCTGAACCAAGCTTTTCTGAGTACCCGTCTTGGTTCCTGACCTCGGCTTGTCTTTTGGTTTACGCTTCTGGATCAGGATTATGTTTTGTTTATTTTGGTTATTTTAAGAAAGGTGTTTTGCACTTCAGATTTTTGTGTCTGTCTGGTTCCTGGTCCCTAACACTAAATCAATTCAAAACAAATTGTGTATGAACAGTGAGAGGGGGATAGAATGACAAGGGGAGTGCAAGAAGCACAAGCAAAAGAGTGAAGGTGGGAGTGCTGGAGAGTAAAGGAGATAGAAGTGATGGATATATTGGAGAGAGCAGGAGAGGAAATGGGAACGTGTAAGAGAGAAGGGGAAGCGAAAGAGAAAGTTAGAGACAGAGCAGGAGAGACAGAGTGCAAGAGAAAGAGAGCAAGGACGAGAGAAACAAAGCTGGGGAGAAGGCAGGAGGGACATCAAGGGACAATGAGACAGAAGGGAGTTGTCCAGCTATCCTGTCTGCCTGCTAACCAGCCAAAGAAGCTCTCCTACCTTGTCCAGATGGGTAACCATAGCAGCCTTTTTACTGTGCATCTGAAGATAAGCAACCCTACTTTTTTGGACAGCACATGATCACTTTCCCTACAATCTGAATCACTTTCCCAGCAAACAAAACTAGAAGCCAAACGCTTGTTTTGCAAGACGTTTCATATCTTTCTTAAGGACGTTTTATACTTACAGACTCAATTCTTTCCTTGTCAGCTGCGTTTTACACTGAGATTAATTTCAATATTCAGTTACGGGCTTAAACTACAAATCATGAACTTAAGTGGAAGATTTATTCTTATAAGGAGCTCAGGATATAATTTATTAATGTTGAGCTACATGTGTAGGAAAGATGCAGTTAAATGGGTGTTATGTTTGGGTCCACTCCTAACTTTTCCTTTTTATCCCTTCCTCCCTACTTAATCCCCTGTCAGCGGCATTTCTGTGAGCATTTCTAGTACCTATTTCCAGTGCAGATCTGTGTGATCTGCTTCTATTTACCAACCCTGCCTGTTTCTGAATATTCTTAGGCCTGACTATCCCTGAAAGCAGCCTACCCCGACCAGGATTACCCTTTGACTACTCTACCAGTCTGCCGATTTGTTTCCCCTGCCAGCCTTTGTCTTTCCTTGAGGATCCCTCCTCCACATCAGGCTCAGTCATTAGCCTTTTCTGTGTTATTGCTATGTCTTATTCCACTTAAATTTCCCTTCAGTCCCTCTGCTCCTCTTGTGTATCCTTAGTGCATTCCTGGTTTTACTATCTTACTCCCAGCATCCAGTTGCCAAAGACTACTTATGGGGGCAGAGGGTGGGAATCCGCATGGAAGTCACACACTTTACTGGCTGGCTGGGGGAGGGTGTTCCGCCTGAGAAGGTAGGGAGGGTGTGGGAGGTTTTAAAAGCAGGCCCAAAGTAAAGGAGGAGTTAAAATAACCTTGTTTGTGCTTGTTTCACTTTGTGGTTTAGGGTAAGAAGAATGAAGAAGAAGAAATTTGCTATGTGAAGCATTATGTAGAAGAGGCATCACAGCTAAAGAAGACCAAGAGAAGGGCAGCTGGAAAAGACAAGAGAAACTGGTTTCAGGGAGTATTCCGCTGTTAATCCCCCCTATCTTTATGTCTTCTTCCCCTGTTACTGCACTCTCTTATGATTTCCTTCCCCAGCCAGCTTCCTCTTCCATGGCCCCAGGTCAGTTCGCCTGCCCCCGCTACTTACCTGTCAGCCAACCCACTTGGCTCTGCACTCCCTCCCACTCTCGCTGCCCTGCCGAGCCCCTCAGTGGCACCAGGTCTAATCCCCATTGGCCACCAACTCTCTTTGCAGCGGATGCTGGCCAAGCAATAGGATTCCAACGGTACAACTCCTTTGGCCCCTAATGATGCTTTTAGTGCCGTTAATAGTATCGAGCCCAAGATAGGGGAGGTAAAAGAGAAATATTAGGCAGTCACATGGCTGTAATTTATTAATTGTTATTATAATTATTATTACTATTATTGTTACTTCTACTACCACCATTTGATATGTATCATGGGTGAGCAACCTGTGGTTCTCCAGCTTTTCCTGGACATCACCTCCCATTATTTTAAGCCAGCCCGTTCTGCTGGAAAACATGCATATGCCTAATATGTCAGTTCACCCTCTCTCACATAAAATGAACAGGATTCATACCCTTTTAAAGATTTTACACTTTTCACACCTCCTGACATGGAGTACATAAAATCTTAATGGATAATGAACCCTTTTCAGTTTTGGTGCAAATGAGAAGAATGCACAAATTTGCCAGAGCAGCTCCACTAGTGTTAAAGGGACAGTAATATTTCACCTTGGAGAGTTATTTCATTACTGTCAGAGTTGTAGTACAGGATTAATTGAATGATAAAGTATTCTCCTCCCACCTCTTTTACCTAGTGTAAGACGCCTCCCCTCAGATGTGGGATATGGTCCACAGACCAAACACCTCACAGCAAGGGACAATCTTATTTCTGTGAGCATAAGGAAAACCCTGCACCCCTTGACAGGTTCTTCAGGCTTTTCCTTATGATCACTGAAGATTGTTCCTCTCTGCAATCCATAGGGACAGTCTTGCTGCTCTGTGGTGAACTGTGTTACATCAGTAAAAGGGGCGGGAGGGGGATACTTTATCATTCAATTACTCTTGTACTACACCTCTGACAGAATTGAAATAACACTCTTCATGGCCCAAATACTATGATGATTAATTGGAGCTGCTTTTATTGTGAAGCATTACTATCCCTTTAACCTATAACCCTTCGAGTGCCACAGGGGTACGCAATGCATTGCTTTGCAATGCGTTGTGTAACACTCTGGCACTCAGTGGAATAATGCCAGAGGATGTGATTCATGGTTTGCATCACACTGTATGAGAGTTACAGTACATAACAGTGGAAACGTCCACCATCAAGCCCTGTACACCTCCCCATAGCATACACAAGGACATTCTGCACACTCACACCATTTCCTCTGCTTTTAGTTATACACTTAGCATTAAACAGGACACAGAGGAAAAGAACACCCCCGAAACTACCATAAACTACCCCACTGTCTTCCTTTGGAGTAAGCAGCATTAAGGGGAGGGATTTTGGTGTAGGTAGCTTAGTAAATAGGCATTAGTCATGCAGAGGGTCTGGTAACTGACTCCAGTGTATGCTTTTAGAATGGAATATGTTTCACACTTGAAATGTCATTAGCATCCATGGGGTTAAAAATATACTGCTTTTTCTACATAATTATGCATGTTTACAAAACCGCCTGGAAGGGATGGCAACTTGTATCACTCCTAATGACAGCTTCTCTAAACCTGTTTTATGACATATCAAATAGAATGCACATTTATGAGCCCTCCTCTTGACTGTATTAATGGTCTGTCCGATGGATAATGAACACTCAGTGGGTGAGACATCTGTGGTGCCGGCAGTGAAAACAGAGCAGGTGTTCTGAAAGAGAGTGAGTGTAGCTTAGTGATAGGATTGCATAAGGATATCTGGGCCCTAGAGATTATCCAAGAGCATCTGTCTCTTGATGTGCAGTGCATTATTTTCACCTCAAAGGAACAGTAATGATACCATTCTGCTTGTTCTTCACCCATTCAGTGCCAGAGGGGTACGCAACGCATTGCCCCCTGGGCTGGTCACATGTCTGGGCTGGTGGGCCACTACCTTAGTCTCCCACTGCTACTGTAAATGGAGCTACACTAGTGATACCACAGAGCTACAATCCAGATGGAGCTGCACTGTAGCATAACCCATTTCCCTCTATAGTATCACTAGTGTCGCTTTACTTAACCCTTTGAGTGCCAGAGAGGTATCCAATGCATTGCAACGCAATGCGATGGATACCTGCCTGACACTAAAAAGGGTTAATTTATAAGATCTGTAGTATCAGTAGTCTAGCTCCATCTTAACTGTAAGCTCTGTGGTATCACTCACCTTACTTTACAACATTACTTCCAAGTTTAAAACTGGGCTGAGACCTTGGACTCAAACAACAGTAGAAATGGGACACTTGATTGTTTTATCCCCCCGGACCACAGGTTGACAGCCTTCCCCTGGGCACATTAACTATGCATTAGGTGGATCAAAGCCCCAGGAATGCTGAGAGTCTCAGAGGGGAACCCAAGATTTCCAGAGCAAAAAATAAAATCCATATCCAGTAACAATACCAATACTTTAATTTGTGTTATTCTGAATGGAAAACCAATTATTAAAAAAGCTCAGGAGTGGACATCCTGTGGTCCTCCTCCAACTGTTGTTATATATATTATAGGGCTGAGAAAAACAATGGTACTCCACTGCTGGGAGATGCATTTTCCCAGAGTTACTACAGTTTAAACTCTAGTTTTTTACATTAACAGTTCACTCTAATGTCAAATTTCAGTTATTCATTATGTTGCATTCTATGGGAGAGATAGGTCGCTGACACAGTTCTCCATAGAATGTGAAATAAACTGCTTAGTCACTTCCTGTCGGTCTGAACTTTCAGGAAGTAATCACACTCACTCACTTCCTCTCTGTTTTGATTGTTATAATATTTGAATGAAACAACTGGCAGCGGTGGGACTATCCTTGTTTTACTCAGCAGTGGAAGCCCTATAACATGTAGGTTTTCATTAAAAAAAGAAGGCACCCAATAGTGAATATCACAAATACAGTACTGTGCAAAAGTTTTAGGCAGGTGTGAAAAAATGCTGTGAATTAAGAATGCTTTCAAAAATAGACATGTTAATAGTTTATTTTTATCAATTAATAAAATGATAGTGAGTGAACAGAAGAAAAATCTAAATCAAATCAATATTTGGTGTGACCTCCCTTTGCCGTCAAAACAGCATCAGTTCTTCTACGTACATATCCACAAAGTCCCTGTGGTGCAGTTGGTTTGCTCCAGAATTGCTCCTCTTTATTTTTATTGAATACTGTCCCAGGGAACACTTCTGGACCAAACCAACTACACCATAGGGGTTGAATAAAAGTTCACTAAATTTCCATTGATTTAAATGGGCTTTTAACTACTTGACAAACTAGACAAACTTGGTTTATTTACTCTAGAGAAAAGACGACTAAGAGGAGACCTTATCACATTGTACAAATATATGAGAGGTCAATACAAGGATCTCTGTGGTGAGCTTTTTATTCCAAGGCCTGATCAGGTGACCAGGGGACACCCCTTGAGATTAGAGGAAAGGAGGTTTAGACTTCAACAGAGGAAGGGTTTTTTTACAGTAAGTTCTGTTAAATTGTGGAATTCATTGCCCAAGGAGGTGGTTATGGCAGATACATTGGATACATTCAAGAGAAGATTAGATACATATATTTCCAAAGGGAACATACAGAGTTATACTGTTTATTAGTAGGTAAATCAGGAAGGTCTGATAAAGTCTAACTTATTTGGTAGCAGGAAAGCTATACAATTACTGAGGTATGAGGAGAAGGTTGAACTTGATGGACTTGTGTCTTTATTCAACCTAATTTACTATGTTACTATATAATGCTAGCGAGGTCTCCAAAAATCATGAAATAATATGCTTGAGATCTCTCTTGCATTCAAGGAGTTAAAATCAATATTTAGATCGTTGGGGATTTTCATTTCTCCACTACAGGGCAGTTGGACTGCTCCACAAGTGCGCTTCTGTAGATAATTGAATTCGGAATATAGGAAGTAAGGAATCTGTGCATTGGAATAGTTACAGTTGGAGCTGGATTTGCATCATTATATTTTAGCACAGCGAATGAGCAGAGCTGCCAGATTTGCAGACCGGATTTACATCCCAGGCGCCCCTACGCAAGGCACTCTGGGTGCCAGAGGTGTAACTAGAAGCCACTGGGCCCTGGTGCAGAAATTGAGTTGCCCCCCTGACCACATTGCCCCCAGTCTCCATATTTCCCCCCAATCTCCACATTGCCTCCACATTGCCCCCCAATCTCATTGCCCCCAATCTCCACATTGCCCTCCAATCTTCACACTGCTATCACATTGTCCCCAATCTCCACATTGCCCCTATTGACCCCCCAGTGTCCATCTCCTACCTCCCTGGTGGTCCAGCGGCATGGCAGGAGAGGTCTGTGCCTCCTTCTGCACAGACCTCAGAAGCTGGAGCTCACATGCGGTCCTTTCTTCAGTAATGCAGATCACTGGGAGATGATGTCATCTCCCAGCGCTCCGGAGAGTGAGATCAGCTGTTAGAGGTCTATGCAGACCTACTTTCTCCAGGGGGTCGCAGGGGGTGGCCGGACCCCTGGAGTGACGGGTGCGGTCACAGGTGCAACCTCTGAGAACGCTATTGTTACGCAAGTGCTGGGTGCCCTTACCTCTTCCCATGGCCATACTGGAAACCTTTTCTTCTGGCATCTCCAGAGGGGGAGGCCTGGGATGACGTTAAGGGAGACAAATGATGCAATTTGCATCAAAAGGGGTGGGGCTTAAAAACTTGTAAAAATTTAGTCGAATAGGATGGGGAAGGAGGGGAAGTGTGTGGGGGGGAGTGGGTGGATCAGATAGGGAAGGAGCACAAATGGGCAGAGTTTCTTAATACATAGTAGCAGCAGCGATTCCGCAGAGCCATCTCTAGGCGGCTAGATCTTAGCTCAATCGGTACACGTCTTTATGCAGTAACGGTCACAAGTAGACCACGCATTCAGTTCTTGTTCCATACAAGAAGTGCTTAAGTGTTCCCTTATATACCATTAAAGACAAACTAAGGAGGAGGGGGAAAAAACCCTCTGTCCTGATTGCACGTTCTGTCTAACATACATACATATTCACATTGTTTCAGTGTCCTGATTCCACGTTCTATCTAATATACTTACACAGTTACATTGTTTGTGTCCTGATTCCACGTTCTATCTAACATAAATACATAGTTACATTGTTCAGTGTCCTGATTCCACGTTCTATCTAATATACATTCATAGTTGCATTGTTTGTGTCCTGATTCCACATTCTATTTAACATACATACATAGTTATTTTGTTTCAGTGTCCTGATTCCATGTTCCATCTAATATACATACAAAGTTACATTGTTTCAGTGTCTTGATTCCACGTTCTAACATCCATACATATTTACATTGTTTCAGTATCCTGATTCCACTTTCTATCAAACATACATACATAGTTACATTGTTTCAGTGTCCTGATTCCATGTTATATAGTACATACATACATAGCTACGTTGTTTCAGTGTCCTGATTCCACATTCTATTGAGCATACATACATAGTTACATTGTTTCAGTACATACATACTTACATTGTTTCAGTGTCCTGATTCCACGTTCTATTGTACATACATACATAGTTACATTGTTTCAGTGTCTTGATTCCACATTCTGTCATACATACATACCTAGTTACACTGTTTCAGTGTCCTTATTCCACATTCTATTGTACATACATATATAGTTACATTGTTTCAGTGTCCTGATTCCAAGTTATATCATACATACATACATACATACATACATACATACATGGTAACATTGTTTCAGTGTCCTGATTCCACATTCTATCGAACATACATAAATAGTTACATTGTTTCAGTGTCCTGATTCCACATTCTATCGTGCATACATACATAGTTACATTGTTTCAGTGTCTTGATTCCACGTACTATCGTACATACATACATAGTTACATTGTTTAAGTGGTCTGATTCCACGTTCTATCATACATACATACATAGTTATATTGTTTTAGTGGCCTGATTCCATGTTCTATCGTACATACATACATTGATACATTGTTTCAGTGTCCTGAGTCAATGTTCTATCATACATACATACAATGTTACATTGTTTCAGTGTCCTGATTCCATGTTCTACCCTACATACATACATTGATACATTGTTTCAGTGTCCTGAGTCAATGTTCTATCATACATACATACAATGTTACATTGTATCACCGTCCTAATGTCCTATCACCATACATACTTCGTTACGTAAGATGAGGATGGGTGATACACTTCTATCCTTACCTTCTTATAGAGGCCGAGGGACCACACTTCAATCCTTACCTCCTCGTAGAGGCCGAAGGATCACACTTTCAATCCTTACCTCTTCGCAGAGACCGAAAGATCACACTTTCAATCCTTACATCTTTACAGGGGCTGAAGGAACACACTTTCAATCCTTACCTTTCCACAGAGGCCGAAGGAATACACTTTCAATTCTTACCTCTTCGCAGAGGCCGAAGGAACACACTTTCAATCCTTACCTCTTCGCAGAGGCCGAAGGAACACACTTTCAATCCTTACCTTTCCACAGAGGCCGAAGGAATACACTTTCAATTCTTACCTCTTCGCAGAGGCCGAAGGAACACACTTTCAATCCTTACCTCTTCGCAGAGGCCGAAGGAACACACTTTCAATCCTTACCTTTTCACAGAGGCCGAAGGAACACACTTTCAATCCTTACCTTTTCACAGAGGCCGAAGGAACACACTTTCAATCCTTACCTCTTCGCAGAGGCCGAAGGAACACACTTTCAATCCTTACCTCTTCACACAGGCCGAGGGAATTACTCTCTACACTTACCGCTTCACAGAGGCAGTAGGACTTCACTCTATCCTTACATATTCATTGAAGTCAAAGGTTACACTTTAATCATCACTGCCTAGCAGAGGTCGAAGGGTACATACCCTACCACTTAGTTAAGGCCGAAGGTCACACTCACGGGTACCTCACCTCTTCATAGAGGCCAGAGGTCACCTTAGGTCCATACCTTACCTCTCGGTCAAGGAATTAGGCCACACTCACAGGTACCTCTCCTCTTCATAGAGGCCAGAGGTCACCTCAGGTCCTTAACTTACCTCTTTATAGAGGCCGAAGGTCACACTCATGGTTACCTTACTTCTTCGGGGAGTCAGGAGGTCACCTTGGGTCCATACCTTACATCTTTGTTAAGGTTGATGGTCACACTCATGGGTACCTCACCTCTTCGTAGAAGCTGGAGGTCACTTCAGGTCCTTTTCTTACCTCTTCATAGAGGCCGCAGGTCACTCTCGCAGACACCACACCCCTTCGTAGAGGCTGCAGGTCACCCCAGTTTCTTACCCTACTCCTCCGCCACTGAGCACGAGTTCGGCATTCCCACATAGGACCTTAGCTCTCATTAAGTAGGTACTAGCAAGCTTCTCTCCTTCCCATGCCCGGACACTTATTTTTCAATTATGTACTTAACCTCTGTTACTCCGTTCAGGCGGGACGGCTGTCATGCAACTTAGATTGCTACTTCTGTCTGACTAGAGACAGCTTCAGCATTCTACATCATTGCTCTCTGCTTCACCCATTTACCTTCCTCCAAATCATATACAGCCCTTAACCTTTTTCAGAAGCCTAGGCTTCCCTCATGCCCTTCATGTCGCAACCCCCTCCCTATAATCAGCATTTTATTACCCTTTCCTTTCAGCACCAAGCTATCGCCATCATTCTGGCCGCCAACTGCCTTGCCTTCTTTGGGTTCTCCTGCCCAGGCAAGGCTCCTGGCATCAGGGACCGTTTCCCTCGCTCAAAGGGACCTTTGATTCTAGCCATTTCACCCTGATCTTTCCTGACTTAAAATGGACCAATTGCACGAAGGCCATCACATTCCTAACTTTGCTTCCATGATTCCTGGTCTCCTTTTTGAGCACCAGTTATCTAACTACCATTCACAGGCATCACATCCAACCAGGTCCCCTCTCTTCCAAATTAATGTATTACATTCTATCAGTCTCTCAAGTCTAGGGGCCATATGTTCAAAGAAGTTGCAAAATAGCTTTTGTCGTTTGTGATGACTTTTCAAAGTACAGTGTCGTTGGGATCATTAATATTTTCAGAGAGTGTCGGTTGTGATTGTATATATGTCGTTTGTCCTGACTGAAATTGTCGTATGGAACGACAAAAAAATGTCTTAACTAAAGACAAAAATGTCTTAAAAAATGTCTTAACAACAAAAATGTCTTTAAAAATGTCTTAGCTAATGACAAAAATGTCTTAACTAAAGACAAAAATTCTCACATTCAGAACACATTCCCTCCATTTTTTCTTAACGTACAAATTTTGTCTTTTGAAAGACATTTTTTTGTCGTTAGTTACGACAAATTTTCTTTTCCTCTATACGACACTGGAGAATAGTTTAGCCACGCCCCTTTGCCCATCAATTCTGGAGTTGTGTCGTACACAACGGACATTACTAGTTTTTTGTCGTATACTATATAGAAAATATGTCGTTCATGCATTCAAGGACTTATTTTTGTCTTTCATACGACAATTTTTATGTCATTATCCCTTTGAACATACGGCCCTAGGTCCGAATCCAAACCAATTCTCCAGTAACTCATTCAGAATGGGAACAGCATCCTCTGCTTCTAAGTAGATCAACAGTACTTATCATATTCGACTTGGCAGATGGCAACCTTAAGGTTTCTCATGGTACCTCTCGAATCCTTCTGCTACACTTCACCTAGCCTTTCAGACTTACCCAAGTAATGTCAGCTTTGCTCAAATTAAAAAACATCTGAATGTTACCACCCTTTTTGCCTCCATTCAGGCCTACCACGTCGATCTTCACCCGAGCTTCCGGTAAGCTCAGGGTTATGGCAAACCTCTCAACATATCAGTCGCTGGAAGCCCTGCCCACAAGTAGAAGGCTGGGCCTGCATTTGTGGGAGGGGCTGCAAGCCTTTAATACCGGCTGAGGCCTTTCCCACTGGGGCGCATCATCATTTGTGCCCCCGCTCCATTACCCCTTTATTTCATTATTTACCTATGTGGCCCTCCATTCAGCCCTACCACGTTGATCTTCACCTGAGCTTTCGGTAAGCTCAGGGTTATGGCAAACCTCTCAACATATCAGTCGCTGGAAGCCCCGACCACAAACATAGAATTTGACAGCAGATAGGAACCATTTGGTCCATCTAGTCTGCCCATTTTCCTACTGTAAAACCCACAATCCTTATTTGGTCCTTGGTCTTTTCTTATGTTCAGGACAGCCTTATGTCTGTCCCATAGATGCTTACATTCCCTCACTGTTTTAACCTCTACCACTTCTGCTGGTAGGCTATTCCACTTATCTACTACCCTCTCATTGAAGTAAAACATTCTTACATTACATCTAAACCTGTGTCCCTCTAGGTTTAGGCTATGGTCTCTTGTCCTAATATTTTTACTCCTGTGAAATGTACTTCCCCCCTGCACTTTGTTTAAGCCCTTCATGTATGTGAATGTTTCTATCATATCCCCTCTCTCTCTTCTCTCCTCCAAGCTATACATGTTCAGATCCTTTAGTCTATCATGATATTTCTTTTCCTGTAAATCAGTCACCATTTTAGTAGCCCTTCTCTGAATTCTCTCTAGAGTCGGCCCACCAGATGGATTACTGGACCAGTTACTGACTCATGGTCCTGTGGCTCCTATGAAGCCTCCAAGGTGTAGGATCCCTACAGAGTCTTCTATCAGCAAATACTTATAGGGGGTGATGCACTAAGATTTGATAAAGAGGTGATAAAGCGGAAATAGCTTCATCAGTGATATCACTTCTCCAGTTCCTGTTATTCTATGGAGCCTATGCACTAAGATTTCTTCAACTCTGGAGATCTTAGTGCACTGGGTCTATAGAATAACATAGGAACCGGAGAAGTGATATCACTGGAGAAGTTATATCCACGATATCATGCCTGAGTGCATAACCCCAATTGACTCCCATTGACAGTCTGGCTCATAGCTCAGTACTCCTCATATATATTAATATGTGATATAAAACATAAACCCTACGCGTTTCATGACATAAGTATGACTACATTGCGGTGTGATGATGGCGTGATACACATGTAACAACACTTTCAGCAAGTTGTGTTCAGGCTGCATGACATATGGCATAGCTGCCTGTATAAAAAGCCTAATCCATAGCAACAGGGATTATCTCATGGTGTTCATTACAATATAGGCAGATGCTGGTTTGAAAACACTGGTGTAAATAGGCCTTAACCCCTTAAATGCAAGATAGGTCACCTATGCATTGTAAAACAATTCATTATAGACCCCTTTAGAATTCAAGGGATTAGAATCCCCTTTTAACCCTTTGAGTGTCTAGAGAGGTATCAAATGCATTGTGTTGCAATGCTTTGGATACCTCTCTGGCACTCAAAGGGTTAAATCAATAAGACTGTTTGTGTCTTAGGGTGCGGTTTGATGGATCCAGAACTACTCCAGTTATTGTTGGTACATCAGCCTCAAAGTCTGCACATTATGCCAAAGTCGCATAGACATAGTAACAGTGACATCAGTGGTTGTCATGTAGACAGAACATCATTAGCAGAGATACAGTTCTAGTGCACGTCACTGAATACTTCCACCATACTCCTAATTATACTATAGAGGCAGCCTGGACATGACTGAGAGGAAATGCCTTTCATCCTCTCACTAGGACCAGTTCAATGACTACATCTGGCAAACAAAGCAAATCAGCCGTTAGATTAATAGAGTCTCATTAGGCTTAAAGATACCGTTCCATAAAGGAATACTAAAGCCTATCTATCTATCTATCTATCTATCTATCTATCTATCTATCTATCTATCTGTCTATAAATCTCCTATCTTTCTATCTATCTATCTATCTATCTATAAATCTCCTATCTATCTATCTATCTATCTATCTATCTATCTATCTATAAATCTCCTATCTATCTATCTATCTATCTATCTATCTATCAATCTCCTATCTATCTATCTATCTATCTATCTATCTATCTATCTATCTATAAATCTCCTATCTATCTATCTATCTATCTATAAATCTCCTATCTATCTATCTATCTATCTATCTATCTATCTATCTATAAATCTCCTATCTATCTATCTATCTATCTATCTATAAATCTCCTATCTATCTATCTATCTATCTATCTATCTATCTATCTATAAATCTCCTATCTATCTATCTATCTATCTATCTATAAATCTCCTATCTATCTATCTATCTATCTATCTATCTATCTATCTATCTATAAATCTCCTATCTATCTATCTATCTATCTATCTATCTATCTATCTATAAATCTCCTATCTATCTATCTATCTATCTATCTATCTATCTATCTATAAATCTCCTATCTATCTATCTATCTATCTATCTATCTATCTATCTATCATCTATCTCCTATCTATCTATCTATCTATCTATCTATCTATCTATCTATCATCTATCTATCTATCTATCTATCTATCTATCTATCATTTATCTATCTATCTATCTATCTATCTATCTATCTATCTATCTATCTAGTATCTATCATCTCTCTGTCTATCTATTTATCTATCTGTCTATCTATCTATCTATCTATCTATCTATCTATCTATCTATCTATCTAGTATCTATCATCTCTCTGTCTATCTGTCTGTCTATCTATTTATCTATCTATATGCCTGTCTAATCTATCTAGCAATATGCTCTTGTGTAGAATGTAATAGAACTTAACCCTGTGAGTGCCATAGTGGTGAGCAATGCATTACTCTGGCACTCAGTGTGTAACTGGACTCTGCTGTGTTATGCACAGTCTAAAGGTAGAAATGCATCAGAAAATCCATTCACCCTGCATGCTGTAAATCTGCATATGCAAATTACAATTTCTTAAAGGAGAACAAACAATTCATAATAATAACCCCTAGCAGGAAATCAGAATGACCACTATGAATGTTGCCCTTGTGCTTCTGTACAAGTGATAACATGGTAAATAAGTTCTGGATGACATGTTCATGGAGACAGACATAACAGTCGATAGCAGGACCACATGACATACATGGTAATCTCAAAAGGATAGTAATACTTAAAATGTAAAAAAAATATTGTGTTGTTTATCCTCCTGAGTAAAACAAGGGTAATCCCACAGCTCAAAAGTTATTACAGCTGAAATGTGACATTTTTTAGATGCACTATCAATGGCCTGAAATTGTACAGTTGACCCCTATAGTAAAGTCTATTATAAATAAATGTATTGCCCCCAGTGTCATCTCTCACATTACGTGTGTCCTGCTGGTCACATGTAATGGTTTGGGACAGTGTGTGAGTGAGTGCATTATATCACTTGCAGTATTGTATGTAACTCTGGTTTCTGTCTATCTATTTATCTATCTATCTATCTATCTATCTATCTATCTATCTATCTATCTATATCTATCTATCTATCTATCTATCTATCTATCTATCTATATCTATCTATCTATCTATCTATCTATCTATCTATCTATCTATCTATCTATCTATCTGTCCATCCATATATCTATCTGTCTATTCATATTTCTGTTTCTGTTGTGATACCATATAGGAGTGTGAGAGACAAGGTCCAAATCAACTGACTGCATAGCTCGATTGGTTAATACCTCCTTTGTAGTATTTATTCAAAACTTAAGGCTGTGGGTTCTAGTCCCAGCAGGGATGACTCCACCTTTCTTCTGAGGTTGATAAATTGAGTACTGTGAAGGTGGGCAACAGCTATTTATCGGCTGCTGCCAGTTGGTTAGTAGAATCAGGGCTTAAAACCTGAAGTCCTTTGCTACTAGCCAGACATGAAAAGTTACTCACCACTGCAAGCCATAACATACCAACCAGGGCTGAATTTCTACTCGCCAGGGCTAAATTTTCACTTGCCATTGGCTAGTGGCAAGTGGAAATTTTGAGCCCTGAGTTGAATGACTTAGTGCCAAAGGGCTTTGAGTCCTCATAGGGAGAAAATAAGCTATATACAATGGGTTGTTATTGTATTCAACATTTATTACGAAATATGCCTTTTTCCCAGAGTAGTAAGCATTGCCCCCTCCATACACACACATATACACACAGATAACTAAGCACATATACAAACAAATACCAATTCCCCCTCTTTTACACTGCAATAAAATCAATCAGAATAATGTAACCCCCCCATGTTTTGCACTTTACATTTTTGTGTCTGTCTGGTTCCTTGTCCCTAACAAACAGCAGAACACTACAACATTACATGAAATCAGCAGTGCAATAATCTATTATATTCCACTAGCCGAACAATACAATATTACATGAAAACAAAACAAAAAAAAAACCAAGAAATATATCAAATCTTCTCTTAAATGTATCCATTGTATCTGCCATAACCACAACCTTGGGTAAGGAATTCCATAATTTATCAGATCTTACTGTAAAAAACCCTTTCCTCTGCTGAAGTCGAAACCTCCTTTCCTCTAATCTCAAGGGCTGTCCCCTGGTTATTTGATCAAGCCTTGAATGAATAGCTCACCACAGAGATCCTTGTATTGACCTCTAAAGTAAATAAACCAAGTTTTTCTAGTCGTTCCTCAGATGTCAAGTCCTTCATTCCCCTAATTAATTTTGTTTCTCTTTGCTGTACCTTTTCCAGTTCTACAATATCCTATATCCAAATTGGTGTCCAAAACTGCACTGCAAATGAGAGGTGAGGCCTTACCAACGATTTGTACAAAAGCAAAATAATGTTATCCATTCTGGCTTCAACACTCCTTTTTATACAAGACAGGACTTTGTTTGCTTTTGTTACTGCTATTTGATACTGGTCACTGTTTCCAAGTTTGTAGTTTACAAGGATACCCAGGTCTTTCTCTAGCAAAGCATCCCCTAAAATGATTCCATTGAGTTCATAAGTAGCATTGGTATTTTTCCTTCCCAAATGACTTTACACTTTCCCACATTATACTTTATTTTCCATATTCTACTATTACAGGAGAACAGCAGAGCAATACACGATCACATGACACCAGCAAAGCACTACACTATTGCATAAGAGCAGCAGAGTAATGCACCATTATATGAAACCAGCAGGGCACTGTTAGATGAAACTAAAAGATCACTATGGTACTACATAAGAAAAAACAGAGCAATACACTATATACAAGACCAGCAGTGCAATATTCCACTATAGTAGACCAGCAGAGCAATACACTATTAAACGAGAACAGCAGAGCACTACAGTATCACATGAGAAAAGCAGAACAATATACTGTTACAGGAGACCAGCAGAGCAATCAGGGGATGGCTGGCAACTTGTGATCTGGAAGAATAATTCAATGAAGTGGCCCATTTCAATTATTGTTCCATCCCAGAGTCCAGGAGCACCCCTCTTTGTTAATTTTAAAATTGGTATTATTATTGTGAATTAAGTGATACCACGTAGCTTACAATTGAAATAGGGTTACACATGTGATGCCACAGAGCTTACAGTTGAAATGGAGCTACGCTATCAATACCACAGAACTTACAATTGAATTAGAGTTACATTAGTGATACCACAGAGCTTACAATTTAAGTAAAGCATTGGTGATAGCTCCATTAGGATTGTAGCTCTGTGATATCGTTGGTGTAGCTCCATTTCAATTGTAAGCTCTGTGGTATCACTAGTGTAGATACATTTACAGCAGCAACTGGAATATTGAGTGAATCAGTGGCCCACCAGACAAGATATATGAACGGCCCAGGGCCAGTTGCCCCCATCCCCCAAGGCCAGCCATCCCCTGAGAGCAATACACTACCACATGAGGCCAGCAGAAAATTCAGTATTTTAAAAGGGCAGAGCACTATGCTTTTATATGATGCCAACAGATTACTACACTCTTACAGCAAACCAGCAGAGCAATACACCATTGAACTGGTGAACTGGTACTTTCTATGTAGAACCCCCCCTATACACACACCTAAATATGACAAAATCCTATATAATAATTCTCTAGGATGTTTGTCAGAAGCCATCATGCACAGTAGAGACTGCCCGCGCTGCAGACATGAGCAGTATACACTGCCTGAGTGTGCCCCAGCGGATACGGAGTGGGGCGCTCCAAATTTGAACCGGAGTCCTCTCTGCGCACCTTCCTGGGACTGCTTGGTGAGCAGAGAGGCTCCGGGCACCAGCTAAGGCTGCTGGGTGGCACTGTGGCCCGTGTACATGGGCTTTTAAACTAGTATTGAATAAATCCCATTATCCTGAATATGTGCTGTGCAATTTAACCAGAAAAGGCACACGTGAATACGAGAAAACCTGGCATTACTCGATTCACTAACCACTTTGTGAAACTGGTCTATAAATGTGCACATTTTGGTAAGTTCATTACAGTCAATCCCTTATAATAGAGAAGTCAACAAATCATTGCATAGCAACATGTTGTAAAAGTAATTGGAACAATTCTGATACACAAATAGAAATTCTCCAAAGTCATTTTTAACCCCTTCAGTGCTAGTTAGGTTCCCAATGCTTTGCATCACAAGGTGTTGGAGACATGTAGCATTCGAACGGTTAAAGGTCCTTTTTAAATCAATGGGAATTTGGCCAATGTTTATTTGTACTCTGTGTATCAGTGGTTGTACTCCAAAATTGCTCCTCTTGAGTTAATTGAATATAGCCTTCAAGGAGCTGTAAACTTTTTAAATATTTTTATATATTTATAGAGCTTTTCCTGCTGAGTAAAACAAGGGCACTCCCACTGCTGTCAGTTGTTTTATTCAAATGTTATAATTGTTCAAATGATCAGAAAGTGAATTACAGTGTCATTACTTCCTAAGAATTCATACGGGCAGGAAGTGACTCAGCATTTTCTATAACATTCTATGGAGAACTGTTTGTCAGTGATTCATTTCTCCTAGAGAATGCAACAGAATAACTAACTGGAAACTGACCACTTGAGGTTAATGTCAATATAAAATAATGAGTTTAAACTGAAATAACTCTGGAAATATGTATCTCCCAGTAGTACCATTGTTTTATTCAGCAGGAAAACAGCAGCAATATGCTGTTTTTTTTCCAAAACGTTTACTGCTCCTTTGATGTATTTATACAGATGTCCTTGGTGTGTGTCACTGTAATACTTTCATAGTGTAAATGTATTTAAATAGTGACATTGTGGTTCTGTATATATGAAACTTACAAGAGGATTTGGACAAATTGAGTAACTGGGCAGGCAAATGGCAAATGAGATTCAATATAGACAAGTGTAAAGTTATGCATTTTGGGTATAATAATAAAAATGCAACATATAGTTTAAATGGTGTTTCTCTGGGCAAATCTACAAATGAAAAGGATTTGGGCGTAATGGTAGACAATAGACTTAGCAGTAGCGTGCAATGCCAGCTGGCAGCTGCAAAGGCCAATAAGATATTGGCATGTATTAAAAGGGGTATTGACTCAAGGGAGGAAGATATTATTATGCCTCTTTACAGGTCCATGGTAAGACCCCACCTAGAATATGCTGTTCAATTCTGGGCGCCCTTTCTGAAAAAGGACATTATGGAACTAGAAAGAGTGCAGAGGAGGGCTACAAAACTAGTAAGAGGAATGGAAAGTTTTAGTTATGAAGAAAGGCTAGAAAAGTTAAACTTGTACACACTAGAGAAAAGGCGTCTTAGAGGGGATATGATAACACTATATAAATATGTTCAGGGCCCATACAAAGGGCTCTCCAAAGACCTGTTCATTAACAGAACAGTACAAAGTACAAGGGGCCACCCGCTTAGACTTGAGGAAAGGAGATTTAATCTACAACAGAGGAAGGGTTTCTTTACAGTAAGGAAAATAAAGGTATGGAATTCACTTCCTGAGGAGGTGGTGCTATCGAATACATTAGATGCCTTTAAAAAGGGCCTGGATACTTATTTAAAAGAGCATAACACAGAGGACTATGTACGTTAGCACTGGGATTAATATTTAGTTAGTGCTTGTTGATCCAAGGAGAAATCTGATTGCCATTTGGAATCAAGAAGGAATTCCACCCCCCATTCAAGGCAGATTTTTGAAATTGCTTTATTGAGGGGTTTTTTTGCCTTCTTTTGGATCAACGATAGTAAACAGGAATAGGAAAAGGGTTGAACTAGATGGACGCAAGTCTTTTTTCAACCTAATTACTATGTTACTATGTTATGTATGTACTTTATAACGATGCTGGGAAAGTCTGCATCCTCCCGTCTGCACATAATCTGATTTGTCTGCAACTGACGAACAGGCAATGGATACCTAATAGCCCTATAGCATAAATAAGATCAAAACATTTCTTATAATATAAAGTCTAGATTTTAATGGGTTCCTTACACTGCAGTTGGTTTACCACAGAAATATTCCACTTTTTATTTTGTGCATAGGTCCTAAATCTAACATTTAAAATTAGTGACACGGTTAAGATTTATCCAAACGTCTGCAATAACCATGTATCGTTCTGTGTTTTCAGTTTGATGAAAAAAGTTGTTTTGTCTTGCAAAGAAAATTAACAGAATATAACAGTGGGTGCTTACTGTAATACACAGCAAAGCAACCTAGGTAACCTGTAATTATGGAAGCAGGGGAATTGCTAGGTTCCCAAAAAACAGGCAGGGGCTTCCATAAAGGGATAGTAATGTTTCAAAATGAAAGCAGCTCCAATTAATCTTATTAGTATTTGGGACATGGCGAGTGCTATTTCATTACTGTGAGTGTTGTAGTTCAGGAGTAATTGAATGATAAAGTATCCCCCTCCCACCCCTTTAAATGATGTAACACTGCTCAAATCAGAGCAGCAAGGTGGTGTCCAGATGGATCTCAGAGTGGGACAATCTTCAATTGACATAAAGGAAAAACCTGAAAAACCTGTCAAGGGGGCAGGGTTTTCCTTATGATCACAGTGAGAAGATTGTCCCTTGCTGTGACCTGTCTTGTCTTATGACCAGATTCCACATCTGAGGAGAGGTGGCTTACACTAGGTAAAAGGGGCGGGAGGGAGATACTTTATCATTCAATTACTCTTGAACCACAACTCTGACAGTATTGAAATAACACTCTCCATGGCCCAAATACTATGAAGATTAATTGGAGTTGCTTTTATTTTGAAACATTACTGTCCCTTTCAGATACTTGTCTTTGGCATATGGCAACCTAATGTATTATTAGTGAACTGTACAGCCAAAGTGCCCCATTACTAGTAAGGAGAATTGTACAATTACATGCCCCAAGCTGGCAACCAAGACTGGGGGGTATGCACTAAGGTTTAATAAAGAGGTGATAACGTAGAGAAGACTTCTTCAGTGATATCACTTCTCCATTTCCTATGTTATCATATGGAGTCAATGAACTAAGATCTCTCAAGTTGGAGAAATGTAAGTGCATTGTCTCCATAGAATGACATGGAGACTGTAGAGTTTATCACACTGGAGAAGTGATCTCCACTTTATCTCCTCTTTATCACACCTTAGTACATAATCCTCCTGGGGATTTATCCCCCTCAGCCAGCACCCAGCAACACTTTGGTTGCCACCATAAAAACAGGCCCATTATCAGTTCATTTTTCTTCTTTTGGCATAAATAGTGCTTCTGGTTTATGGATTGTTAAAGTGGCCCTGTCACCTGAAAGTGAAACTCTCACTTTATAAGAAATTGGTAGTTTTTTGAAAGATCTCTTAAAATTACCTATATTTATGATAAACATGTTTTATTTAAAGCAATGGTTCATGTGATATTAACCCTTTGAGTGCCCGCGGGGTACAGAATGCATTGATTTGCAATGCATTCCGTACCCCTCTGGCACTCAAAGGGTTAAGCTTTATTTGTTTGTAAGTTTATGCACATTAAACTATACTGTTTGGCAGATACTAACATTCTAAACCCTCTCTATTCCACCTGCCACTCCCTGCTGGCTCTATGTTAATATTACACACCCTTTCCCTCCCACCTTCCAATCCTTACCAGCCAGACACTAACATAGTAACACGGTAACATAGTAAATTAAGTTGACACAAGTCCATCACGTTCAACCTTCTCCTCCAGTAACTGTGAATTGTATACCTTTCCTGCTACCATTTAAGTTAGCCTTTATCAGACCTTCCTGATTTGCCTACTAATACACAGTATAACCCTGTATGTTCCCTTCTGAAATAAATGTGTCTAATCTTCTCTTAAATGTATCCATTGTATCTGCCATAACCACCTCCCTGGGCAATGAATTCCACAATTTAACAGACCTTACTGTAAAAAACCCCTTCCTCTGTTGAAGTCTAAACCTCCTTTCCTCTAATCTCAAGGGGTGTCCCCTGGTTATTTGATCAGACCTTGGAATGAATAGCTCACCACAGAGATCCTTGTATTGACCTCTCATATACTTGTACAGTGTGATAAGGTCTCCTCTTAGTCGTCTAAACCAAGTTTGTCTAGTCATTCCTCATATGTCAAGTCCTCCATTCCCTTAATTAATTTTGTTGCTCTTTGCTGTACCCTCTCTAGTTCTATAATATCCTTTTTCAGACACTAACAGCCCACATTTCTCTACCCCTCACCTGCCACTCTCTGCCAGACAGACTGACATAAGTGATTTTAAAAGATCTTTCAGAATCACCTATTTATTACAAAGTAACAGCTCCACTTAAAAATATATTCATTAAGTATTAACAACTGCTTGTATGCATGGCACGTGAAAATAGAAGAAGGGACGGGAGAACAGACAATGGATGTATCATCCAATGGCCACCACCAACACCCAAAGGTAGGTACTCACAAAGTGAAAGGCTGGGCAATGATATACACCAAATCCAGCACACAAACAGCTGAGGATTCAAACTGCCTGCAGAAGCAGTATCACGCACGGCACGTCACCAGATCTAGGACAGCCCTTGTAGGACATGATCTCCATGAGCGTCTGGAACTCCTAACGGAGATATACAATAAAAATAAAAATAAAAAAAAAAAAGAAAAGGCGCCCAATAGTATAACACAATATACAAATCAATAAATAGTACGTGGTAATAAAATCCAATCACTTGAAAAATTATGGTCAGAAGTCTGATATCAGACCATGCTGTATGCATGGCATGGCATTCAAAGAGTAAAAGCCTTTTTTTATTTTTTTTTTTTAAGCTGGTATCAGTCAGTTCATCTGCTGACCAGAAAGTTATTCCATTGCTTTTTATGAGGGAATTTGAAAGTAACAGCTCCACCCCTGTATGACAGTTCGAACTGTAATTGCTTTTGAATAAAGCAACTGCCACAAATGTGAGCACGCTTGCGGTACTGAGCAGGAAAAGCACTACAATTTAATTCTGTGATAAAACTTTACTGAATCTTTAAAAGATACATATAATATTGGCTGCAATGGATAGCACAATTACACTTTTACACTCCTACTTTGATACAATAACAGCAATAAATACAAAATGTGTCCCCAGCATCATCCCCCACCCTTTTCTGCCTGGGCAAATTCATTATCTGTGAACAGTATCACTGCAATATGACAAAGTTCCCAGATCAATGTTATTGTGCAGTTACAGCATTTCAGGACCATGGCTGCTGGACAGCTACCTGTAGTATTTACAGTAACAAGACTAGTCTGTTATAGCAGTGGTTCTCATCCGGGGTACCGTGTCAATTTCGTGTATTGACACACCCACTTAGGCTGCTCCTTGTTTTCTATAAACATGTAATATACAGGTTAAAGGAGCAGTAAACTTTTTTTATGAAAATATATATATTGTAGGGATTTTCCTACTGAGTAAAATAAGGGTACTCCCACTGCTGAGAGATTTATATTTCCAGAGTTATTACAGTTTAAACCCATGGTTTTTTACATTAGCAGGGCCCTCTAGTGGTCAAATTCTAATTAGATTTCCTGTCAGATTCTAATGGAGAGGAAAGTCAGAAAAGTCAGAGACATAACAGTTCTCCATAGAATGTGATAGAAACTGCTGAGTCATTTCCTGTCAGTTAGAACTATCAGGAAGTAAACACAGTAAATTCACTTCCTGATTATTTAAACTGCTATAAATTTTGAATAAAACATCTGACAGCAATGGGAGTGACCTTGTTTTATTCAGCAGGAAAAGCTCTGTAAAATATGTATTTTCATAAAAAAAGTTTACTGCTCCTTTAAATAGCATTCTCAATCGTATTCAAACAGTTACATATGCGTGTAGTGAAGAGAGCTTCAAGAACTGTATCTTGACTACATATACAAAGTAAGAAAAAAAATATATTTTATATATGTGCTTTGGGAGGTTTTAGTTCCAACCCTCATGGTTGGTAGGTCCCTGTCAATTCAGCTGTTAGCATTAACCCTTTGAGTGCCAGAGGGGTGTCGAACACATTGCAGAGAAATGCATTCAACACCGCTCTGGCGCACAGAGTGTTAATTAGGGAAGGTATAAATATGTCCCTTAATGTTCACAGTCAGGCCCGGACTGGCCATCGGGCATACCGAGCATTTGCACGGTGGGCCGGTCCAGGCATTTAAAAAAAATTAATCATTAAACGAGGTTGGTCTGTCTTTCACTTACTGAAAGATGGCCACGTCGTTACAAGTTTCCTGGTGGGCGGGCAATCAACGTGCGTCCGTGTGGCACACCGCACTAGTCTATAAGCTCCGCCCACTATCACCGTCGGCCGACAGCCCAACCCTGCGACAGTCAGAGTCAGTGAAGGCCGCCGCCCGCTGCTCCAGGCTGCTCAGCCTTAAATGCCAGGGCCTATTTTTCGTCCCAGTCCGGGCCTGCGCACAGTAGAGGTAAGAGTGTATGAATGGTTTAATTTACATTATACTAAATACATGTTCACCTGGATTTGAGGCAGGTAGGGATTTGTCTATATCTGGGGCCTTGATAGGGGCAGGCAAGCTCAGCATGGTTTTGGCCAGAAACATGTAATTAAATCCCACTGTGTTTTTATCTATAGTAAGTCGCAGGTTATTTATTGGTAAAGGTCCGGATTTGATGCACAGACTTTTTTTTTTGTGTATTTTGACAAAACATTTGAATGTTGAATTTCCACGGTATCTTGGCGAAGTAGGGCCCATTGATGATTCAGGACCATCACTGGTGACAGCCATCTGGCATGCCATGGCTTTTGTGATCACAGCACTCCTGTGGCAGCGCTATGATCACTAGGGGAGTCTGAAACTGACCGCTCCAAGATCAGAGCGGTCATTTTCAAACTCTCATTCCGCACGCCAGTACATGTGATTGCTCATGTGTGCCAGCTCTCTGAATGATGTCTATGCAGTCTTTAATCCCTTATCTACCAGCTGCACGAGGAATGCCATGACGTGCCAGGATCATCACTGGTCCTTAAGTGCCGAACCAGCATGACGGTACTGCCATGTCATGGGTTGTTAAGGTGTTAAGGGTAATCCTACCCCATGACCCTCAGACATTAAGGTTTTAAACGTATTTTGGCTAAACAACAAATCCTCTTTGTAATAAGTTAATACATCGGTATACTGTATGCTTTACACACGGTTCACATATAAGTAATTTTTATGAAGCTGCAAAGGATTGTTTTATTTTTTTGTTTTTGTTTGTTTTTCCAAATGTATATTTATGGAAATTGTGATGCACAAAATGTTTATTTTTATTATTCTAATTGTGAGACGTAAGAATAATTATATATGCCCTTTATTACACCTTGACAAATGACATAACATGTTAGGGGTGCAAGGAAAATTCAGGATTGGATGTTAGGGGTGTATGTGTTATAGGGTTTACTACTACTACTACTACTACTACTACTACTACTACTACTAGTACTACTGCTAATACTGCTGCTACAACTACTAATACTACTTCTAATACTAATACTACTGCTAATACTGCCGTAATTACTACTAATACATTACTACTAATACTAATGCTAATACTGCTACTACTAATACTACTACTACTGCTACTACTGTTTTTTCTACTACTACTGCTACTACTGGTTCTGCTACTATTACTGCTACTACTACTACTACTACTACTGCTGCTATATTTACTACTACTACTACTACTAGTACTACAGCTAATACTGCTGCTACAACTACTAATACTACTTCTAATACTAATACTACTGCTAATACTGCTGTAATTACTACTAATACTAATGTTAATACTGCTGCTGCTACTACTAATACTACTACTACTGCTACTATTGTTTTTTCTACTACTACTGCTACTACTGGTTCTGCTACTATTACTGCTACTACTACTACTACTGCTGCTATATTTACTACTACTACTACGGCTACTCTACTATTGCTACTGCTGCTACTACTACTGCTACTACTACTGGTACTGCTACTACTGATGCTACTCTACTACTGCTACAACTGTTACTGCTGCTATTACTACTGCTAGTACTACTGCAACTGCTACTACTAATGCTACTACTGCCACTGCTGCTACTACTGCTACTGCTATTACTAATGCTTCTACTGCTGCTGCTGTTACTACTGCTCTACTTCAGCTACTGCTGCTGCTACTACTACTGCTACTGCTATTATTACTGCTACTACCAATGCTACTACTGCTGCTGCTACTACTACTACTACTACTACTACTACTACTACTACTGCTATTATTACTGCTACCACTGCTGCTACTACCAATGCTACTACTGCTGCTGCTGCTACTATTACTACTATTGCTACTGCTGCTACTGATACCATTGCTACTACTACTGCTACTGCTGCTACTGCTACTACTGTTATACTGCTACTGATGCTACTACTACTGCTATTGCTGATGCTGCTACTACTAGTGCTTCTGCTACTACTACTACTGCTACAACTACTGTTGCTACTGCTACCACTAATACTACTACTACTTCTACTACTGCTGCAACTGCTAAAACTACTGCTACTAGTGCTACTACTACTACTGCTACTGTTGCTGCTACTATTACTAATACTGCCACTGATATTGCTGCTGCTGCTACTACTACTACTATTTCTACTACTACTACTACTATTCTACTACTACCACCACTACTGCTACTACTGCTGCTGCTACTACTACTACTTGTGCTACTACTGGTACTGCAACTACTACTGCTGCAAGTACTTTAGCTACTGCTACTGCTGCTACTACTACTACTGCTAATACTGCTACTGCTACTACCACTCTATTACTGCTACTGCTGCTGCTACTACTACTGTTACTAGTATCACTACTACTACTAATGTTAATACTGCTACTGCTACTACCACTCTATTACTGATACTGCTGCTACTACTACTGCTACTATTACCACTACTACTACTGCTACTACTGCTGCTGCTGCTACTACTACTACTTGTGCTACTACTGGTACTGCTACTACTACTGTTTCTACTACTACTACTGCTGCAAGTATTTTAGCTACTGTTACTGCTGCTACTACTACTAGTGCTAATACTGCTACTACTGCTACCACTCTATTACTGCTACTGCTGCTACTACTACTACTGCTACTAGTACCACTACTACTACTGCTGCTACTACTGCTACTGCTGCTACTACTACTACTGCTAATACTGCTACTGCTACTACCACTCTATTACTGCTACTACTGCTGCTACTACTGATACAGCTGCTACTACCACTCTATTACTGATACTGCTGATACTACTACTGCTACTAGTACCACTACTACTACTGCTGCTGCTGCTGCTACTACTACTATTTGTGCTACTACTGGTACTGCTACTACTACTGTTTCTACTACTATTACTGCTGCAAGTACTTTAGCTACTGCTACTGCTGCTACTACTAAAACTAGTGCTAATACTGCTACTGCTACTACCACTCTATTACTGCTACTGCTGCTGCTACTACTACTGCTACTAGTACCACTACTACTACTGCTGCTACTACTGCTACTGCTGCTACTACTACTACTACTACTACTGCTAATACTGCTACTGCTACTACCACTCTATTACTGCTACTACTGCTGCTACTACTGATACAGCTGCTACTACCACTCTATTACTGATACTGCTGATACTACTACTGCTACTAGTACCACTACTACTACTGCTGCTGCTGCTGCTACTACTACTATTTGTGCTACTACTGGTACTGCTACTACTACTGTTTCTACTACTATTACTGCTGCAAGTACTTTAGCTACTGCTACTGCTGCTACTACTAAAACTAGTGCTAATACTGCTACTGCTACTACCACTCTATTACTGCTACTGCTGCTGCTACTACTACTGATACTAGTACCACTACTACTACTGCTACTACTGATACGGCTGCTGTTGTTATTACTGCTTCTGCTAATGCCGCTAATGATACTGCTACTACTACTACTACTACCGCTAACACTACTAATGCTGCTACTACTGTTACTACTCCACCGCAAACAACTCGCTATGTATACCACAATACAAGAAAGAAGCAGGAAGATCTGCCTTCTCCTTCAGAGCTCCAAAGGCCTGGAACAATCTGCCTGAAATAATCAAATATGCTCCCAGTCTAAAATCCTTAAAAGTAAATGCTTCTCTATATCTAAAAACAGTGTGTAACTGTATATAATTTTAAAATTTCCATATGTATGAATATTCGTATGTATATTTAATAACATGTAATATATAACGGTTCTCAATTTGTATAAATATGCAACCCTCTACTGAACACTATCCAGGACATACCTAAAAACGAGAGAAATCTCAATGTATTCTTCTTGGTAAAACATTTTCTAAATAAATAAAATAATAAAAATACTACTGCTACTACTAATACAAAGAAAGGAAAGCAGATGTAAAACCAGTTGAATCACTCACTATATATGTACACAAATGGTAAGTAAAACATAATAACAGTGTAATTCTCACACGCACTCGATCACAAGAATGGAGAAGTGGTCAGTGTCTGGAGAAATGTGTTCATTCATAACCATGAAAGCAAATCACAGGAGGGCTGAGGAGTTAAAGTTCCCAAAACTATGGCCGATATTTATAAAAACAAACTAGCGTTATTCTGGAGTAAACCAGCCGCACCACAGGGGACAAATAAACATTCCTGTTGAATTAAAGGGATAGTAATACTTAAAATGTAAAAAAAAAAAATGTTGTAGGGTTTATACCCCTGAGTAAAACAAGGGTACTCCCACTGCTGAAAGGTGTTTCATTCAAAAGTTATTAATTTTCAAAGTTGAATTTTTTAGGTGCAATATCACAGTGGCCTGAAATTGTAAAGTGGCGCTGTTGCTACACGATCCTATGGACAGCTCTGGTCCCGGGACCATAAATCTCCATAGGATGGTGTAGCAACAGCGTCACTGTACAATTTCAGGCCACTGTGATATTGCACCTAAAAAATTCAACTTTGAAAATTAATAACTTTTGAACGAAACACCTTTCAGCAGTGGGAGTACCCTTGTTTTACTCAGGGGGATAAACCCTACAACATTTTTTTTTTTACATTTAAGTATTACTATCCCTTTAAATCAGGCTTTTAACCCCTTGAATGCTAGAGAGGTCTCTGATGCATTGCGAAGGAATGCATCAGAGACTTCTCTGGCATTCAAGGGGTTACAAAGCTTTATTCAAGTGCATGAGAATTTAGGAACGTGTATTCGTCCCCCTACGGTGCAGTTGGTTTACTCCAGGGAAACCCCAGTTCGCTTTTATAAATAGGGGCCGATGGCTGCGTTCACAAACTGGCAAATTCACAACATAAAAGAGAAAGACTCAAGCGCCCAACAACCAGCCAGCTTGTCTGCTCACCAGCCTCCTGGAGAACTGGTAATTCAATCCCTTTGTGCTTTTACTGAACCCTGTAGACCATGAATAGTTAAAAAGCAGCACAACCCCCCTCCCCACCTCCATTCATCACAGATACTGCGTGCTGACGGAGGATGGTGCCTCTCTCCTCCCCCAGACCTCTCATCAGCATCTAGGGATGCAGAGAGCAGGGTGGGTGGGGCTTTTTCCTGCAGAGATGCTTCCCAGTTGCCTCCTGATTGTGGCTGTTGAAAACATCAGATCTACAGAAAGAACGAGAGTGGGTGTGTAAGGACTGAGCCCTGTCGCTGCCAGTCGTCTATCTGCACCATGACATAGAGAGATACTTGGGTACACCACGGAATTTTCAGAAGAGCCAATCCTTTGCATTAGGAGTTCATTTTTTGGCCGTGCTCCCTTTGAACATCCAATCCTTCTCAACAGAAGGAGTTGTTATTTTGCAGTCGGGTTTGTTGCAGTTACACTACAGCAGAGAAGAGGGAGTAAACGGACACCCAGGATCCCTGTATCCGCAACATGACTTTGGAAAAACAAGCAGACTGTGGGAGTTGGCATGTATATGATGTGAGTACAGTCAGCTATTGCCTCTGAAGGTGTCTTATCCCAGACGTCCTTGGACCACAACTGAACCTGGATTATAGTTTAGGGGATTCTGTTTGTGAGACTGACTTATTGTTGATATTTGTGTGTACTATTATACGTCTTGGTGGGAAGAGAGGGAGTTCCTTAAAGCTACAACCTTATTTTTCTAATTTGTTTGTCGCTCCATCCTGCTTCAAGTGTGGAGAGCATGGCATGGCCCTGTATCACCAGGGCATGTTGCATAGCCCGGTTCTGGAACCAGATAGATAAGGGTGACATTGCGGTCCCTTTGGTTTTTACCAAGTACTCCGAGGTGACTGATGGAGTTCCACAGCAGCACCACGCATACCTGCAGCAACCACAAGCCAGGCCCAGTTCAGCTGCCATTGAGACCCAGGCATCTGTCATTGACGCAGCAGATCAAGCAGGCCAGGCTGGCACAGCCAAAGACTTGCCCAACCAGCCTGTGCATGGCAAAGAGCAGTCGGGCTCTGTCATGCACCAGGATTACAAGCACTGGCACGTGAAGCCAGAACCTAGCTGCAAACCCAAGAGTGAGTACCTGCCATCGGAGACTCCCTTTCAAAAGGAGACACAGTACCAGAAGGATTTCAAAGCTTGGCCCATTCCTCGCCGCGGAGATCACCCTTGGATTACCAAGCCTGCAGCAGGATTCAGTGCCCCAACAGCCTCCAGCGAGGGCAAAAGGAAGAAGCCAGCTGTGGACTTAACAGAAAAGAGACCTGCTGAGCCTACAAAAGTGGATGCCACTGAACAGACAGTGGCCAAAGTCAAAGGATCTGTCACATTTAGCAATGCTGCAGATATAGATTTAGCTCCTAGGGGAACTCAGGAGAAGAAAGCACGAGAGAAGTCTCCATCTGGACGCTTGTCTATGGAAGGGATGAGGCCAAGGGATGCAGTCGATTTTCTCAACAGGCAAATAAAAGAAGAGGGAGGATCGGGCACCTCATACAGGTTAGATATGTTAAAAGGGTCAATACACATTTCAATATGAAAAAACATACATTGTACGGATTTTCTGTTAACAAGGGTATCGCCACTGCTGTTAGTTGCTTTTATCCAAAAGATATTACAATTCAAACTGTTGAAAACTTTGGTAGCTGTTACAATCACTTTTTTGAAGACTGTAGTCAGTGACTCATCTCTCCCTTAGAATACAACAGAATAACTCTCTGTGCACCAGGATAATTGTCTGGGCACTCTGTGGCACTATTGCTAATAGAATAATACACAAAAACAACAGCTTGAACTGTAATAAATATTGAATTAAACATCTCCCCAGCTAAGGCTTCTTTTACTCATCACGAAAATTCTTATGATAAATGAGTTTTTCACAAGGAAAGTTAAAGGGATAGTAATACTTCGTTTTATATTTATTTTATTTTGCAGGCATTAAAAAAACATGAAGAACGATATGTCTTATCTCTCAAACCTTTATGGTTTGAGAGATATTCACAAGCAAAGTTCCCCTCCCACCCCTTTTACCTAGTGTAAATCATCTCTTCTCAGATGTGGAATCCAGTCCATAGACCAGACAGATAACAGAAGGGGACAATCTTCTTCCTATGAGAACAATGAAGGCCCTGCCCCCCTTGACAAGTTTTTCAGGTTTTTCCCTTATCTTAATTGAAGATTGTCCCTCTCTGTAGTCTACCTGGGCACCTCCCTTCTGCTCTGGCTGAGCAGTGTTACATCAGTAAAAGGGGCGGGAGGGGGATACTTTGTCATTGAATTACTCTTGAACTACAGCTCTGACAGAATTGAAATAACACTCTCCAAAGTCCAAATACTATGAAGATTAATTAGAGCTGCTTTTATTATGAAACATTACTATCCCTTTCACTGCTCTTTTAATTTTGATAGGATACATATGAGTAACCTGTGGCTCTACACTTGTTGTTGAACTACAACTCCCATTGTCCCCAGCTGGCCAGCAGAGTTGTAGTCCAACAAGAGCTGCATGTCTGTTGCTGTTGGTAGTCTATATAAGGTTGACAAATGGACCAAGTCAGTACATTTCTAACAAACAGACTGTTTTAATACGGTCAATGGTTTAACCAGCTGAGTGCCAGAAAGGGTGCCCTGGCACTCAAAGGGTTTGAATTCCTTCCCTAACTCTGGCCCAGAAAATCATTTAAGATAATGTTCTGTTAAGGTCAAACATATTTCAACCCATGCCTAACCTGCTTAATTTTGACCCAACCAAACCCTGTTCTGTTTCAACGTGACCAAAAGTTAGATCCAAGCCAGATAGATGAATGGCACCTGATTGAGGAGCTACAACTCCTACTAGTAATACTGCAGTCACAAGCTGATGGAGACTAAGAGGGAAAGATGTACTAGGGTGTGATAAAGAGGTGATAAAGTGGAGATGACTTCTCCAGTGATATCACTTCTCCAGTTCCTATGTTATTCTATAGAGCCAATGCACTAAGATTTCTCCAGCTTTGGATATATTAGTGCATCAGATTTATAGGATAACATGGGAACTGGAGAAGTGATATCACTGAAGTTATGTCCACTTTATCACCTCTTTATCACTCCTTAGTGCATAATCCCCTACTTTTCCCATCATCTCCCTTTGGCAGGCTGGGGATGTTGGAGCTGTAGGCCTCCTCAACTGCTGGCTACCCCTTCTACAGCCTAAGTGAGATGGTATTTAACCCCTTAAGGACCGTCCAAGCGTGCTCGCGGCCGGCAGTAATAAAAGCAGCTCTAATTAATCATCATAGTATTTGGACTTTGGGAGAGTGTTATTTCAATTCTGTCAGAGTTGTAGTTCAAGAGTAATTCAATGACAAAGTATCCCCCTCCTGCCCCTTTTACTGATGTTACACTGCTCAGCCAGATCAGAAGGGAGGTGCCCAGGTAGACTGCAGAGAGGGACAATCTTCAATTACGATAAGGGAAAAACCTGAAAAACTTGTCGGGGGGGGGGGCAGGGCTTTCATTGTTCTCATAGGAAGAAGATTGTCCCCTCCTGTTATCTGTCTGGTCTTACAACTAGATTCCACATCTGAGGAGAGATGGCTTACACTAGGTAAAAGGGGCGGGAGGGGAAAACTTTGCTTGTGAATATCTCTCAAACCATAAAGGTTTGAGAGATAAGACTTATATCGTTCTTCATGTTTTTTTAATGCCTACAAAATAAAATAAAGATAAAACGAAGTATTACTATCCCTTTAAGGACCATGGCCCATTTTTTAAAATTTGCCGATCTGAATCAGGGCTCCCTGAACGGCGTGCAGCTGCATGGGGAGTTCTGAAATCCATGACGGTCCTGGCACATTGTGGGTCCTTATTGCATGCCAACCCATGATGTGCCAGGACCGTCAAGGGTCCTTAAGGGTTTAAAAAGTGGAAGAAATTATGACCTACAACACCCAAACGCACAATGCACCACAAGTTTTGTACTCACAAAAATAGGGCTGTGGTACTGCAGCTGTTGTTGGAGTACAACACCCACCATTTACTGTCTCCATTAACAGCAGGAGATACAGGTTGCACATCTCTGCCAAGTTAACACTGAGTGCCAGGCGGGTATCCAACGCATTGGATACCCTCTGGCACTCAAAGGGTTAAAGGTGTGTCTAATGTAGCACTACTAGTGGTGAATTTATAGACATGAAAACTACATTAACTGAGCAGCATACTCATCATTACATTGCTAAGTGGGCTGCTAGCACCAATTTAAATGGATCCTTTTTTAGAGATGGATACTATTACCAAAATCACCAAATCGAATCTTAGAACTGGCCATTATAGGGCCAGATTATATTGCAAGTAATACATTTAAATTAATTATCTCCAAGTTTCTCCTGTTTCATCAGAGACTAAAAATGGTATCTGTGCTTGGGAAATAAAATCCAGTGCTAAATGTATTAACCCTTTCGAGTGGCAGAGGATTGCGTTGTTCATTCCTCTCTTACTCAAAAGAGATTACACTTGTAATACAATTTACAACAGTAGGAGGGGATGTACTAATATGATTCCATGCTAAAATGGAACTGGAGCTGAGTTTTTTTTTTTTAACTCTGCGTCTGCCTATTACCTCCTTGCGTCAAGGGTAGGACAGTGGCACACTCCTTAAGGGGTTAACAGAGAAACGTAGCATAACTTTATTTTCTTAGACGCTATTTAGGGGAGGTGATCACCTCTCATTAAAACCTTACGATGGTGGACTGTGTGATTCGGTATGCACTAAAGATATCATTTACTGTCGTTCAGGGGGTTCAGACCTGTCCTCATGCTCCCCTAACAGTGCATGTTTTCAGGATTTCCATAGTTACACACAAATTAATGTCAATAACTTTTTACAGTAAGGTCTGTTAAATTGTGGAATTCTTTGCCCAAGGAAGTGGTAATGGCAGATACAATGAATACATTTAAGAGAAGATTAGTTTATACTGTTTGTTAATGGGTAAAACAGGAAGTTCAGGTAAATAGACTGATACTCATTTTGGAGGCAGAAAGGCTAATATAATTCTCATTTTTGTGGGTATAATGAGGCAAAGGTTGAACTTGACAACCTTGTGTCTTTTTTCAACCTAATTTATTGATTGAACCACTGATTGATTCACCTGTGGTCAGGAGAGAAGATTCTGTCAATGTGCACTGTTGAGAGGCCTGAAGCCAGGTTTGGATGCCCTTGTTCTAATATATACCCCATAGTGCAGCTGAATGATTAGAAAGCCCAAGCTCAAAATACAAACTGCGCTGGCATATTTGTACACCACCCAGTCTTTCCTGGGAAATGTGGAGATAAAAAAGTGATTAGTTTTTTCAGCTACAATAAGATCAATCCCTTTGTTGTAATACAAATCAGTAATCATGAAGCTATCATTTTACATGCAGTTGTGCTGTATCTGAAAGATGCAATAATTGTGTTACAGATTTATAAATGTACATGTGTTGTACTATGGCAGGACTGTGTTGATGCTCTGTTAAGGAGATAGTAATGCTTCATGTTGAAAAAAATATGTATTACAGTGTTTATCCTGCTGAGTAACAGAAAGCTGCTCCCACAGTTGAGAGATTTTTTTTAATTCAAAAGTTATTGCAGTTCAAACTTACATTTTATTGGTGCAGTGCTTTCATGGCCTGAAACTGTATGGTGGAGCTGTTGCTACAACATTCTTTAGACAGCTCTGATCAGTTGGCTATAAATGTTCATAGCATTCTGTAGCAACAGCGCCACTCTAAAAAATGGCGGTACTGCAGCCAAAATAACTTTTAACATAAAATATCTCTTTAGAACAGAGGTTCTCAAACCATGCCTTCAGTGGCCACTAACAGGCCAGGACTTAGGAATTTCCCTGCTAGAACACAGGTGTGGTGATCAGAGGCTCATTCACATTGATTAACTCACCTGTGCTCTAACAAGGAAATTCTCAAATCCTGGCCTGTTAGTGGCCACTGAGAGCACAGGTTGAAAACCACTGCTCTAGAATGAGACTACCCTTTCTAAAGGCTTTTTATTAACCATTTGAGTACTGGGGGGAATCCAATGCATTGTGAATCACTCAAAGGGTTAAGAAGAGAATTAAATAGGTGTGTCTTCAAGAGAAAACATATAGCAGCAAGTATTTAACCCTTTCAATGCCAGAGGGGTACTGAAAGGGTTAAAAATTCTGTGCTCAAACAATTTCTTAACAATAAGAAGAGTAACCCCACTGACCAAGTTCGTTAACCAATCTTCCTGTTTAACCCCTTGGAGGCTAGGGGCATTCCGCAATGCTTTGCTTCACAGCATCGAAGGGGTTAATGGAAGCTTAAGATATATTTTAATCTTTTGATGTCCAGAAAAGTGTCCAGTCTGTGTATACATACATATACATATATATTTTGCTTTTTTAAGTGTTCTGTTTTGTTTAAGCTATATTACTCTGAAAATATTATCTTTGTGAAATATTAGTATTCATAATAATAATGCTAATAACATAATCTTAACCCTTTGAGTGCCAGAGGGGTACGGAACGCATTGCAAAGCAATGCGTTCCGTACTCCTCTGGCACTCAAAGGGTTAAGTGTGGTCAGAGAAATTAGCATTGTAAGTGCGATGAGAAATGCGTTGCTTACATACCTAGCATGTGGTTAAATGCAGTGGTCTTTAAAATGAATCAGATAACATACAAGATTTGGAATCAGGGAGATATTAATTCATGTTGCTAAGCGATTGTTATGTTTAAGAAGACATGGAAAAGGGGGTTTCTTAAAGGGCCGATGCAGAGTTAGAACACAATGGTATTCATGTATTGTCACTCTTTAATGCATCTCTTCCGTGCTAGAGATGTCTCTAGAAATGCGTTAGATATGTTTATAGGATACAATGGGTTAATCTCCCCAATTCTTCTGTCTTTGCTGCTGTTAAATGCTCCCAGTTCTGAAGACCCTCCCATAGAAGAGAGCCATGTCATGCATTGTAATATTCCTTACAGCCTAGCAACCGGCTCCATAGCCAGACATCTGTGTAGCACCAAACTCACAGGGTCGTATTCACAAAGAAAAGTGGAACAATTTTGAGGAAAATTAACTGCACTATAAAGGTCAATAAATTATTGCTATTGATCTAAATGTTGCTTTAAACCCATTGAAATAAATGCTAGTTAGGTGTCCAATGTTAAATCACAGATTAAATCAAGGCAATGGCAATTGTGGGTATTTTTTCTGTTCCCCCCTGATGCAGTTGGTTTGCTCCAGAATTGCACCATTTTTAATTAGTATATCAGCCCCCAATGAGTATATCTAAAGCCCATTGTTTTGTTGTAATCATAGACTGCAATCCCCACCACGGAGAACACAGCACATCCATGCAGTCACAGACTAGCAAACCGTCTGTTCGTTGCAATCACAGCCAGGATGCTGCGGGTTAAACTGATTGAACTCCCTTCCCCCGCCCGTTGAAATTTTTTTTTATTACATTTTAGGTACTGCATAGTGGTGATCTCTTCCCAGCATTAAATTCTCCTCCCCTTAGCACCCCTCCCCTTTTTTCTTCCTTGGCATCTGGGGATGCAGAGAGCAAGGTGGGTGGGGTCCTTTTCCTTTTAGTGATGTTTCCCATTTTGCCTCTGATCATGGACGTCTGCTTCCAGGCAGATTGTAAATGCCATTTAAATACGATATAGTAATGGGGAGGTATGACAGAATCTATATATAATCATTCCGAGCACCTGATTTTTGCTTGCAAAGGGCTGATGAATCTGCAGTTCCCAGGAGAGAAGGATATCCATCTTTAATTTGCCTGGAAGATCTTGGACAACATTTTTTCATCTTAGTTAAGAAGGGGGGGGTAGCAGTCTGAGGACCATTGATTGCTGCAGTTCTTATTTTTGTCTGTTTTTATTGGAATAGAAGGATTACCTGGAAAGGAATCTTGCTTCTCAGAAAACCTTAGCCACACTCTCAAGGTTAAAGAAGATGGCATGGCCTTGTGTTACCAGGGCGTGCTGCATCGCCCGCTTTGGGAATCAGCAAGACAAGGGCGATATTGCAGTGCCTTTAATGTATTCAAAATATTCCGAGGTGACAGATGGGTCTCAGTTGAGCCAGCAGCAACATTCACATCAACAGCAGCAGCAGCCACAACCACGCCCTGGGTCTGCTGCCATAGAAAGCCAGCCATCTCTGGTAGATCCTTATCATGGAGGCCTGGGCAAGCTAAGGAGAGAGGGCTCAGTCATGAGACAGGATTATAAGCCCTGGAAGTCAACTCCTGAGCCAAGCTGCAAGCCTAGAAGTGAATATCAGCCGTCTGATGCTCCCTTGGAGCGAGAGACTCAGTACAAGAAGGATTTCAGATCCTGGCCCATTCCACGTCAAGGGGATCATCCTTGGATTCCAAAACCCAGCCCTGGGCCCAAAATTCCAAATCCTCCCAGTGAGGACAAGATGAAGAAGAAGGATGTGATGGGCTCTATCCTACCACCAGCCGAGAAGAGAGCAACTGATGTAGAGCATGTGGAGAGCGCAGAGAAGACAGTGACCAAGGGGAAGGCCTCAATTTCATTCAACGTGACCCCTGAAATTCTGGTAGCGGTTGTGGAGGAGAGAGCGCAGACACAGAAAAGAGAGTTCCTGGGCAAGCCACCAACCAAGGATACACCGAAGACAAGGGAGACCGTTAGTACTCTACAATCTCAGAACAAAGGGGAAGGCAGAGCTGGAACTTCGTACAGGTCAGAGCGGGTTCCCGGGTTTGATCTCGTATACAGTAAATAAGAGGTAGACAACTCTGACCATCAACAGCTACTAACAGACCATTAGAGACACAATATACTTTTATTAAGATAAAAAAAATATATATTGTAGGGTTGAGTAACACAAGAATAAATAAACTCCCTCCTGGGATATGCTTTGTTCCAAAGTCATTATAGTTCAAACAGTTGGATTTTTTATACTAATCTGTTAGCAACAGTGCCACCTGCTGTCTAAATAGACTTCTGTTGCATTTCTTCAGATTAGCAAGCCGCAGGCTACAGTTCTTCATGGAAAGTGATAATAAAAGCTCCGCCACGTTGTGACAGTTTGAACTGTAATACCTTTTCAACAAAGTATCTCTCAACAGCAGGAGGAAAAACCCTACAACATTTTTTTCCTTAATAAAACCTTACTTAGCCTTTAAGGATAACCCTGATTCAGCACCGGTCAATTAAAAGGACTGAGCCAATGATGGGGAAGCTTGTATCCTTGAAACTGGCACTCCCCATAGATCTTGTGGACTGCAGTTGCTTAACCCAGCAGTAGACAGGTAGGCAAAGTGGCGCACTGAGGCTGATGTATTAAGAATTCTGAAACAAACCAATAAAAAATCTGCAAATTCCCATTTAATTAAATGTTTTTTGTTCCCTCTTCAATGCTCGTGAGGTTCCTAAATATTGCTTTGCAATGCTTTGGAGACTTCTGTAGCATGCAAGAGGCTCGAAGTCCCTTTTAAATTAATTGATGTTTTATTTCTCCCTCTTTTGTGCAGTTGGTTTGATCCAGTTATTCTTAGTCTATTAGCCTCACCGTTCCTGTAGCGAAAGGGTGATGATTTTGTTAATAGCTGTTTCTCTGTTTCGGATGATTTAAATATCATAGGAACCACTGTATGATGTCATCAATTTAATAAACCCCCCTCTCATACAAAGGAGCGGAAGACCCGCGTGTCTGTCGCTGCTGTTGGACCACAACTCCCATAATCCTCAGCCAGGTGGGCTGGCTGAGAATGATGGGAATTGTAGTCAAGTAGCCATCTCGTCCCTTTAAAATGGAACATCTATTGAAAAAAGAATGCATAGTACAGGATTGCATATGAACTGCATCATGTAGTTTTATATACAATCAGTTTTAAGAGGACGAGACAGCATCCTTACATACGTGTGACCACAGGCTGCTCATCCCTGGAATTAGATTTCTACATCATTATACTGACAGATTATACAGCACTGTGAAAATATCCTTTAGCTAGGTAACTATTGCCGTGTAGCTGGCACAATGAAATGACTGTTATCCCTGCTATGAATTATTTCCTATTCCATCAAATGTAATTTAGATGTTTCTTTTGCTTTGCATCCTGTAATGGGGGACTAAACATATCTGCCAGCACAGCTTTGTGTGCGTTCATTTATCTTACAAACCATACGCCTACATTTTGTGGTCTGTACAATCTCTTTAGTGTATACTGGAGCATACACTCCACTAACGTTAACCCCTTAAGGACCCATGACGGTGCTGGACCGTCATGGGTTGTTATACCCTTAAGGACCCATGACGGTTGCGGCCGGTCCTTAAGGGGCTAGATTCTATTACAGGTGTAATTTTATCTCTGCGTTTATCTCCAGTTTTCCCCATAGACTTCAATAGGAAAATGTTTGCTAAAACGGGTGTTAACATTTAGCACCGGCAATCGAATCTGACCCAAGATCTGATGCAAGAGTGTGCAAAAAAATTGAAAAAAAAATTGTTTGGTCATTTCCTGGGTGCCTTGATAGTATGTGACATTAAACACAGCCAGCCAAATCAGATTGCCTTCCCTTGTGAGCAAATTACATTAACCTTTCGAGTTCCACAGGGATGTGCCACGCATTGGAATGCAAGGGTTAATGGAGGAATTTCATTGTAAGTAGCTTGGTGCATACATACACACGATAGGCAGGAGCAGCACACAGACATTGATTCTAGCACCTATTTTAACCCTTTAAGGCGTGCACAACATGCTGAATACAGTGCACACTCATCTGGTTCTTGACCCTGCTGCATTGCTATACATTGTGGCACACTGAGGGTTAAAGGTTCAATGTGGAATCATATTCAACCATTCCCCCTGTATGTGTTTCCCGATTCCTTATAATTATATCCCGTCTTTTACTTTTTTTTCTCATTTATTCCCTTCTATAGGTCCATCTGGATAGTTTTAACCCATTTCTCATCCTTACTATATCTCATTTTCAAATTCTGCTACTGTCACACTGTGGTTTTCTAAAATACCGGTGTTTGCCATCTGAGTCAATTGCAAAAATTGGACTGTGGGACTTCTCAGTTTTTTCACGTATAAACCATTTGAGTTTCTCCAGCTCTTTGTACACCGCTCTCTGGCACTCAAAGTGTTAATACTTTGGGTGCCAGAAAGGTATCCAATGCATTGCTTTGCAAAGCATTAGATACCTCTCTGGCACTCCCCGGTTTGAAAGAATGCCGCAGAGGATATGCAAATACCATTGTGAGCTACGTCAGACACTGCCATCTATTCCCTAGCCCTACCCTACTTATCGTCAATTTACTAAGCTAGTTCTGCCAAAACTCTCCCCGTATCACTGCTTGCACTAAAAAGGAGACCAGTGGTGCAATGGGGTTTAATCATTAGTACTGTATATCATGTCCACAGAGGCAGGCATGATTCTTTGTTACACTGAAATCTTCGAAGGAAGAAGGAGTTTGGGGTCCTCAAACTCCTCCCACTAAAGTGTTTAAAGGTAAAAAGGAACTTGGGGGTCTTCAAACTTCTACCACTGAAGTGTTCAAGGGAAGAAGGATCTTGGGGTCCTCAAACTCCCCCCACTGAAGTGTTCAAAGGAAGAAGGAGGTTGGGGTTCTCAAACACCTCCCACTGAAGTGCTGGAAGAAAAAAATTAGTTTGAGGTCCTTTACCCATGAATCAGATGTACTCCAAGGATGAGATAGCCAGTGCTAATTATATATTAATTTTGGGGCACCAATCCACATAGAATATATAGTGACTTAGACATAGCCGAAGGACTCTTAACTAAAACCTTTTTTTTCCCCTCAGAATACTGAAGATTTTCTATTATGATAACATGATGTGGATGTGATAAAGCAGCTATATATATATATATATATATATATATATATATATATGTAGAAACATAAGTCATAAGAGATTATTATAGAAGTCAGTGGGAGGCACATTACATACAAGTTTATAACAGACAATCAAATGATTTGCTGTTGTGGCTATTTCTATAATACTGCACCACGTATTAAAGGGATAGTAATGTTTCACAATAAAAGAAGCTCCAATTAATCTTCATAGTGTTTGAGCCACAGAGAGTGTTATTTCAATACTGCCAGAGTTCTAGTTCAGGAGTAATTGAATGATAAAGTATCCCCCTCCCGCCCCTTTTACTGATGTAACACTGCTCACCTCAGAGCAGCAAGACTGTCAGGATGGATCGCAGAGAAGGACAATCTTCAGTGAGCATAAGGGAAAAACCTGAAAGGCCTGTCAGTGGGTTTTCCTTATGCTCACAGTAAGAAGATTGTCCCTTGCTGTGAGCTGTCTGGTCCCGGGACCAGATTCCACATCTGAGGGGAGGTGGCTTACACTAGGTAAAAGGGGCGGGAGGGGAAAGATTTATCATTTAATTACTCTTGAACTACAGCTCTCACAGTATTGAAATAACTCTCTCTATGGCTCAAATACTATGAAGATTAATTGGAGCTGCTTTTTTGTGAAACATTACTATCCCTTTAATTAATGGAGAAGTTAAGCCCCCTGATTAATAACTCCCGACTGACCATACTATGGCCAGAAAATACTAATGCTCCCCATCCATTTTTCCCTTGTGCTTTTGTTCACGAGATAACATCTTCCATCAGTCGTGGCTGTCATATTCATGTAGGCGGACATGACAGCAGATTTTTCAAACTGAACCAGGCAGAGTGCATGAGCATACTTAATCCTTCAGGGATCAGAAGGGTGTACAACTGATTGCAGATAAATGCTTTTCACATTCCTCTGGTCCTTAAAAAGTCGAGTTTCTCATGTTGTCACTTCCAGTGTACCTGACTCTGGGTGCAGGCAGCTAGCGTGCGTGGCTTGAGAGCAGAGCTTGTGATTGGAATCAGCCACTGGATGTATCCTTGCAGCAGCAAGGGCTAAATTAATGATCCTGACCATTAGGTCACATTATCTCTGGTTGAGCCGGGGAAACATCAGGATGAGTTCAACAGATTCTGGTATGTAATATAACTGAAATGAGTTAAGCACAAAAGGCAAACAACTCAAGTGGGCCAGAGACAGAGAGGGAGAATGAAAGAGAGAGCGAGCGAGTGAGAGAGAGGGAGAGAGAGAGAAAACTCAAGAGCATAGAAATCTAGATAAGAGCAGAAACGACAGTTAGAGGCCATATCAGTCAAAGGAGAAAGGTCCCATTTTAAGGAGCAGCAAATTAAAAGGAACACAGACCTCAGAGAGGACCAAACAGTAAAAATAAAGATTAATACCACTTTAAGGAGCAGCAATAGAGGGTGAAGGTGTGAGCAGACCAGCAGAAAAGCTTGAATAGGGTGTAGCTAGGCATAGAGGAGAAAGGTGGAGTGGATGGTGTGAGTGGGAGGCCAGATGGGTGAGCTGAGATGAAGTGAATGAAAAAGGCAAGGGAGAGAAGGGCTGATGGAAGAAAGGGGGAAAAGAGACAAATCAAATAGTCAAGCAGAAAGAGAAGAGAGGAGAAGATGAGACAAGTCAGTACAAAAAGGAGCGAGACAAGGATAAGGTAAGGCAGACTAGACAGAAGCAGAGAAGAAGTCCAGGGCGAGCTCAGAAGCACAATATCGTATAAGGCGAAACAAGAGCCATGGTCAGGGAAACCAAAAGTCAATCGAGGGAAGTCAAATAAGTGAAGGATGCAGGGAGCCATAGTCAAGGGAAGCTAAATAACAACCAGGTAGTCTGTCAAGCGAAATGCCAAACCGGAATGAAGGTGAGTAGTCCCAAAAAAAATGCTGGATACACATGTAGGATACAAACCATACTAAAGGAAAAAACATGTGAACCTAACTCGTAGAATGAGAAAGGACCAATGGAGGTGGCAAGCTTAAACAGGACCATCCATTAATAGGAGTGAAGAAAGGAGGAAGAAAGGCCCTGATCGAAATAGATGGAGACGCCATGACACGTACAGTGGGTGGAGTTTGTGTCCTGTGGTCCTGCTAGCAGCTGTCATGTTTGCCGCCCTAATTGAAGATGTTATTTCTTGAACACAGGCACAAAGGAAGCATCAGAGTGGCCATTAAGATTTTGGGCCATAAAATGTTAAGTGGGAGTTTGTTATTAGGAGTTGTAACTTCTTTATTAAAAATATGAAAAAAGGTTTAGTAACTACATTTGTATTTATGTGTCATGATAAATTTCTGATCTTCCTTCATACAAGTGATATCTCAATTTATATATATATATATATATATATATACAATAATAATATTGTAGAGTGTTCACAATTTGCTTCGTTATCAGTATGTGGGTATAAATTTGGATGGGTGACACTAGCACAATTTTTTGAACACTGTTCATCTCCCAAAAGTGTAGCTCAATGCCCCAGTGGTGCTGTTCACACAGGTAATCTTTGCCTCGTATGATACACCAGAATGCAACATGCAGCAATTTGGTTGTGCTCTGCTTTTGACACATCAAAGACTTGATTTACATGTGGGTCTATAGGCTGACATGAAGATCATTCACACATGTTATAGGAGGTTGCAGTGGTCCAACAACTGGTTAACTCATGTGGGTGACAGCCAATCATATATTTCTGATGCCAATGTGGGATGACCATTTGTCACACATCCACCATGCAATGGCATCACTGGAAATTTTGGACACCACAGATAAGCAACACAAGTGGACGGAGCAGAACATTTATACAGTTCTGTTCATGTCATCCATATAAATGGCCTCAACCCTTTGAGTGCCAGTGATGTATATAGCGTAGACAGGAACTGGGTACAAGTAACGGATCATGTGGGTGGAAAAGGGGTGCGGATAAATGTAGGTAACAGGGAGGAACTTCTATTAAATGTGGATGTAGAAAAAAGGCACATAGTGGGTAAAATACATAATGACGACACAATTAATCCAAGTTTAAGGGCAGATATTTGTGAGGAAACTGGAGATAATGTAGAGTCCTTGTGGGTAGAAATTGAAACTAACTGTGGTGTAAAAGGTACAAATGAGACCTCTCAGAGTGCTAAGGGAGGAAGGTTTGTGGCATGCTTAAGGATAGCTACATGTCACAAATGGTGGAAGTGTTGATAAGAAATAACATTGTGTTGGACCTAGTGATAAATAATATAGACAAGGCGTCCAATATTAAAGAAGATGAACATTTGGGAAACAGTGATCATAACATGGTTTCATTTGAGATCGGCTTGATGAAGTAAAAATGTAGGTCAATTAAAACTCTTAATTTTGAAAAGGCTAACTTCAAAATGTTAATAGCATCAATGTAACAGATAGACTGGGATACATTATTTGAAGAAAAAATATACTGAGGAAAAATGGTCAGAATTTAAATACAGGTTGCAGAAATAGCCTATACAATAAAAGGCCAGATGTATGTTTGTCCGAAGCAGTCATGCTCAGTAGAGACCTCCGATGCAGTCATGTGCAGTAAAGACTACCTGAACGCACAGAATGCTGGCCCGTGTAACCGGGCTTTAGCAGTCATGCGCAATACACACTGCCGATGCAGTCATGTGCAGTAGAGACTGCCCGAAAGCACCACACAGAATGCTGGCCTGTGTACACGGGCTTTTAAACTAGTATTCAATATTTAATGCAGGATACTTATGAAAAACGTACACAGCAGGGTTGCCCTGATACCTTTTGAAGCATGCAGAATGAAGATTTCATAAGTGCTCTGCATTACAATGGAGAACTGGCGGGTTATGCACTACAGCATGATAAAGAGGTGATAAATCAGAGATTACATCTCCAGTGCTATCACTTCTCCAGTTCTTATGCTAGTCTATAGACCCTATGCACTAAGGTCTCCAAATGTGGAGAAATCTTAGTACATTGGCTCCATAGAATAACATAGGAACTGGAGAAATGAAATCACTGGAGGTCATCTCCGCTTTATCACCTCTTTATCATGCCTTTGTGCATTCTCCCCCATCCCTAGTGAATAGAAATGTCTGCTTTGCTTTGTGTGTATCAGTGGATGACATATTCAGGCGTATGCATGTGTTCTTGTGACTAGGCAAAGGCATGAAACAGAACTAGATGCAAAAACCATGGTCTTTTTCATGTCATCTCTAGAGGTGGCGTAACTAAATGGTGCTTATATAGGCAAGCTTTAGTTCTCCCTCTGGCACTCAAAAGGTTAACTCAATGTATTAGGGTGTAGAGGAAATGAGGTAACTTTTCCTATGCTCCATTTTCCCATGCAAGCTATAGAGGCAAATCTAAGGAGCTTGTGCAGGTCTAGGTAACCTGAGACCTTCCAGCTGTCCAGAACTACAATTCCCATCATCCCCAGCTGACCCGCTGACCCAGATGGTCTATGCAGGAGTCATTAGGAGGGAATGAGTCCACAGGGCCGGCTGTGTTAGTGTTGGCCTTCAACATTTCATTGTACAACTAGAGCATTAGTGGGCAACCTGAGGCCTTCCAGCTGTTCAGGACGACAGTTCACAGTCAACCACTGAATTAGGGGAATTGTAGTCCTGGACAGCTGGAGGGTCTCAGGTTGCTCAAACATGCAGGAGCCCAGTACATTTACCTCTTTAGCTTGCGCAGTAAAAAAAAAAAAAAAAAAGTTGAGTTATGCCATTTCCTCTGCAACTTAATTTGTGGCATTAACTCTGTAAGTGCCAGTGGGGTTCACATATGCCACTGGCATTCAAAGGGTTGAACAAGGTTCAAATGAAAGAAATGCCCCAAAGTGCTTATATTTTACGCCATTACCCTTTGTTACATGCTGCACTAAGGGCAGAATTTTCAGTATTTTAGTAAAGTGAACTTAGGAAGGCAAAGGGCTAGATAATCCAGCATCTGGTTTAGAACAGAAACTTATTCCTACAACGCCACCCCCCCCTCCGTGCACTATGCACATTCATACACTAATGTAGGCACAGGAGGTGCCTTCTACAATCTCATACCTCCCAAGTGTCCCTATTTAGGAGGAACAGCCCTCTTTGCGACTCACATACCTCTAACCCTCTTTCCCACCCTGGTGTCCCTGTGTTTAGGAGATCAGACTGTGTGGTGTGTATATAAGTGTATCACCCTGGTGTCCCTGTGTTTAGGAGTTCACACTGTGTGGTGTGTATATAAGTGTATCACCCTGATGTCCCTGTGTTTAGGAGATCAGACTGTGTGGTGTGTATATAAGTATATCACCCTGGTGTCTCTGTGTTTAGGAGATCAGACAGTGTGGTGTGTATATAAGTGTATCACCCTGGTGTCCCTGTGTTTAGGAGATCAGACTGTGTGGTGTGTATATAAGTGTATCACCCTGGTGTCCCTGTGTTTAGGAGATCAGACAGTGTGGTGTATATAAGTGTATCACCCCGGTGTCCTGTGTTTAGGAGATCAGACTGTGTGGTGTGTATATAAGTGTATCACCCTGGTGTCCTTGTGTTTACGAGATCAGACTGTGTGGTGTGTATATAAGTGTATCACCCTGATGTCCCTGTGTTTAGGAGGTCAGACGGTGTGGTGTGTATATAAGTGTATCACCCTGCTATCCCTGTGTTTAGGAGATCAGACTGTGTGGTGTGTATATAAGTGTATTACATTGCCCAACAGCAATAAAACTCACATTAATGTTTGTTTAAATATCACTATATGTGTTTATTAATTAGTCTGTGTAAATAAAATAATTTGGTCTTGTTATAAGTCATTTATTAGGTTACACAAGGAAGTCTCAATAGGTCATGAAATATCCTAAAAATTCTCAGTAATGCCCCGCCACTAACCACGCCTGCAGCAATACTCCCTAAAACACATATCCCTCTTTGGCCATTTGGAATGTTGGGCAGTATGAACTCTACATCTGTGACTTTCGTTTTACTTATAGTAGTGATCAGGGATGGAATTGCACTGTGTAATTCCCATACGGCATTACTGAGAGAAGCTGTCACATGTGCGTCTGTGCAGTATACCCATTTTGGGAGCTATTAATGAATAATTAGTAAATGCAAAATAAGTATAAAATATATATTTTTTAATTAAGAAATTGCATTACTTTGTTTTGGTAAGTATTTCTCTTTTGGCATAAAGTAAGATTTTAGAACACCTATGATGTCATCAGTGGGTGGAGTCATACATTTTGTGAATTGTAAGTAAATATTAAACAATTCAGTTGTATTATTTACTATTTTAAAAATCATATGGACATATTTTTAAATGAGACAATGTGATTGCTAGGGTACTTTTTGATTCTTGTAGCCATGAGTATAATACTAATTATAATAGATATGATTATTATTATTATTATTATTATTATTATTATTATTATTATTATTAAATAATGCTCCTATAGGCTTGAGAACGAAAGCCTGGCAGACCTGAAGTGTTTCTTACTCTGGTATGCTGTAGAAATCATTCAACTTTTCACCAAGACTTTGATGTGTAGATGTTCCTTCTATATACAGGATAATACTAGTATTGATATGCGTATCGCTATGTGAATAATGATTTGGGGGGCACTTTAATTTGACTGAAAGTTCCGCTCAGAGGTGTAACTAGAAGCCTCCAGGCCGTGGTACAAGAAGTGCCACGGGCCCCCTCCACAATGCCCGCATCTCCTACCTGGAGCTCCTGCGCGGTCCTCTTAGTAATGCAAAGCGCTGGATGATGATGTCATCTCCCAGGGCTCTGCATTACTAGAGCACCGGCGGGAGATTGCGGGCACCAGGTGGAGAGGTCGCAGGGGGAGGTCGGGCCCCTGGACTGCACGGGCCCGGTCGCAGGTGCGACCTCTGCAACCCCTATAGTTACACCACTGGTTCCGCTTTAACTGCTAGCTATGTGCATGAGGGATAAGGGGTTTAGGGGAAAATTCTATGTAATGCTTATTTGCGTGTATGAACAGATGCACACACTTTTATGTACAAGTGATAGTACTGTTTCACAAAAACAGCAGCTCCAATTAATCTTCATAGTATTTGAGCCACTGAGAGTGTTATTTCAATACTGTGAGAGTTGTAGTACAAGAGTAATTGAATGATAAAATATTCCCTCCCGCCTCTTTTACCTAGTGTAAGCCACCTCCCCTCAGATCTGGGGGGAGATTCACTAAGTGGTAATAAAGTGGAGATGACTTATCCAGTGATATCACATCTCTAGTTCCGATGTTATTCTATGGAACCTATGTACTAAGATCTCCAAAGCTGAAGAAATTTTAGTGAATAGGCTCCATAGCATAACATAAGAATTGGAGAAGTGATAAACTGGAGAAGTCATCTGCACTTTGTCATCTCTTTATCACCGCTTAGTGACTCCCCCCCCTGGTCTTGAGACCTGACAGCTCATAGTAAAGGACAATCTTCTTACTGTGAACATAAGGAAAGCCCTGCCCCCCTTGACAGGTTTTTCCTTATTCTCACTGAAGATTGTCCCTCTCTGTGATCCATCCTGACAGTCTTGCTGCTCTGAGGTGAACAGTGTTACATCAGTAAAAGGGGCGGGAGGGGGATACTTTATCAATTACTCTTGAACTACAACTCTGACGGTATTGAAATAACAATCTCCATGGCCTAAATACTATGAAGAGTAAATGGAGCTGCTTTTATTGTGAAACATTACTATCCCTTTAAGCAGACAGCAGGACCTCTCCCTCTGCCTTTCTGTACATCTTACAAATATCACTACTTGAACATACATAGACAAGCAGGACTTCTCCCTCTGTCTTTCTTTTCAAAATAAAGATCCTATTGTTTGTACACACCCACAGAGGCGTAACTAGAAGCCACCGGGCCCTGGTGCAAGAATTGCCATGGGTCCTCCCCAAACCACATTGGCCCCCTTCATCTCCACATTGCCCCTTCCACAATGCCCACTTCATCTCCACAATGCCCCCTTCATCTCCACACTGCCCCTTCCACAATGCCCCTTCATCTCCACAATGCCCCCTTCATCTCCACATTGCCCCTTTCAGGATGCCCCCTTCATCTCCACATTGCCCCTTTCACAATGCCCCCTTCATCTCAATAATGCCCCCCCTTCATCTCCACAATGCCCCCATCATCTCCACATTGCCCCTTTCACAATGCCCCCTTCATCTCAATAATGCCCCCCCTTCATCTCCACAATGCCCCCATCATCTCCACATTGCCCCTTTCACAATGCCCCCTTCATCTCAATAATGCCCCCCCTTCATCTCCACAATGCCCCCATCATCTCCACATTGCCCCTTTCACAATGCCCCCTTCATCTCAATAATGCCCCCCCTTCATCTCCACAATGCCCCCATCATCTCCACATTGCCCCTTTCACAATGCCCACATTTCCCCTTCCACAATGCCCCCATCTTCACATTTCCCCTTCATCTCCACATTGCCCCTACCTCCAGTCCTGGTGGTCTAGCGACGTGGCTGAACAGATCTGTGCCTCCTTCGGCACAGATCTCTAGAACTGAAGCTCCCGCGCACCGCTGTAGTAATGCAGAGGCTGGGAGATGATGTCATCTCCCAGTGCTCTGTATTACTAGAGCGGCGCGCCGAATGGGAGATCTGCTGAGCTGCTGATGCGGGCGAGGGGGTCGCAGAGGACGGCCAGGCCCCTGGAATGACGGGCCCGGTCGCAGGTGTGACCGCTGCGACCCCTATTGTTACGCCACTGTACACACACAGACAAGCAGAGCTTCTATCTCTGCATTTATGGCAGGAATTACACCAATTTAGAGTATAAGGGAACACTTGCTAAACATCATGTAATAGGTAACACTGTACACATTCACCCTGATTTTAGAATTAAAACCCCAACACATCCCAGATATGTCAATGATGAACCTTGCTTCTGGCTGCTTCTTGTATAGCTATGGGTGGATAAGGCAGAGAGCCAGTAATGAGCCTGACAGTCTTCACAAGAGTCGTATTTATAATGAGGGAGGAGCATCAAGAACAAAGGGAGCTAAGAAAAAAGAAAGGCAGCCGAAACAGAATGGAGACAGAACAGGGATGCACAGAGACAGATGGTTCCCTGCTTCTGTACAGAATCACTGCAGTAACATCCAGGACAGGACTATATCACAGAACCTTGTCAGGGGCTGTTACATGTCCATCCAACTGATGATAAGAGCTGAGTGTGTGCAGAAGGGAGACACATCACAACCTAAAGGCGATCGTGGGCTGTTGAGGTTGGGGGTAGATGACAGTCAAAGGATTTCTGGTTTGGCAGGAGAGCCACTGATTTTCCGCCAAGTACAGATGAACATTTTAACCCTTTGAGTGCCAGAGGGTTACGCAACGTTTGCAATGCGTTGCGTAACCCTCTGGCACTCAAAGGGTTAAATGGTGGTATATTCAAAAGGAAAGCGGAGTCATTCTGGGGCAAACTAACTACCTCATGGGGCAACAGTTCCAAAAATTCCCATTAAATTAAAATGGGATTTTAACCTCTTGAATGCTAGAGAGAGATCTCCGATGCATTTCTTCCCTCTGAAATTTGTAGTGTTAAAAAATTGACCCCTAGCATTTAAAAGGTTAAAGCAGAGGTATTGTCAATTGATAGACTTCTGTTGGACTACAACTCCCATCATCCTTATGCAGGTGTTACCTGGTTGAGTTTGATGGGACTTGTAGTCTTTAACGGCAGGAGATCCAACAATTGACGTGCACTGGGTTAAAGGGATAGAAATACTTCATGTATTTAAAGGGATAGTAAACTCCAAAAAAAACTGTTAGTGAAATGATAGGAATAATAAAAAAATATGTAATGCCCTCATTCCCATCTCTCAAACCGTTATGGTTTGAGAGATGTAAGAAAATAAAGGTCTCCGCTCCCTTCCCCTTCTCATGCGTCAGCTGTATAGTGGACGTCATGAGATCCTGCTTCCGGGACCAGACGACGGCTCTTCAGGAGCGCTGTTATCGAGATATCTAACTATGATTACTTCATCGGAATGGTCTACAATGTGTACTTGCAAGCCAGGCACACATTGTAGACAATACCAGTGAAGTAATTATAGTTAGATATCCCGATGTCAGCACTCCTGAAGAGCCGCCTAAAGTCGGGCGACCGGATTCTGCCTGTGACAGCTTTACAGCTCATCAGGCAGAAAGGGGAGGGAGCGGAGGTCTTTATTTTCTTATATCTCTCAAACCATAACGGTTTGAGAGATGGGAATGAGGGCAGTAAGTATATCTTTATTATTCCTATCATTTCGCTATCATTTTTTTTTTGGACTTTACTATCCCTTTAAGCTTTAATATTGAAGGTATTAAATAAATAAACTAAAGCATCCATGTCCTTTTTCTATAACTTATATAATTTAAGAGTAATCGCTATGTAAAGTTTACCCCTTGTGTCCGTTTAAGCTACATCACCTTTCTATCTGACTGACTTGGATTCTGCACCAGCTATAAGAACAAAGCAGCTGCTACAATGCTTCATATAATATCAAGCAAGCTAAATTGCACACGGAGTAATTTCTAACTCACTCTTCTGGGTGTTGTGTGGCAAGTCAGCCCCCAACAATCACAGCACGATTTCAGCATACGTGGAAACGCAGGAAGAGAGAGCTGCAGGAACTCACCCAAGCTGATAGACCAATCAGGAAAATTCCATTAAGTTAAAAATCCATTTTATTCCTAGCAAATAGAAAAGCATCATACAAATAATGGAAATACAAGTATCCAAAAGTTTCAATGATAATAATCTGCCTTACGCGTTTCGTGGGTGACATAGGCGTAACTAGAAGCCACTGGGCCCTGGTGCAAGAATTGCCATGGGCCCCCCCGACCACATTGGCCCCCTCGTCCACATTGGCCACCTCCACGTTGCCCCCCAATCTCCACATTGCCCCTTCATCTCCACAATGCCCCCCTTCATCTCCACATTGCGCCTTCCACAATGCCCCCTTCATCTCCACAATGCCCCCATCTCCACATTGCTCCTTCATCCCCACATTGCCCCTTCCACAATGCCCCCTTCGTCTCCACAACGCCCTTCCACAATGCCCCATCTCCACATTGCCCCTTCAGCTCCACATTTCCCCTTCATCTCCACAATGCCCCTTCCACAATACCCCTGGCCCTACCTCCAGTCCCTGGTGGTCTAGCGGCATGGCTTGATAGATCTGTGCCTCCTTCGGTACAGATCTCTGTAACTGAAGCTCCCGCGTGACGCTCTAGTAGTGCAGAGGCTGGGAGATGATGTAATCTCCCAGCGCTCTGTATTACTAGAGTGGCGCACTGAGTGGGAGATCAGCTAAGCAACTGCTGCGGACAAGGGGTCGCAGGGGGCAGCTGGGCCCCTGGAGTGACAGGCCCGGTCGCTGGTGCGACCCTTGCGACCCCTATTGTTACGCCACTGGTGGGTGAACTCCCACTTAGTCTAATGTGACTCGCATTTCCTTCATTTGTATGATCATTTTATATTTGCTACGCAAAAAAAGGAATTTTAACTTAATTAAAGTTTCCTGATTGGTCTATCAGCTTGGGCAAGTTCGTGCAGTGCTCCCTCCCTGTGTCTTCAGAGTAGGATTCTGGTCCACAGACCGGACGGCTCGTCTGGAGAGCTGAAATAGCATTGCATACAAAGAAAATATTCAAGCCAGGCACACTTTGTAGACCGTTGTCATGAATATTTTCTTTGTATGCGATGCTATTTCGGCTCTCCAGATGAGCTGTCTGGTCTGCGGACCAGGATCCAGGTCTGTCAGAGTGAGAGGTGACGTAGGGTAAAGAGGTACGAGGGGTAAACTTTAAATAGCGATTATTCTTATACTGTGTAAGTTATAGAAAAAAGACATTGATGCTTTAGTTTATTTATTTAAAGCGGAAGTACCAACATCGTAACATTGCTCCCAATCCATTACTAATATACCGATAGGCAAAGGCATACTTCTATTATATTGAATAAGTTAGTGTTATTGAAGAAAACCAACTTCTTCTGCAGGAATCCAGGACACAGAGCTTACAAAAGAAGCTCTGTGCACCTACACCATCAGCAACTTCCGTTACCTTACGGTAACCAACGAACATCACAACCAATCCCTGCAGTGCACAAGACAGACAGCACAGACTCAGAGGTAACTTTCCTTTAAGATGCCTGTGCTGTTGTCCGCCGGTGGCTGTAGAATAAGCTGATTTACTTCAATAACAAGGACTTATTCATCATAATAAAATTATGCCTTGGCCTATCGCTATATTAGTAATGGGTTGTGGGGCAATATTATGATGATGACAGTTCCGCTTTAATACCTTCAATATTAAAGCTTAAATATATAAAGTCTTACTATTTCTTTAAACCGTTTCAGTTCCAGCAGGGTGGCCAATGCATTGCTTGGCGTTGCTGGAGGGAGCTGGCTGGTGGGTCAGGACATTACCTAAAATTTTTAGGTTATTTCATGACCTATTGATACCTCTTTGTTATTACTGTGGAGCAATGTGATACACTTACATAAACACCACACAATCTGATCTCCTAAACAGAAGGACAAAAGGGTGGGAAAGAGGGACACAGGGATTTGGATCTCAAAGAAGGACTGTCCTGACTGAAGAGGGCCACTTGGGAGATATGCAGAAGGGTGTGCATTGCATACCTCCCAAATGTACCTCTTTAGGAGGGACAGTCCCTCTTTTAGACCCAAATCCCTCTGTCCCTCTTTCCCACCCTGATGTCCCTCTTTTTTTTAGGAGATCAGACTGTGTGGTGTGTATATAAGTGTATCACATTGCTCCACAGCAATACAACTCATATTAATCTTCATTACATGGGTTTATAAATTACTCTGTATAAATAGAAAACCTTTGGTCTTGTTAGAAGTAATTTATTAGGTTACACAAGGAAGTATCAATAGGTCATGAAATAGCCTAAAAATTATTGGTAATGGCCCGCCCACCAGTCACGCCCACAGAAACACCCCTTAAAACACAAGTGTCCCTCTTTGGCAATTTGAAATGTTGGAAGGTATGGCATTGTGAGTCAATGCGTGGCACTGGATGACCTGCGAGCTGCAGGTAATCAAGTGTTTTAAAGGATCGGTAAAGATTTATCATTATGAAACAAACATAAATTGTAGCACTTTTCTCACTGTATAAAGTAAGGACACTCCTACTGTGGATAGGCGCTATATTCAAAAGTTGTTACTACCATATTCTGTGTAGAACTGTAACCAGTAGCTCACTGCCCCCTACAATGCAATAGAAAAACTCTCTGGACGGTGTCTGAACACAGGTGTCCCTGTTAATGTCAACACCAAACAGTTTAAACTGTTATAACTTTTGAAGCCTCTCACAGAAATAGTTATGCTCAGCAGCAAATTAATGTTTTTCATAATAATGTTTCATCATTCCTTTAACCCTTTGAGTGCCAGAGAGGTTTCTAATGCATTTCACTGTAGGGCTTGCACTTCACATTATGTGACCCGCAATGGTTAATTCATTTTAAACTGTTAAATTTGTGGTGCTATAGTAAACTCTGTGGAGGTTACCCTCATGATACCTCAGCACATGATCTACACTGTAATTCAATTTAAATTGTAAGCTCTGTTGTGTAGTTGTGTGTTGTGTAGTTCCATTGTTTAAAAATGGAGCAAGATCTAAACCAGGAAATTATAGACCTGTGAGCTTGACTTCCATAGTGGGTAAGCTACTAGAAGGGTTACTAACTGACACTATTCAGAACTATGTGAAGAAAACAATATTATTAGTACAAATCAGCATGGTTTCATGAAGAATAGATCATGTCAGACTAATTTACTTGCATTTTATGAAAGAGTAAGTAGTAATTTGGACAGGGGAATTACTGTTGATGTAGTATACTTGGATTTTGCAAAAGCCTTTGAAACAGTGTCTAACAACAGGTTATTGCATAAATTAAAAGGCTTCGGTTTGGGCGGTGTTATCTGTACATGGATTGAGAACTGGTTAAATGATAGATGGCAGAGAGTTGTTGTAAATGGGACCTTTTCAAATTGGTCTAAAGTTATAAGTGGGATTCCACAGGGTTCAGTCTTGGGCCCAGTGCTTTTTTATTTGTTTATTAATGATCTAGAAGTGGGAATTGAAAGTAGCATCTCAGTCTTTGCTGATGACACTAAGCTATGTAAGGAAATGCATACAGAGCTGGATGTTTTTTCTCTGCAGAAGGATTTAGATAAACTGAGCGAATGGGCAGTAAAGTGGCAGATGACATTTAATGTAGATAAATGTAAGGTTATGCATTTGGGTTGTAGAGACAAACTTGCTACATATACACTAAATGGGAAACAACTTGGGAAATCCTCATTAGAGAAAGATTTATGAGAGCTGATAGACAATATACTTCACAGCAATGTGAAGAGTCACTCAGGTGCTGCAAGAGCAAATAGGGTACTAGTTTGCATAGAAACAGGTGTAGATGCAAGGGATGCTAATATTATCCTACCTCTGTATAAATCCTTGGTTAGGCCTCATCTAGAATATGGAGTAAGATTTTGGGTGCCAGTTCTTAAAAAAGACATTGCTGAACTTGAAAAGGTGCAGAGATGTGCAACAAAACTGATAAAGGGATTGGAGGAACTGAGTTATAAAGAGAAAGTAGCCAGACTGGGTTTGTTTATATTAGAGAAGAGATGTCTAAGGGGTGATATGATTACTAATTACAAATACATTCAAGGTCAATACAAAGAACTAACCAATTAATTATTTACACAAAGAGCTGAGCTAAGAACAAGAGGTGCAAAGGTGCTTTCGACTAAAACAAAGACAGGGATTCTTTACAGTAAGGGCAGTTAAGCTATGGAATTATTTGCCTCGGGATGTTGTATTTGCAGATAATGCAACTGCTTTCAAAAAAGCAATGGATGTCAATCTAGCACAGAACAATATTGAAAATGATGACAGATGGCTTCAAAGCAGATAGGATGTTGATCCAGGGAAATATCTGGCTGCCATTTGGAGTCAGGAGGGAATTTTTTTTACCCACTTGGGGCTAAATTAGAAATTGCTCCAGAGTTTGTTTTTTTTTTGCATTGTAGACTGTAAGCTCCTGGGTGTCATGTGGGTCATAAATTGCAGATTCTAAGCTGTGGGGTACCATGTATGCAACCCTCTTGTCACCATAGACTGTGCACTTCCAATGATCTGACCCACAGTGGGTAATTGTAAACTCTTTGATGTCATATGTATAAAACATTACAGATTGTAATATTGCATATTTTAATCCCTGTGGCATGATATGGGACACACATTACATATTCTAATTCCTGTGGCGTGATGTGGGACACACATTGTATATTCTAATCCCTATGGCGTGATGTGGGACACACATTGTATATTCTAATTCCTGTGGTGTGATGTGGGGCACACATTGTATATTCTAATCCCTGTGGTGTGATGTGGGACACACATTGTATATTCTAATCCCTATGGTGTGATGTGGGACACACATTGTATATTCTAATCCCTATGGCGTGATGTGGGACACACATTGTATATTCTAATCCCTATGGCGTGATGTGGGAAACACATTGTATATTCTAATTCCTTTAGGATGATGTGGAACACACACTGTATATTCTAATCCCTGTGATGTGATGTGGGACATACATTGTATATTCTAATCCCTGTGGTGTGATGTGGGACATACATTGTATATTCTAATCCCTGTGGTGTGATGTGGGACATACATTGTATATTCTAATCCCTGTGGTGTGATGTGGGACATACATTGTATATTCTAATCCCTGTGGTGTGATGTGGGACATACATTGTATATTCTAATCCCTGTGGTGTGATGTGGGACATACACTGTATATTCTAATCCCTGTGGTGTGATGTGGAACACACACTGTATATTCTAATCCCTGTGGTGTGATGTGAGACATACATTGTATATTCTAATCCCTGTGGTGTGATGTGGGACATACATTGTATATTCTAATCCCTGTGGTGTGATGTGGGACATACATTGTATATTCTAATCCCTGTGGTGTGATGTGGGACATACACTGTATATTCTAATCCCTGTGGTGTGATGTGGGACATACACTGTATATTCTAATCCCTGTGGTGTGATGTGGGACATACACTGTATATTCTAATCCCTGTGGTGTGATGTGGGACATACACTGTATATTCTAATCCCTGTGGTGTGATGTGGGACATACACTGTATATTCTAATCCCTGTGGTGTGATGTGGGACATACATTGTATATTCTAATCCCTGTGGTGTGATGTGAGACATACATTGTATATTCTAATCCCTGTGGTGTGATGTGGGACATACATTGTATATTCTAATCCCTGTGGTGTGATGTGGGACATACACTGTATATTCTAATCCCTGTGGTGTGATGTGGGACATACACTGTATATTCTAATCCCTGTGGTGTGATGTGGGACATACATTGTATATTCTAATCCCTGTGGTGTGATGTGGGACATACATTGTATATTCTAATCCCTGTGGTGTGATGTGGGACATACACTGTATATTCTAATCCCTGTGGTGTGATGTGGGACATACACTGTATATTCTAATCCCTGTGGTGTGATGTGGGACATACACTGTATATTCTAATCCCTGTGGTGTGATGTTGAGACCAAAGAGCTGGCACTTTACAGAATCACATACCTCCCAATATTTCAAATTGCCAAAGAGGGACACCTGAGTTTTAGGGGGCGTTACTGGGGGTGTGGCTGGTGGGCAGGGCATTACCAATAATTTTTAGGCTATTTGATGACCTTTTGATACCTCCTTGTGAAACCTCATACATCACTAATAACAAGACCACAGAATTGTATTTACACAGACTAATTTATAAACACATATACTGACATTTAAATAAAAAATAATGTGAGTCTTATTGCTGTAGAGCAATAAGATACATTTATATACGCACCACACAGTCTGATTTCCAAAAAAGAGGGACATCAGGGTGGGAAAGAGGGACAGAGGTATTTTGGTCCAAAAGAGGGACTGTCCCTCCTAAAGAGAGTCACTTGTGAGGTATGGAATCACTGTTGGTGCTTTTCATTTTGAGATGTTTTGGGCTTAGTGCATGGTCATCCAGTGTACGGCCCCTGGGCCAGATGCGGCCCTGCTGATTCCAAGGTGCAGCCCATCTGATGTTTTTTTGAAAAACACATTTTTTTACTAAAGACGTTTGTGTTGCATACATCTGGGGCGCTCAAAGGGTTAAATATAAATACTGCAATTAACTTTATCAATAAATAAATCCATATTCTTGAGTAGATGACATCTTTATCAATAAAAACATAATGCAGCCCCCACACTTATGGCTTTCTGATCATGTGACCCATGAATGAAAAACATGGACGCCCCCTGGCCTAGTGGAAGGAACTTCTCTCTTCTGCATCATCTTTTTACACCAGGGTGATACACTTATATACACACACCACACAGTCTGATCTCCTAAACACTGGGACACCAGGGTGATACACTTATATACACATCACACAGTCTGATCTCCTAAACGCAGGGACACCAGGGTGATACACTTATATACACATCACACAGTCTGATCTCCTAAACACAGGGACATCAGGGTGATACACTTATATACACACCGCACAGTCTGTTCTCCTAAACGCAGGGACACCAGGGTGATACACTTATATACACACCACACAGTCTGATCTCCTAAACGCAGGGACACCAGGGTGATACACTTATATACACATCACACAGTCTGATCTCCTAAACGCAGGGACACCAGGGTGATACACTTATATACACATCACACAGTCTGATCTCCTAAACGCAGGGACACCAGGGTGATACACTTATATACACACCACACAGTCTGATCTCCTAAATACAGGGATACCAGGGTGATACACTTCTATACACACAGCACACAGTCTGATCTCCTAAACACAGGGACACCAGGGTGATACACTTCTATACACACCACACAGTCTGATCTCCTAAACACAGGGACACCAGGGTGATACACTTATATACACACCACACAGTCTGATCTCCTAAACACACGGACACCAGGGTGATACACTTATATACACATCACACAGTCTGATCTCCTAAACACAAGGACACCAGGGTGATACACTTATATACACACCACACAGTCTGATCTCCTAAACACAGGGACACCAGGGTGATACACTTATATACACACCACACAGTCTGATCTCCTTAACACAGGGACACCAGGGTGATACACTTATATACACACCACACAGTCTGATCTCCTAAACACAGGGACACCAGGGTGATACACTTATATACACACCACACAGTCTGATCTCCTAAACACAGGGACACCAGGGTGATACACTTATATACATACCACACAGTCTGATCTCCTAAACACAGGGACACCAGGGTGATACACTTATATACACACCACACAGTCTGATCTCCTAAACACAGAGACACCAGGGTGATACACTTATATACACACCACACAGTCTGATCTCCTAAACACAGGGACACCAGGGTGATACACTTCTATACACACCACAAAGTCTGATCTCCTAAACACAGGGACACTAGGATGGGAAAGAGGGACAGAGGGATTTGGGTCTCAAAGAGGGACTGTTGTTCCTAAACAGGGACACATGTGAGGTATGAAACCATCCAAGACAAAGTATATATTTTCATAACTACAAAGCCCAATAAATGTCATTCCTTGATGACTGGTGAGCAATGCATTGCTTTAAAGGGATAGTAACACTTCGTTTTAACTTTATTTTATTTTGTAGGCATTAAAAAAACATGAAGAATGATATAAGTCTTATCTCTCAAACCTTTATGGTTTATGAGATATTCACAAGCAAAGTTCCCCTCCCCGCCCCTTTTACCTAGTGTAAGACATCTCTTCTCAGATGTGAGTCTGGTTGTATGACAGTACAGATAACAGAAGGGGACAATTTTCTTTGTATGAAAACAATGAAAGCCCTTCCCCCCTTGACAAGTTTTTCAGCTTTTTCCATTATCTTAATTGAAGATTGTCCCTCTCTGCAGTCTACCTGGGCATCTCCCTTCTGATCTGGTTGAACAGGGGGGGGATACTTTGTTTGTGAATATCTCTTAAACCATAAAGGTTTCAGAGATAAGACTTATATCATTCTTCATGTTTTTTTAATGCCTACAAAATAAAATAAAGTTAAAATGAAGTATTACTATCCCTTTAAAATGCTTTGCACACCCCTCTTGTACTCAAGTGATTGATCGTGAGAAGAATATTTCACCCATAAAGTCAAGCTCAAAAACACCTTCCACAGAACAGATCAATATATCTGAGAAACAACTGCATATGATGTACATTTACCTCCTAACTAGAGACGGACAAAAGTTTTCACCTCAAAAAAGAAACAGGAGAAAAAGGCATTTCTCGTTGAGAGGGAAATTTTTCAAGAAAAGTGCATTCATTTCTCTTTTTTCACCTAGCTCATTCCATTGAAATCCATGGGAAGACTGTATTTTTCCCCACCACATGGCAAGTTTCCTTTTTTTTTCCCTCAGGCATAGTATAAAAGGGGTGTCAGGTTCTCAGACCATGTCATTCTGGTGAAAGGAAGAGAAAGCAGTAGATGTTTGAGCTAGAGAAGACAGGCTAATCAAGTGGAGTAGAATCTTACTATACGGAGTCTTGTAGGCAGGATATTTGTTCTGTATTACGGGAGTCTTTCGTCACTCTGGCAGACAGGAAGGGAGAAAGGAAGTGGACCCCAAATATCCAAAAATTCTGTGTGACTGAATGGGAAGACACTGGCAGCCGCTATCCAAGTTTCTTCTGGCTTTTATCTATTTGCTAGGGGAATCTAGGAGTGTGGGAAGGGAGCAAAGGAGGTTTACCACAAATTTTGTGTGACAGATTAGACACATGCAGCTGTGATCCAAGTTCCTTCCTGATCTGGCTTTTATCTCTGTGTCAGGGGAGTCTGGGGGTGTGATAAGAGGAGCAACGAAGATTTACGCCAAATACCCCACAATTCTGTGTGACTGACTGGGAACACACAGGCAGAGGTGATCCACAGGCAGAGGTGATCTGGCTATGAGCTCTGTGTTGGGGAGTCTGAGAATAAAAAACAGTTGAACAGGGAGTTTTTTTAAATTTGGTTTTGTGTTGACAATGATAGGGAGGACAGTTATTAAAATTAAATAAATAAATAAAAAATAGACAAAAAATTGATATGTGACAGAAACAGGAACCCTGACGTGAGCTGTGAATGAGGCAGTATGATACTAGACAAAGTAGAGTATTTTGTAGCGATCCAAGGCAAGACATCACAGTCTGTTCTACTGTGTACAGTAAAAACACACACAGTAATTGAGTAATGTCCAGCAAATGCACAAGGGGTAGGTGGAAAGGACTAGGAGCAGTGCATGGACATGTGAGTAAAGTAGTAGTACAAAAACTGACTGCTGCCATGGTTGCTGCAGCGTGTGCAATAAATGATAGTGATCACTCTCCTTCAGAGGAGGAAGCAGTTTGACAAAGATCCACCAAAAGTTCCTCCACCACCAGTACTGTTAATAAGCCATCTAAATTCACAGAAGACGACAATGAGCTACATTCTAGTGTTAATGGCATAATGGAGGAAGATGTAGCAGCTGAACAAAGTGCTGCTTCATGACAGTAGTTGTAGGAAATGTTGTGAAAATCCCTTAAAGGGGAAAAGTAAAAATAAACTGTTTAAGATCTCTAAAAGTCTATAGTAATAACAAAGTAGTAGGGAAGAAGCAGCGGGGGCGATGCTGGGGATGACCTAATAGCTGATGATAATGATGTATTTCTACATTACTTTCCTCCAGCATCCTTCTCTTCTTCAGATAAAGATAAAGTTGAGAGTGAGAGATGATGACATGGTCAGAAAGTTAGCTGAAAGGCAAAAGGTTCCCACTGAAGACTCCACCACTGAAAAGGAGCGCTTTGCCTATATATAAGCTGTTTGAGAAAACAATTGGAAAGTCTGTCCCTGGACAAGCAAAAATGCCAAAAAATACAGTCATCCTGTCTGTCATCATCAGCATTGTCACTTCTTCCAAGTCCCCCTCAGCCACATACACACTACTAGTATTGAGTAAGCAGCAACAACACAGGGTATCAACATCTTCAACCTTAGCTATGAAGAATGCCTCTGTTGCTGTTGGAAGTACAGCCCCTGTGACACCTAGTAGAAGCACAATTTCAGCGTCTAGCCCCAGTAGTAGTAGTAGCAGCCCCTCAAGAATCCCACAGTCTATGAAGTCCACAATATGGAGATACTTTACTCACGATCCAAAATCTATCTGTTGTCTGTGTAAAAAGCATTTAACCAGGGGGAAAGCAGTCTCACGCCTATGCACCTCTTCAGTGAGATTCCACCTGAAGCACAACTACAGGTCTGACTGGGAGACACACCATCAATATATCAGAGGCGCCACAACTACCAGCAGCATAAGCACTTCTAAAAGTTTCCTGAGCTCTGGGGTTCATAATAGAAGTGATGTTGATGTGTCAGAGAGAGTGCCAAGATTTTGTTCATTCAAAATGCCACCTTTGGCTCCTGCCAGGCATTCTGCCACAATCTCTACCATCTCATCTAGTCATGTGTTAAAGCAATCAAATTACAGGGTTCTTCTGCCATGTACTGCCAACCCACACTTACTGAGTTCTTGGGAAGGAGTCACACAAATAATCTCAAAGTATGCGTGTTGAATGGCAAGGATGACAAGATGTTAGCATTGGACATGCCGTATTCTTTTCTTTAAAATCGGGGATTTAGAGAACTGATGTTATATGTACCTCCTCACTGGCATATCCCAAGTTGCAATTATTTATCCAAGATGTCTGTGCTATAATTGTACAGGCAGGTGGGTAATGTAGTAGGAAAAGGGCTGGAAAGCTCATATGACAAGTAAATTCACCTGACGACAGATATGTGGACAAGTGGGTAGAGCACAGACTATTTGACTTTCTATGCTCACTGGGTTTCCCTCCCACCTCCTGTGCGCAATGCTAGCTTACAGCATCAGGTGAAAGCCAGTAATCTTGCCTCTGATTCTGGCAGAATGAATGAATATGTCACGGGGACCCAAGAATAAATCTGGAGTCAGTACGGTATAGTAAAATCACCTTTCTTAATGGTAGAACAATATAAGTAAAAGGACAGGATTGAGCAGAGGGTAGCTAGAGAGGCTAGCAGCTCTATCAGCAACAGGAGGCTTCCCCAAAGTAGACCACAATGCAAGAGACTAGGCCTAGGCCAAATATAGTCTCAGTAAAGCGAGGAAGCCACTGGATACAGAACACACGAGATCTCACAACAGGAATACAACTAGGGAGGTACTACTGACTCACGCCTGCAGTCAGTAAGGTGGGACCAATCTCCCCAAGGGAGGCAACTAAGGAGACTACTGACTCATGCCTGCAGTCAGTATCAGTGTTTAGTCAGCCAGAGCCACAGTTCTGCACCCGATAGGATGTCTGCTAGCCAGGGGGCAACACGGAGAGGATAGTCAGCCAGAGCCACAGGTCAGCACCAGATTGGATGTCCTCTATTCAAGAGGCAAGACGGATAGGATAGTCAGACAGAGCCTAAGGTCAGCACCGGACTGGATGTCCTCTATTCAAGAGGCAAGATGGATAGGATAGTCAGACAGAGCCACAGGTCAGCACCAGATTGGATGTCCTCTATTCAAGAGGCAAGACGGATAGGATAGTCAGACAGAGTCACAGGTCAGCACCAGATTGGACGGTCAGACAACCCAGGGTCATACACGGAGCGGTTAGTCAGCCATAGCCACAGGTCTGCACCAGAGTGGATATCCACTAGTCAGGAGGCAAGACGGTTTGGATAGTCAGACAGAGCCACAGGTCAGCACCAGATTGGATGTCGACTAGTCAAGAGGCAAGACGGATAGGATAGTCAGACAGAGCCACAGGTCAGCACCAGATTGGATGGTCAGACAAGCCAGGGTCATACACAGAGAAGTTAGTCAGTCATAGCCACAGGTCTTCACCAGACTGGATATCCACTGGTCAGGAGGCAAGACGGATTGGATAGTCAGACAGAGCCACAGGTCAGCACCAGATTGGATGGTCAGACACTAGAAATCAGGAGAATAATAACTGAAAACTACACTGGACACCAACGTAAGGGTAACTGAGTTGGTGTCCAACTCCTTTTTAAAGCCAGCCAGGAAGTAGGTGGGTGGAGACTATAGCATCCCTTTGCATAACACGGAGGCTTGCTTCAATGCATAGCTGTCACGGTTTTTGATGAACACTCAGACCAGACTGATAAGGTTAAAATGACTTTATTGAAAATGAGGTCACACACGTAAATAGGCCTTAGGCCCAAACCAACAGGACAGCAATATAGGCAGGTATTACAGGAATAGCAAATAGTGATAAGTACAATTGTATGAATATTACAATCACTGGTAAGAAGGTTCTGACTGGAACTGAACAAGTGGCAGGTAACACAGTCCGAGCACTGACCACAGGACCTTGGCACAGATGGTCTAGGTGGAAGTGATTGGTACTACCCAGACGCCTGGGAGGAATGGAACCCAGAGGAGCGAGGCAACACGGCTGGCACAGTCCAGACGCCTGGGCGACACTGAACCCAACGGATCTAGGCAACACTGACCCTGGCACAGGATGCCAATGGACAGGGACAACTCTCAAGCGGACCCTAAAACGCTAGGGGTGGATCGTAACACAGTGGGATATAGATAGGCAACCAGTGACCCCTCCACAGAGGATGGTAATAGCGCAACGCTGGCTCCAGAGCCCAAGGCTACTGGAGAATGGAATAAGCATGACCAGGCCTCTGTATAAGCATGACCAGGAGAGACCAGGCATGCAAGGGTCAATAGGTAACACCCTATGTATCTGCAACTCCCAAAGGGAGTGAGCCCAGCGCTGTAGGGAAGTGGACACAGAGAGATCAGAGTAACTCAGTCAGTGCAGAACACTGTACCGGTACTTCGCGTGTGCACTCCGCCAATGGCGGTCAGAGAGTAGCCACAGCACGAATGCTATCAGCCGGTCGACAAAGTAATAGTGCCACACGGCGCAACCAACTAGATAACGGCAATGCCACAGGAAGTCTAGCACAAGTAACGGAGGCAACCAAGCGGTAGGATAGATGCACTGACAACATGCTAGACACTGTTGGCAATGTAGCAACGAGTCAGCCAGGAATGGTCAGTAGTGGAGCGGGTTAGCAGCCAGATACGATCTGCACAGAGTGGGAGCTCAGCCAGATACGGTCAGTAACGGAAGCGGGTTCTCAGCCAGCTACGGTCAGCAACAGAAGCTGGTCCTCAGCCAGATACGGTCAGCAACGGAATCGGGTCCTCAGCCAGATATGGTCAGCAATGGAAGTGGGTCCCTCAGCCAGATACGGTCAGCAACGGAAACCGGAGAAGACCAGCAAACTTCAAGAACGTTGTCAGGCAGGCCAGGTCATACACGAACAGCAATCACGGAGCATAAGTCAGGAACTAGTACACCACGAAAGGGCAACATAATGATGACATGACAGGGGTTATAAAGGCTGTCACTGGGCAGCGACAAGGATACTAACCAATCAGACAGAAGATACGGAAAATAGACAGTCAGAATGTCGCTGCCTGCAACCAGGAGCACGGGCACTGTGATAATAGTCTCACTCTCGAAACGTGACACAGCAAACCGCAGATGCATCACAACTCGCCTCCAGCCCTGTGCCCAACGGAGCAGCCGCGCTGTTCAGGACGAGGATAGGGGGTCCATACCTCCCAAGTGTCCCTCTTTAGGAGATATTAGAGGTCCATATCTCCCAAGTGTCCCTCCTTAGAAGATATTAGAGGTCCATATCTCCCAAGTATCCCTCTTTAGGAGTTATTAGAGGTCCATACCTCCAAAGTGCCCCTCTTTAGGAGATATTAGATGTCCATACTTCCCAAATGTCCCACTTCAGGAGATTTTATGGGTCCATACCTCCCAAGTGTACCTTTTTAGGAGATATTAGGGATCCATACCTCCCAAGTGTACATCTTTAAGAGATATTAGGGGTCCATACCTCCCAAATGTACATCTTTAGGAGATATTAGGGGTCCATACCTCCCATATATCCCTCCTTAGAAGATATTAGAGGTCCATATCTCCCAAGTGTCCCTCTTTAGGGGATATTAGGGGTCCATACCTCCCAAGTGTCCCTCTTTAGGAGATATTAGGGGTCCGTACCGCTCATGTATCCCTCCTTAGAAGATATTAGGGGTCCATACCTCCAAAGGGTCCCTCTTTAGGAGATATTAGCGATCCACATTTCCCAAGTGTCCCTCTTTAGGAGATATTAGGGGTCCATACCTCCCAAGTGTCCCTCCTTAGAAGATATTAGTGGTCCATACCTCCCAAGTGTCCCTCTTTAAAAAGGACAGTCCCTCCATGAGATCCATATCCCTCTGTCCCTCTTTCCCACCCTGGTGTCCCTGTGTTTAGGAGATCAGATTGTGTGGTGTGTGTATAAGTGTATCACCCTGGTGTCCCTGTGTTTAGGAGATCAGATTGTGTGGTGTGTATATAAGTGTATCACCCTGGTGTCCCTGTGTTTAGGAGATCAGATTGTGTGGTGTGTATATAAGTGTATCACCCTGGTGTCCCTGTGTTTAGGAGATTAGACTGTGTGGTGTGTATATAAGTGTATCACCCTGGTGTCCCTGTGTTTAGGAGATCAGATTGTGTGGTGTGTATATAAGTGTATCACCCTGGTGTCCCTGTGTTTAGGAGATCAGATTGTGTGGTGTGTGTGTATATATAGGTCTGTCATATTGCTCTTCAGCAATAAAACTCACCTTAATGCTTGTTTAAACTTCACTATTTGTGTTTATAAAATAGTGTGTGTAAATGAAATGCTTTGGTCTTGCTCTAAATCATGTATTCACTTACACAAAGAAGTGTCAGTAGGTCATCAAATGACCTAAAAATTCTCCGTAATGCCCAACCCACCAGCCACGCCTGCATGAACATCTAACCAAAGTCTCCCTGTCATTTGAAATTTTGCGAGGTATGATGGTGAAACTTTTTATTTGTTCTCTATGATACAGCTGATTTGACCAAGATTTGCTCATTTTTTATTTGTGCATGTGACCTATTTGTCTTATAATTTTACTTGTTTCAACTCCTGGTAATACAGTGGATCATATCTTAGACTTCTTCTTTACAGAAATGAATTTAGAGCTTATATGGATGTCAAGCCTGTGAAGCCAATCAAAGCGAAGTCACAGTACAAACCCCCAGAGGACAAAATTACCCATGAAACCAGCTACAATGCAACATTTAAAGGGGAATGCAACCAACCAACAGCAGCAGATAACAAACTGATTGAACGCCGAAGGATACGCAGTCTCTACAGTGAACCGTACAAGGAATCCCCTAAGGTAAGCAATGTATGTATGTATCTATATATTTATTTATATGGTACCACACAGTGTACGCAGCGGCTTACAATAGACGTATGTTACAATAAATAAGAGGGGATAAGATAAGCGCTGCATTCATAGAAACAATAGGAATTAGGTCCCTGTCCTAAGGAGCTTACAGTCTAAATGGGTAATAGGAGACAGACAACAAGGTATGAGGGTGTCAAGTGCTGACTTTGGCCAAAGGCAGTGCATGGTGCTAGTGCTCCAGAAGATAAGATTTCAGGGTAGACAAAGACAGAAGGGGATTGTTCAAGACATAGGGAGAGGGGTATGGAGTTCCATAGGTATGGAGAAGAAAGTGAGAAAGGTTTGAGACGGGAGAGGGCAGAGGGTATAGATGGTGCAACAAGAAGGGCGTTGTGTGCTGAGGGAAGGAGGCGGTCAGGAACATAAGAGGAGATGAGGGAAGAGCTGTAAGGAGGGGTAGCAGTGTGGAGAGCATTAAAGGTGAGAAGAAAGACTGATGCATTGCTGAATAGGGAGCCATGATAGATGTCTAAGAATTATATGAGCAGGTTCAGTTTTTGGGGAGAGTGTGGTGATTCGTGCAGCCGAGTTTAAAACAGATTGCATAGGGAAATGATGAGTAGCCGGTAGTCCAGTTAATGTCAATTGGCTTGTGCATAGCAATTGGAGCACAGAGCATAGATACATTAGTATAATGGATGACACAATAATAAAACCAACTTGTCTTAAAGGGATAGTAATACTTCGTTTTATCTTTATTTTATTTTGTAGGCATTAAAAAAACATGAAGAACGATATAAGTCTTATCTCTCAAACCTTTACGGTTTGAGAGATATTCACAAGCAATGTTTCTCCTCACTGACCAAAACGGTCAAGTCTGCCATCTAGCTGTCAGATTTGGAATCCGGTCCACGGACCGGCAGTGGCTCTACAGCAGAGCCGAGATCACGAGATATAAGAAGAACTACTTCATTTGAATAGTCTACAAAGTGTGGCTGGTTTGCAAGCACACTTTTTAGACCCTTCCAATGAAATAGCTATTTTTATATCTTGCGATCTCAGCTCTGCTGAAGAGCCAGCGGTTGATCTGCGGACCGGATTCCAAATCTGACAGCTAGATGGCAGACTTGACCGTATTGGTCAGTGAGGGGAAACTTTTCTTGTGAATATCTCTCAAACCATAAAGGTTTGAGAGATAAGACTTATATCGTTCTTCATGTTTTTTTAAATGCCTACAAAATAAAATAAAGATACTATCCCTTTAATGGCGAATAAAGCAGTCTACTCCATTACTCAGTACACTGAAAATTATGCAGGTTGGTGATCAGACATTATAAAATAAATCCCACAAATGTTTATGGTATTTTCTAGACTATAAGACACTAAGAGAAAGAGAAAAATAATAAAAGTTTGGATATTAGGAGATGAAGTGTAATCGTCATAAATATACTAATATTGTAGTATGTTCTTTTGTGAATGAGCTATTGTTTACTGTTTTTTAACTTATAACTCTTCATGCAGTAGTGAATAAAAATATAGATTTTAGACACTTCATGATAATACTTGAGGCTATCACAAAGGCATCTCCCATTCTTCAAACAAATTATACGATCAGAAATGTTGTTTTACTCAGTGTTATGTGCGTCATTTTCTGTTATTAGAATTTTAGAGTAAATGTGTTGGATTTTAATTAACAGACTAACAGTAATATGCACTTTCATCATTTTATTTCCTTTCCTTTTTGAGAAAAATATTAGCTTGGAAATGAAAATACATAACTCTAAAATCTAAAATACACAAGGAAAAGAGTAAAATCTAATTTTTATATAAAAAATTTGCATTTGTTTGTTTTGTACACATTTGTATCAGATAATTTTAGCACATCCTTAACCCCTTAAGGACTCTTGACGATCCTGGTTTGGGGAGCGATAAGGACGCAGGATCGTCATGGAATTCAGGGATCCCCGTGCAGCTTCACGCATTTCGGGGTTTCCTGAATCAGTTTCTAAAAAAAAAAAATATGGTCCGTGGTCCTTAAGTGTCGGCTGGGTGCGTGATCGGCCGGTCATTAAGGGGCCGGTTTTGTCTAAAAAAACGTTTTTTGCATTCAGAAGAGCTTAAAAAGCTGAGCTAAATGCAAAAAAAGTATCTCTCAAATCGCTATGGTTTAAGAGATACAGGTGTTTAAAGTTCGCTGTCTCCTACTGACAGCTGTAAAGCTGTCAGCGGGAGATTTGTGTCGGTCGACACAGAGGCGCTTGAGAAGTGCCGAGATTCGTTACTTTCACGGAATCCCTTCATTGGAATGGTCTAACATGTGTGTCTAGTGTTCAGGCACACGTTTTAGACCATTCCAATGAAGGGATTCGTGGTAAATAACGAGATTGCGGCACTTCTCAAGCGCCTCCGTGTCGACCGACACGAATCTCCTGCTGACAGCTTTACAGCTGTCAGCAGAAAACAGCGAACTTTAAACACCTGTATCTCTTAAACCATAGCGGTTTGAGAGATACGTTTTTTTTTGCATTTAGATCAGCTTTTTAAGCTCTTCTAAATGCAAAAAAACTTTTTTTTAGACATTACTAACACTTTAAGGTGAAATTGATCATTTTTGTGCATGTATACTAATAGAACTAAACTAATTTAAAGGAATAATAATGTTTCACAATAAAAGCAGCTGCTATTAATCTTCATAGTGTTTGGGCCGTGGAGATTGTTATTTCAATACTGTCAGAGCTGTGGTACAAGAGTAATTGAATGATAAAGTATCCCTCTCCTGCCCCTTTTACTGATGTACCACTGCTCACCTCAGAGCAGCAAGACTGTCTGGATGGATCACAGAGAGGGACAATCTTCAATGATCATAAGGAAAAGCCTGTCAAGGGGGGCAGGGTTTCCTCATGTTCACAGCAAGAAGATTGTCCCTTGCTGTGATCTGTCTGGTCCCAGGACCAGATTCCACATCTGTGGGGACGTGGCTTACACTAGGTAAAAGGGGCGGGAGGGGATACTTTATTATTCAATTACTCTTGAACTACAACTCTGACAACTGAAATGACACTCTCCATGGACCAAATATTCTGAATATTATTTGGAGCTGCTTTTTTGTGAAACATTGCTATCCCTTTAAACGTTATTTATTCTAATAGTAAAAATGGTGTTGAGTCTAAGATATCAACATATAACCTCAGAAAAAAGATGGTACTTCCCTGTTCAATATTTAAAAACTTTATGGAATAAAAAGAAAGTAAAACGATATTCACTTGGAGGCTGTGTATTGAAGTCTTGTGTTATAGCACTAAGGAAAATATACAGCAGTTCTAAAACAATTAACATTGTTCACAACATGATATTTTACATAGATATGTTTGAATGAATGAATTAATGAATATGCTTATTTATACAGCACTACAATTATACCCAGAGCTTTACAATCTAAGGGTTTAGACCAGTGGTTCTCAACTCCTGTTCTCAGGACCCACTAACAGGCGAGGACTTAGGGATTTCTCTGCTAGAGCACAGGTGTGGTGATCAGAGGCTCATTCACATTGATTAACTCACCTGTGCTCTAACAAGGAAATCATGTGATCAGAGGCTCATTCACATTGATTAACTCACCTGTACTCTAACAAGGAAATCATGTGATCAGAGGCTCATTCACATTGATTAACTCACCTGTGCTCTAACAAGGAAATCATCACATCCTGGCCTGTTAGTGGGTCCTGAGGACAGGAGTTGAGAACCACTGGTTTAGGCAATACAGGGTTACAAGTATTTTACAAAGTGGAACACTGGAAGTGAGGTCCAGCCAAAAGCTTACAATCTAGATTGGTAATGGGAGACTTAAAGAGTACATTAGGGTCAAGTGCAGAATACAGTGCTAGAGTTCTGTTCAGGATAGGGGACACATAAATAAAGTAAACAATTTATAAGAGCCTTACTTGTGCAAATCAGTACCTTCTAGCCTGTTGAAGTTTTGTTGAGGAGATGTAATTTTAAATGTGACTCGAAAACCACAAGAGAGGTGCACTGGTGCAGGCTGGGAGGTAGAGCATTCCACAGATAAGGAGCAAGGAGAGAAAAAGTTCTGATATGTGAGAGTGCTGTAGACATAAAAAGCAGAGAGAAGACATCACTGGCTGAATGTAAGTGGTGGGAAACCAGTGTGGAAATATATCAAGGGGTAGAGGATAGAAGGGTATTGAATGAGAGAGGCAATATTTTGTAAGATATCCGGAGATTGATAGGCAGTAGTGATAAGCGAGCACCCCAATGCTCGGGTGTTCGGGTGCTCTGACCGAGCACCCCCTGAGGCTCGAGTGCTCGGCCGAGCACCCGAGCCCCATTGAAGTCAATGGGAGGACTCGAGCATTACACCAGGCACCCCCTGCTCTGATGAGGGGAGGGTGCCTGGTCCATAGGAAAAGGGCAGAAAAGGATGGAAACACTACAGAAATGGTTCAGGGACAGCATAGGGAGGATGTCTGGATGCATCTTGGACTCCAACATCGCTGCTGGGAACGATCTTTCGCCCGTAGTACGCCATTTTTACAGACTGACCATAAAATACACAAAAAGGAAAATAAAAACGACTTTAGGCGAAAAACTGTTACCAAACAATATTTGCTGTATATTTACTTGTATATCATCTGCAAATTCTCCCAAAAATTTCCTTGATTTTCTGAAGTGAGGCCATGATTAAGAGGGAAACGTGCGCAGAGGCAAATTCTCCCAAAAATTTCCTTGATTTTCAGAACTGAGGCCATGATTAAGAGGGAAACGTGCGCAGAGGCAAATTATCCCAAAAATTTCCTTGATTTTCTGAACTGGGGCCATGATTAAGAGGGAAACGTGCGCAGAGGCAAATTATCCCAAAAATTTCCTTGATTTTCTGAACTGGGGCCATGATTAAGAGGGAAACGTGCGCAGAGGCAAATTATCCCAAAAATTTCCTTGATTTTCTGAACTGGGGCCATGATTAAGAGGGAAACGTGCGCAGAGGCAAATTCTCCCAAAAATTTCCTTGATTTTATTGAACTGAGGCCATGATTAAGAGGGAAACGTGCGCTGAGCTGACCATCTAAAACATTATGGGTGAGGGTCTGCTGCAGAGCTGACCATCCTAAACATTATATGCGAAGGCCCGCTAGTGAGCTGACACTATAAAACATTATATGAGAAGGCCCGCTAGAGAGCTGACCCAATAAAACATTATATGAGAAGGCCCGCTGGTGAGCTGACCTATATAAAAATTGTCAAACAGGGCCCGCTGGTGAGCTGGCCCTATATAAAAATTATATCACAGGGCCCGCTGGTGAGCTGGCCCTATATAAAAATTATATCACAGGGCCCGCTGGTGAGCTGGCCCTATATAAAAATTATATCCCAGGGCATATGGAAGAGGAGGAGGAGGATGAGAAGATTAAGAGTCAACCATATACCCGTTTTTTGGGTGGAAGGGGTGAATGGGAATACAGAGTATTCCCATCATTGTAAATAACATATATAAAGTGAGTTTATGTTCCCCCGGGGCTTTCCTCCAGTGGAGTGGAGAAGTCAGGGGAAATCCAGGCCTTGTTCATTTTTATAAGTGTCAACCTATCAGCATTGTCGGTGGAAAGGCGGATACGCTTATCTGTTATGATGCCACCAGCAGCACTAAATACCCGCTCAGACAGAACGCTGGCGGCAGGGCAGGCCAGCACCTCCAAGGCGTAGAGTGCCAGTTCATACCACGTGTCCAGCTTGGACACCCAGTAGTTGTAAGGCACAGAGGGATCATTGAGGACGCTGACACGGTCTGCTACGTACTCCTTCACCATCTTCCAAAACTTTTCCCTCCTTGTGACACTAGGCTGCGCATCAGGGTGAGGGTGCTGGCGGGGTGTCATGAAGGTGTCCCACGCCTTGGAGAGTGTTGCCCTGCCTTTCTCGGAACTGCTGTGTGCTCCCCTTTCCTCCCCTTCTCGGTTGGCCAAGGTAGCACGTACTCTGCCGCCAGCGTTGTCAGATGGAAAATTTTGGAGCAATTTTTCAACAAGAACCTTCTGGTATTGCACCATTTTGCTTGTCCTCTCCACCGGAGGAATGAGAGATGAGAAATTCTCTTTGTAGCGGGGGTCCAGAAGGGTGAACACCCAGTAATCCGTGTTGTTTAAAATGCGTATAACGCGTGGGTCACGGGAAAGGCAGCCTAACATAAAGTCAGCCATGTGTGCCAGAGTACCAACAGTCAAGATTTCGCTGTCCTCACCAGGAGGATGACTCTCAATATCCTCATCCTCTTCCTCCTCTTCTGTCCACCCACGCTGAAGAGATGGAACTAAAGTTCCATGGCTACCCTCTGTAGCAGAGGCAACCGTGTCTTCCTCCTCCTCCTCCTCCTCCGCCTCCTCCAATTGTCGCTGAGAAGACGAAGTGAGGGTGCTCTGGCTATCACCTTGTGTAAGCTCTTCCTCCCCCATTTCCACCTCTTCCACATGCAAAGCGTCGGTTTTAATTGTGAGCAGCGAGCGTTTCAGTAGACACAGAAGTGGGATGGTTACACTGATAATAGCGTTATCGCCGCTCACCATCTGTGTCGATTCCTCCAAATTGCGTAAAACCTCGCAGAGGTCTGACATCCATTCCCACTCCTCACTTCTGATTACAGGAAGTTGAACGGAGAGGCGACGACCGTGTAACAGCTGGTACTCCACTACTGCCCTCTGCTGCTCACAAAGCCGGGCCAACATGTGGAAGGTGGAGTTCCAGCGCGTGCTCACGTCACACAGCAGCCGGTGAGCTGGCAATTGTAAGCGCTGCTGCAGCTTCAACAGGCCGGCCGAAGCTGTAGATGACTTACGGAAATGTGCACACACGCGGCGCACCTTGGTCAAGAGATCATGCACATTGGGGTAGGTTTTTAGAAATCGCTGCACCACTAAATTAAATACATGCGCTAGGCATGGTACGTGTGTGAGCTTGCCGAGCTCCAAAGCCGCCACCAAGTTACGCCCATTATCACACACAACCATGCCTGGTTGCAGGTTGAGTGGCGAGAGCCACTGCTCGGTCTGGTGACTAATCCCCTGCAACAGCTCTGAGGCCGTGTGCTGTTTGTCCCCAAGGCAGATCAGCTTCAGCACGGTCTGTTGACGCTTCCCCACTGCAGTGCTACACTGCTTCCAGCTACTGGCTGATGGGGGAGTGGCGCTGCGTGTAGAGAATTCGGAGGTGGAAACGGAGGAGGAGGAGCCAATAACGTAGGTGCTGGCGGAAACCCTGATGGAGGTAGGGCCCGCAATCCTCGGCGTGGGTAGCACCCGTGCCATCCCAGGGTCCGAGTCGCTCCCAGCCTCCACGACATTCACCCAGTGTGCCGTCAGGGAAATGTAGCGTCCCTGGCCACAAGCACTTGTCCATGTGTCAGTCGTTAAGTGGACCTTCCCAGTAACTGCGTTGGTCAGGGCACGGGTGATGTTACGGGACACATGGTGGTGTAATGCGGGGATGGCACACCGGGAAAAGTAGTGGCGGCTGGGGACCGCGTACCGAGGGACAGCTGCTGCCATCAGGCTGCGGAAGGACTCAGTGTCCACAAGCCTAAATGGCAGCATTTCGATGGCCAGTAATTTGGAAAGGTGTGAGGTTAGTGCTATGGCCTGTGGGTGGGTACTTTCTCTTGCGCTCAAATGCCTGGGGTAACGACATTTGGACGCTGTGCTGGGACAGGGAAGTGGATGTGGTCGCTAATGGTGCTTCAGATGCTACAGGTGCAGGGCGGGAGGTATGCGGGCCTGCACCTTCGACAGGCGATTGGCCGGCACCGAAAACAGGGGAAGAGGAGGCAGTGGTGTGGCCTGCAGACACAGATGGGCGATCCAGGCGTTCCTCCCACTTACTACGGTGCTTGGATGCCATGTGTCGGATCATGCTGGTGGTGGTGAGGTTTCTAGTGTTCATGCCTCGGCTCATTCTGGTGTGGCACAGGTTGCAAACTACAATTCTTTTGTCGTCCGCACTTTCCTTAAAAAAACGCCATACCGCGGAACACCTACCCTTTGGCAAGGTAGATTTACGCAAGGGGGTGCTCCGTGGAACATTTGCGGGCCGGTTTGGTGCGGTCCGCCTTCTTTCTGTAGCCACACCACTGCCTCTTCCAGCCTGTTGCGGTGCTGCAGATGGCTCACCCTCAGGACTGCTGTCATCGCTCGGCTCTACACCTTCCCAGGTGGGGTCAGTCACCTCATCGTCCACCAAGTCCTCCTCCACTTCCTCACTCTGATCATCCTCCTCATGTCTTGATCCCACCACATACTCAGTCATTGACAACTGTATAACATTCTCCTCAACAAGGTCTTGAGATGGAAATAGTGGTTGATTTAATGGCAACTGTGTCTCATCATCATCATCATCATCCACTACTTCTTTTGACCTTAAATGCCGTTCACATCTGTCATCTTCTTGTGATTGGGTAGCCTCTAGAGGTTGTGAATCAGGGCACAAGATGTCATGTTCCTCTGCAAGCGTGCTTGGAGAGAGGGTCAAATGAAGGATTGGTGATGAGACGAGCTCCTCACTATATCCCAGTGTGGGATCACTTCTTTGACCAGACCGTGTATGGTGGGAGGAAGGATGATCAGAGTGAGGATTATGTTGACCAGACTCTTGGCTACTGAGAGTGGACTTGGTGGAAGACAGGGTGGTGCTTAACCGACTGGAAGCAGTATCAGCTGTCATCCAACCGACCACCTGTTCGCAGTGGTCGGACCTCGAGAGTGATGTCCTGCGACGCCCTGTAAAATTAGACATGAAGCTAGGTATGGTGGATGTCTTTCTTTCTTGTGCTCTGGCACCAGGCACAGTTTCTACGCGTCCTGACCCGCGCCCTGAACTATCAGGATCACGTCCACTTCCCCGTCCCTTTTTACCCGCCTTCTTCATCTTACACGGAATATGTGACTTTAATATTTGAGTTTGAAAACTTAACAGTATTTCTTCCTATTCTGCAACTGTGCAGAGTACACAGAATAGGCTGCTAAACTGCGGTGACACACACTGAATGGAATAAGTGACTTTAATATTTGAGTTTGAAAACTTAACAGTATTTCTTCCTATTCTGCAACTGTGCAGAGTACACAGAATAGGCTGCTAAACGGCGGTGACACACACTGAATGGAATAAGTGACTTTAATATTTGAGTTTGAAAACTTAACAGTATTTCTTCCTATTCTGCAACTGTGCAGAGTACACAGAATAGGCTGCTAAACTGCGGTGACGAACACAGAATGGAATATGTGACTTTAATATTTGAGTTTGAAAACTTAACAGTATTTCGTACTATTCTGCAACTGTGCAGAGTACACAGAATAGGCTGCTAAACTGCGGTGACACACACTGAATGGAAAATGTGACTTTAATATTTGAGTTTGAAAACTTAACAGTATTTCTTCCTATTCTGCAACTGTGCAGAGTACACAGAATAGGCTGCTAAACTGCGGTGACACACACTGAATGGAAAATGTGACTTTAATATTTGAGTTTGAAAACTTAACAGTATTTCTTCCTATTCTGCAACTGTGCAGAGTACACAGAATAGGCTGCTAAACTGCGGTGACACACACTGAATGGAATAAGTGACTTTAATATTTGAGTTTGAAAACTTAACAGTATTTCTTCCTATTCTGCAACTCTGCACAGTACACAGAATGTGCTGCTAAACTGCGGCGAAGCACACTGAATGGAATATGTGACTTTGATATTTTAGTTTGAAGACTTAACAGTATTTCTTCCTATTCTGCAACTCTGCACAGTACACAGAATGTGCTGCTACACTGCGGCGAAGCACACTGAATGGAATATGTGACTTTGATATTTTAGTTTGAAGACTTAACAGTATTTCTTCCTATTCTGCAACTCTGCACAGTACACAGAATGTGCTGCTACACTGCGGCGAAGCACACTGAATGGAATAAGTGACTTTAATATTTGAGTTTGAAAACTTAACAGTATTTCTTCCTATTCTGCAACTGTGCAGAGTACACAGAATAGGCTGCTAAACTGCGGTGACACACACTGAATGGAATAAGTGACTTTAATATTTGAGTTTGAAAACTTAACAGTATTTCTTCCTATTCTGCAACTGTGCAGAGTACACAGAATAGGCTGCTAAACGGCGGTGACACACACTGAATGGAATATGTGACTTTAATATTTGAGTTTGAAAACTTAACAGTATTTCTTCCTATTCTGCAACTGTGCAGAGTACACAGAATAGGCTGCTAAACTGCGGTGACGAACACAGAATGGAATATGTGACTTTAATATTTGAGTTTGAAAACTTAACAGTATTTCTTACTATTCTGCAACTGTGCAGAGTACACAGAATAGGCTGCTAAACTGCGGTGACACACACTGAATGGAAAATGTGACTTTAATATTTGAGTTTGAAAACTTAACAGTATTTCTTCCTATTCTGCAACTGTGCAGAGTACACAGAATAGGCTGCTAAACTGCGGTGACACACACTGAATGGAAAATGTGACTTTAATATTTGAGTTTGAAAACTTAACAGTATTTCTTCCTATTCTGCAACTGTGCAGAGTACACAGAATAGGCTGCTAAACTGCGGTGACACACACTGAATGGAAAATGTGACTTTAATATTTGAGTTTGAAAACTTAACAGTATTTCTTCCTATTCTGCAACTGTGCAGAGTACACAGAATAGGCTGCTAAACTGCGGTGACACACACTGAATGGAAAATGTGACTTTAATATTTGAGTTTGAAAACTTAACAGTATTTCTTCCTATTCTGCAACTGTGCAGAGTACACAGAATAGGCTGCTAAACTGCGGTGACACACACTGAATGGAATAAGTGACTTTAATATTTGAGTTTGAAAACTTAACAGTATTTCTTCCTATTCTGCAACTCTGCACAGTACACAGAATGTGCTGCTAAACTGCGGCGAAGCACACTGAATGGAATATGTGACTTTGATATTTTAGTTTGAAGACTTAACAGTATTTCTTCCTATTCTGCAACTCTGCACAGTACACAGAATGTGCTGCTACACTGCGGCGAAGCACACTGAATGGAATATGTGACTTTGATATTTTAGTTTGAAGACTTAACAGTATTTCTTCCTATTCTGCAACTCTGCACAGTACACAGAATGTGCTGCTACACTGCGGCGAAGCACACTGAATGGAATATGTGACTTTGATATTTTAGTTTGAAGACTTAACAGTATTTCTTCCTATTCTGCAACTCTGCACAGTACACAGAATGTGCTGCTACACTGCGGCGAAGCACACTGAATGGAATATGTGACTTTGATATTTTAGTTTGAAGACTTAACAGTATTTCTTCCTATTCTTCAACTCTGCACAGTACACAGAATGTGCTGCTAAACTGCGGCGACGCACACTGAATGGAATATGTGACTTTGATATTTTAGTTTGAAGACTTAACAGAATGTGCTCTAATCTGCAACTTTGCACACTAAACAGAATGTGCTCTAATCTGCAACTTTGCACACTAAACAGAATGTGCTCTAATCTGCAACTTTGCACAATAAACAGAATGTGCTCTAATCTGCAACTGTGCACACTAAACAGAATGTGCTCTAATCTGCAACTTTGCACACTAAACAGAATATATATATATATTTTTTTTTTTTTTTTCCCCCCACACAAAATAACCTGCTGCCCCCACACACAGTAGTCCTAAAAAGGACTTTTTGTTCTTTTTTTTCACAATTTTGCTTTTTTTCCTCCCTACACTGACTTTCCCTTCCTATCCTCAGCTCTCCCTGGCTAAGACTGAGCCGAACTCGATGGTCAGGTGCTATACAGCACCCGACCACGGGTTCTGGCCAGCCAATCAGTGTAATGCCAGCAGCCAACATGGCTGCTGGCATTACACCGATGTCAGAGCCTCCCTGCACGTTTATTGGCTGCGCAGCAGCCGCAAAACGTGCGGGGAGGAGACCCGAACATGGCGGGCGAGCACATGCGGTACTCGTACGAGTACCGCCATGTGCCGAGCAGAGCGATGCTCGAGCCGATCCGAGCATCGGCCGAGCATGCTCGCTCAACACTAATAGGCAGCCTTTGGAGAGATTTGAGGAGGTGGGGAGCAGGGACAAACCTAGGTGAAAGTAAAATAATTCATGCTGCAGCATTCTATATGGATTAAGTATATGCGGTTGGGAGGAAGGAAGGCCAGAGAGAAGAAGGTTGCAGTAGTCCTGTGGGATAGGATGAGTGCTTGTGTGAGATATTTAGCTGTGGAGGAGCACAGGAAGTGATGGATTTTTGATATGTTATGCAAACAAGAAAAAGTAGCAGGATTTAGTGATGGCGTTAATATGAGGCAAGAATGAGAGAGCAGTGTCATGGTGCTTCTGATACTGGATTTATGATAGCACCATTTATTGTCACCATGAAGGACACTATTGTGGCAGGCCTAGGTGGGAAGAGGATTAGCTCCATTTTAGACACATTGAGCTTGAGGTGCCTATAAGCCATCCAGTCTTAGATAGCCAAGAGTCAATCTATGACTTTAGATTGAATATCAGAAGTCAGTCGGGGTGCAGAAAATTAAGGCTGGTTGTCTTCTGCAAAGAGGTGATATTTCAGTCCAAATTAGTTAATAAGATCACCAAGTGTTATTGTATAAAACGAGAACAGAAGCGGTGTTTGAATACAACACCAACGGACAGGTGGACAGCAGAGGATGAAGAGGTGGCTGTGGAGACACTGAGGAATCGGTCAGTTAGATAACTTTTGTAGCTTCACAGTAATGAAACGGGGAAAAAGGACAAATGAACGTTCCCACCCCTCCTCCGCTGGTTCTCCACTCTTCAAACCTCCTCCGCTGATTCACCACCATCTCAGCCCTCCTCCACCAGTTTGCTACTCTTCCACCCCTCACATGCCCCTTTCACCCCCAAGGGGGAAGGGTGGCAGAATGGGGAACCAGCAGAGGAAGGGCGGCAGAATGGTGAACCGGTGGAGGAAGGGTGTGAAAGTTCATTTGTCCTCTTTCTCAATTTCGTTACTGTGAAGCTGAAAAACATGTAATGCATTGGATACATCTCTACCAGCCAAGGGGTTAAATTCAATTTTTTTTAGAATAATGTGTGTGCACTACAAATATGTTTAAAAACAAAAAAAGACATAGAGCTTTTCTAACTCTTTGAGTGTCACAGGGGTGTGCAATACACATCCCTATGGAATGCAAACGGTTAAGGGAGTGATGCTGTTTGTGGTGCTGATAGGAACTGGCATTTGGGATTGGGAGCAGTATGGCAGTGCTTGTCAGATTTGTATTAATTGTCAAATAAATACAGCTAATTATGTAATAAATTATTGATGTAAATAAAAACTGAGCACGCTAAATACAGTGTATATATATATATATATATATATATATATATATATATATGTAAACATACATACACACATAATAACTTAGTTGATGAGGCTGAAAAAAGACATGTTTCCATCAAGTTCAACCAATGACATATCACCCCTGTTGATCTAGAAGAAGGCAAAAAAAAACTTGATTGAACCCATTTCCAATTAAGCCCCAAGTAGGTAAAACAAATCCTTCCTGACTCCAAATAACAGTCAGATATTTCCTGGATCAACATCCTATCTGCTTTGAAGTCGACTGTCATAATGCTCAATAATGTTCTGTGCTAGATAGGTATCCATTACTTTTTTGAAAGCAGTTACAATATCTTCAAGCACAGCATCTGAGGCAAAGAATTCCATAACTTGACTGCCCTTACTGTAAAAAAACCCTGTCTTTGTTTTCATGGAAATAACCTTTCCTCTAGTCTTAATGGATGACCTCTTGTTCTTTGCTCTGCTCTTTGAGTAAATAGTTCATTGGAGTGTTCTTTCTATTGACCTTGAATATATGTGTAAATGGCAATCATATCACCCCTTAGACCTCTCTTCCTTAATGTAAACAAACCCAGTTAGCCTCTCTTTAATAATGTATTTTTTAAGAACTGATGCTGTGAAGTCTATTGTCTATAAGTACTCCTAAATATTTCTCTAATGAAGATTCCCCAAATCGTTTCCCATTTAGTGTATATGTAGTGTGCTTGTTTCTACAGCCCAAATGTATAACCTTATATTTATCTGCCACTTTTCCACACATTCACTCAGTTTATCCAAATCTTTCTGAAGAGAAAAAAATATCCTGCTGTATATGTACTTCCTTAATGTAATCAGCAAAGATTGAGACATTACTTTCAATAGACATGTCTAGATAATTAATAAACAAATTAAAAAAGCACTGGGCCCAGGATTGAACCCCTTGGCACCCCACTTGCAAATTTAAACCAACCTGAACATTTCCATTTTCAACAATTCTCTGTCATCTATCATTTAACCAGTTCTCTATCCATGTACAGATATCACCCCCAAACAGAAGCCTTTTAATTTATGCAGTAACCTATTGTGAGGCACTGTATCAAAGGCTTTTGCAAAATTCAATTATACTGCATGAATAGCAAAACTCTTGTCCAGATTACTACTTACTCTTTTGTAAAATGCAAGCAGATTGGTGTGACATGATCTACTCTTCATAAAACCTTGCTGGATACTATTAATAATATTGTTAGCCATCCCATAGTCTCACTGTCAGTTAGCAACCCTTCTAATATCTTATCCCCTATGGAAGTCATGCTCACAGTTGCATAATTTCCTAGGTCAGATCTTGCCCACTCTTTGAAGAATGGTACTCCACCAGCTTTCCTCCATTCACAGGAGGATGGAGGAAACCTGATAATTTATCATTCAATTACTCTTGAACTACAACTCTGACAGTATTGAAATAACACTGTCCATGGCCCAAATACTATGAAGATTAATCTGAGCTGTTTTTTTGTGAAACACTATTATCCCATTAAGTCAGTAATTTGGTTAGGAAGGTACAGATACCTTGAGGACTAACTGGTTCTCCTGTTGCTTGGACAAACCAGGAGAGGGCTTCCTGAATCTATGTTTTGGAGAACTTTATTGGTACATTTTTCTTAGGGCCGTCTGTTATTAAAAGTTCCCAGACATGGACTTGAGACAAGATGGTTCCCAGTATGGGGGTTTGTTTTTATTAGGTAGTGTTTCCGTTCCTAGAAAACATTATTACAAAAATCACATTTCCATGAGCTTATTTAAGAGGCAATAACACAACATGCAAGTAAACATCTTGCAGTAAGGTATTATTATCTGTAAACTGGATAAATGGGACTTGTCTGTGGCATTTTCCACAAACCCATTATTAACTGTTTTAACTAATTAGTACAAACAGAACATGCAGCCTGTAGCTATAGAAAACCTGAAAACCAGGCCTGGATTTTATTTTACTTCACTGAATTGGATCCATATTGCAGATTATTCCTGGCGACCTCACAATGCCTGGGAGTCTTCTCGTTCCAACCTCATGGAGTTCCACTAAGGTCTGTGGTGGCAGTGTCCAAATTATGAAATTTGCATCATAAAGTGGGTGGAGCTTGATTGGATTGGAAGGGATGAGGGAGAGGGAGAGTTTTTTAAAATGGGCTGAGCGTGTGAAGAAAAGGTCAGAGAGTGACTAGATGTAGCACTGAAGTGGGTGGAGTTACAAAAAAACTCAGTGAGCCCTAATAATCAGACTCTGTCCTCGAAGACATGGTAACTAAAGGAGCAGAAACTTTATTATGAAAACCAATATGTTATAGAGCTTTTCCTGTTGAGTAATCAAGGTCACTCCCACCACTGTCAGTTGTTTTATTCAAAACATATAACAGTTCAGATAATCAGGAAGTTAATTTACTGTGCAGGTACTTCCTGATAGTTCTAACTGACAGGAAGTGATTCAGCAGTTTCTGTCATATTTTATAGAGAACTGTAAGTCACTGACTTTCCTCTTCATTAGAATGTGACAGAAAAACTAATTGGAATTTGACCACTAGAGGGCACTGCTAATGTAAACAAACATTGGTTTAAACTGTAATAACTCTGGAAATATGCATCTCTCAGCAGTGGGAGTACCCTTATTTTACTCAACAGGAAACGCCCTACAATATATATTTTTTCATAAAAAAAAGTATCCTGCTCCTTTAAGTATAAAACCCATAGCCTCCAGATCTGATTCTGAGAGTTCCAAAGTATGAACCTCACATTATGGCAACAATAGGCAAAAGACAACTGGAGACATTTTCAAGCCACCAACTGCTCCACAGGACAAAATTCAACATCATCAAAATTCTCATTGATTTAAATATAACTTTTTAACCCCTTGAATGCCAGAGAGATCTCCAACACATTCCTTTGTCCCCATTTAAATAAGGATTCAGATTTTTCAACAAATTTGCAACTCTCATTTGCAACCAACACTTTACTAAAATCCAGACATTATAAGGTAATTTAAACATGCATATTAGTTGTTAATGTGATTCTGGGGGATTAACTCCTTTACAGTTAACACATTCGTATTTTTGCTAAATTCTATATCAGTGTTTCTCAACATTAGTCCTGTTCAAGATCAACATAAGTGCAGGTTTTCAAGATCTCCTTGCATGTTAATAGATGGGTAATCGGTGGCTCAGTCATTGTGATTTCGTCACCTGTGCTAATCAGGGAGATCCTTAAAGGAGCTGTAAACTTATTTTTTATGAAAATCTATATGTTATCAAGCTTTTCCTGCTGAGTAAAACAAGGGTAGTCCCACCACTGTCAGTTATTTTATTCAAAATGTATAATAGTTCAAATAACCAGGAAGTGAATTTACTGTGCGTTTACTTGTTGATAGTTCTGACAAGAAGTGACTTTCACATTTTATGCTGAACTGTATGCCACTGACTTTCCTCTCCATTAGAATGTAACAAAATAACTAACTGGAATTTGACCAATAGAGGGCACTACTAATGTAAAATGAAACAAGGATTTAAACTGTAATAACTCTGGAAATATACATCTCTCAGCATTAGGACTGCCTTTATTTTACTCAGCGGGAAATGCCTAACAATATATATATTTTCATAAAAAAAGTTTACTGGTCCTTTAAAACCTGTAGAAGAAGTCAGAGATGCTCAACTAGAGCCTGACCTGCTGGTGTGCCACTGGGACTAGAGCTGAGAATCACTGGTCAGTATTGAATCTTTTAGATATATCAGTGCATGAAATCTGGTATACAAAGGGATTAAGGGCGGAATACAAGAAAGAGGAGTATTAGCTACCTTTCGAAAGCCATAAATTTAGGTGCTATTTACGATTGTTCACGTTTTTCTTCAAGAATCATACTGACCCATGATGCTGTATAGCACATGCTCATAAATTAACGGCAAAGTTACTCAGTGCCACGCCTGATGGTTTTCTGTTTTTTTTAACCGTTCCATCTTTGTCTCTTCTGGTCTCCTCCTCTCATTTCCTATTGGTGAGGTCTAGTTTGTATGATTCTCAGACAGTACTATCACTGTCCGATTATTCGAGTTTGTTGCATGATCAGATTTTGTTGAAGTTCGACCTTGGCTTGTATATTCTTTGGATAGTCTTCCTGGTTCTTTATTCCTTGGCTTACGTTTGCTGACTATGGGTTCTGTTAATCTCTGATACCCCTTACACCCTGGGCCGGATTTACATCTCAGGCACCCCTAGGCACAACCACCTCTGGCGCCCCTAGCCCCGCCTTTGCCCCACTCCGAAGCACACCTCTCACTTAGCCACACCCCTCCATTAACCACACCCAAACTATTATTACCAGTGTAAGGGAAAGGCTCCATTATTACTAATGTAAGGGAATGGCACCATTATTACCAGTGTAAAGGAAAGACACCATTATTATTAATGTAAGGGAATGGCACCATTATTACTAATGTAAGGGAAAGGTACCATTATTACCAGTGTAAAGGAAAGACACCATTATTACTAATGTAAGTGAATGGCACCATTATTACTAATGTAAGGGAAAGGTACCATTATTACTAATGTAAGGGAATGGCATTATTATTTCCAGTGTAAGTGAACTGAACCATGAAACAGATAATAAATGTAGTTGTGTGCAACACACATACCGGCCTGATGCTGAACTGCAGGCTGTTGGGGAGGCTACTGCATGCCGCTCCTCCTGTCACCCTTCCAGTAACAACTGCAGACCTGCTCTCTTGATTGCACCCGCGGCCCGCCTCTGAACCAACTCCTTCACACTTTGCCGAGTCAGACTCCAACTATAGTGTAGGCCGCTTCCTGTGGCTATTATGTTGTTAAGTGTAGCTTGCGCGGCACCGACTACCTGACGTCCGTGCATCGGCAGCATCACAGGAGGTCCTGAGGTGGTGACCAATGACAGCAGAGGCACGGCACGCAGGTGCAGCCGGGTCACATGAAGCGGCCCCAGCGGCACAGGCACAGAGCAATGCTGACAAGGTAACACAGTTGTCAGCAAGCGCCCTCGAGTCGAGGGCATAGGCGCACACCACCAGAATGGCACAGCAGTCAGCATTATGCATTGTGGGCGTGACAATGGCATTGCCAGGCGCCCCTGAAAATCGGGCGCCCTAGGCAAGTGCCTTGTCTGCCTATTGGCAAATCCGGGCCTGCTTACACCAGCTCCTGGTGACCTTGGCTTGTTTTGACTATTCTGCTGCTAGGCTCCTTACATCGACAGGTACATTTGTATCTTGGGACTTCAGGCCTGGGAGGTATATTGAACTCACTATTATATCTGTGTTCCCTGATCACTTTCCGACCCAAGCTACTGTCGCTACCTGTTGTACTTACCTGCTCACAGGTTATCTTCGACCTGGGTATCTGCGTCCATCTTTGTGGCCTCTGACTGACTCTGCTTGACAGTTTGTTTCCACTGCAGAGCAAGTCGAAGACGACAGTGTCGCATCTCTCAGTGGTCCCATCTCTCTGAGTTGTGGGGTATCCGACTGTAGCAGGTTTCCGGGCCTCGGTGTCAGAGTTTGCAGGGGTGAGTCATTATTATCCTCCCAGTCGATCAGTCCTGCCGCCGACGCAGTCATGAACTGTAGAGACTGCCCAAAAGCACAGAATGCTCCCAGCACAGAGTTCCCAGCACAGAACTCCCAGCATTCTGTGCGTTTGGGCAGTCTCTACTGCGCATGACAACTTCTGACAAACATCCTAGCAAATTATTATATAGGATACCAGGGAACGAGAAATGGTAGAAGAGTCTCAAAAAGTAACAAGGAAAACAATACCATTAACAGATACTGGGTTCATACAAAAAGAGGTCAAGGTTAGACTGGACAAAATTAAGACTCAGAAAGCAACTGACCTGATAGTATAGATCCAAGGGTTCTTCATGAACTCAGGGCAGTGTTATCAAGTCCTCTCTTGAGCTTGCAACACCAGCACTGGGAAGGAGAGATGTCTGGGGTGATCAGGACACACAGGACTATGTTTATAATATTGATTCTGTATTCTATGTCTGAATAGGAGAGATTTACTAGTGAAAGACTGACATTTAATATACATTTATTTTATTTTTATTTTAATTGCACTTTAAAGTAAGTAAACTTTTTAAAGAGATAGTAATGTCTTCTAAAAATGTTGTATTGTAGCTATTGAAAATAAACTAAATGATCCTAGTCCCATCTCTCAAACCTTTATGGTTTAAGAGATAGAACTTTTTAAAGTTCTCCGGTCACTGGTGTCGTCTGTAAAGCTGACAGCAGGAGAGCTGTGTCAGCCAACTTAAGGTGGCTCTTCAGCAGAGACGAAATAGCGATATTTAAAAAGAACTACTGTATAATACGCACAATTTTACCGCACTTCATCTTATGTGAAGTGGGGGGGTGCGTATTATACACTAAAGTTTTTTGGGGGATTTAATTTGTAATGCAGGCGATCCCTTCCCTCCCTCCCCCGGGTCTATCCGCTGTCATAATGATGCTTACTGTGCTCCACTGAGGTCCCTGCTGTACTGTAGGCAAAACAAGAGAAGCTTAAAATAAACTTCCTCTGGGCAAATCTTCAATGCCGGCTGCATGCTTGCGCTACGATTGGCTGGAGGCGGAAGGTCCTGAAAGCCCATTGATGGGAAGCAGATGGCCAGCAAATTCAAGCCTGCCGCCGACATTGAAGATTTGCCCAGAGGAAGTTTATTTTAAGCTTCTCTTCTTTTGCCTACAGTACAGCAGGGACCTCAGGGGAGCACAGTAAGCATCATTATGACAGCGGATAGCGCCGGGGGAGGGAGGGAAGGGATCGCCAGTGTTACAATTTTTTTTTAGCAAGGGGGAAAACAAGGGTGCGTATTATACATAGGCACTCTTGTTTTCCCCTAAATCTTGGGTATAATATACACCTGCGTATTATATACAGGTGCGTATTATACCTGAGATTTTACGGTACTTAATTGGAACGGTCTACAAAGCGTGCTTGCAAGCCAGGCACACTTTGTAGACCATTCCAATGAAGTATTTATTTTTAGATTTCGGTATCTAGGCTCTGCTGAAAAGCCGCCTGCCTGTCCCCAGACCAGGATCTCCTGCAGTCAGATTACAGTTGACGTCAGGAAGTTTATTTTTTTAATAGCTACAATACAATACAAGGTTTTTAGAAGACATTACTATCCCTTTAATGAAAATATATATATATATATATATTGTAATTCAGGGATACTTCCTGGGAGATTTCTCTAAAAAGTTTTTTTTTTTTTTAACTAAGCCACAATTTTTTATTATGGTTAGGAGGTGGTGCTGTTCCTATCACTTACTATGGAGAGGTGTAGTCACTAACTCAACCACTCCCATAGCCACTTCACAGCTAAGGACGTGATGGACCACATCCTCAGTATACCCTCTAAAACTGCTAAGGACGGAACCCACCATGTCCCCTGCAGAGGGACAAAGAAGAGGTTAATTTTGTGTGTCTAGGGCTTACCATCTTTGAAGTCTCCAGTGCCCTGTTGCAGTCCACCTGTCATTGCTTGTCAATGATATCATCAGCTCGAGAATGGTGATGTCGTTAGCATGAAGGTGTCCCATTGGATCATCAGGGATTCAGGGTACTGCAGTAGGGAAGTGAGAGAGGCATTTTGGCAGCCTTTCTCTTGCCCCCCACCGACTGCAATTTTTAGGTAGTACCCTTGTTTGAAACAGGGGCTTCCCTTCCTTCTAACAATGGTGTGTATTATTTTAGTAACATTAAAATAGAATTTGTGTGTTATGTGATCAAAAGTCTGTCTAAAGTCCAAGAATGAAATTGCTAGCTTCTGATTACAGTGTTTCGAAAATCTGACTACCTTTTGGCGTCAGGAAGGACATTTTTTTACCCACTTGGGGATTAATGGAAATGGCTTCAATGGGTTCCTTCCTCTGGATCAACAGGGGTGATTTGACAGGATCTTAACTTGATGGATGCATGTCTTTTTTCAGCCTATCAACTATGTTACTATATTACCGTATACAATCTTGCACCATATTAAGAATAAGGTGAATTGTTATGTTGAGGACTGCACACACCTAATTGATTTTAATAATCAGTGTCTTTAAAGGATATTTGTATTCTTTTATTTAAAGGACCATCTAAAATGGTTTACTGTTCTTTTAAGCCCTTGAAAACCAGAGAAATGTGCTCAATACACTGACAAGTAAGGTATTGCCTTCGCCTCTGGTCATCAAGGAGATAAAACCTGTACTGTTTAGTGTATTTGAGGAACAGGGTAGAGAAACTCTGCTTTACAGTCAACCCTTTGAGTGCCAGAGGGGTAAGCAATGCATTGCTCTGCAATGCGTTGCGTACCCCTCCGACACTCAAAGGATTATAGAGAACATGAAACCAATATTATGAAAGTTATTAAATTGTAGGGCTTTTTCTGCTGAGAAAAACAAGAGTAAATCTTTATAGAGATGTTTCAGTCAAATGTTATTATAAAAAAATATATTTTTGAGAGAGTGTGTGTTCAAGGTAGTTTGCAGCCAGGTGGCGCTGTTGCTATTACTGTCTGTGAAGAGCTGAGTGTCACGGACACGATCTTTCCATATATGGCAGCAGCACAGTGTCATCTGGCAACAGAACATATTGAACTCAAGTTATCAGAAAACTGAAAGTTATCTCTGTAATAACTTTAAAACAAGCATCTACCAGGAGTAGCATTGTTTTACTCAGCAGGAAAAGTCTTTCAACACACACACACACATACACACACAAATATTTGTATATACTGTATATAACATCAGGGTTTTGCTGGTCTTTTAATAATTGTCAAAATGTTTTCATAGCCATATAGTCTTGCTAATTGTGTCAAAAAGGAAACTATGTATTAGATGTGGACAGCTATTTAATCCCATTTTTTATCTCATTTGCCAAGCAGTGAGTCTTCAGTATCTGTGAAGCAAATCAGGATTTCAGTGTCATCCTCTGGAGAGTTTTCCAATTCTTTAGTAACTGTTTCATGATGTTTACGGAGAGAATTCAGGTGTAAATATCAATTCACAATGAGGGTTATGCAGTAAGGAGTGATAAAGCGGAGATAACTTCTCCAGTGATATAAATTCTCAAAGTCCTATGTTATTCTATGGAGCCAATTCACTAACATTTCTCCAACTTTGGAGATCGTAGTTCATAGACTCTATATAGAATAACATAGGAACTGGAGAAGTGATATAACTGGAGACGTTAGCTCTGCTTTATCACCTCTTTATCCCCCCTTAGTGTATAACACCCGATATGCTTCATTCCTCTGCTCTTAGTTATTAAAAGAATACCAAATTGGAACTACCACCCGTTGCAAACTTGCCCCCAAATAATTACCCATCTCGCGACTAGCTGCTCAATAGCACTAGTCGCCAGAATTATTACCGCGGTTAATGAGAATGCTACAAAGCTCCCGGACTGACAGGCAGGAAACAGCGCAGACATCTTTCCATAGTGATGTCTGCGCGTCTGCGCTGTCAGTCCCAGTCTGCTCTAGGAGGGATTGCTATGAGCTGCATGGTACTGGGAGGTCCGGGAGCGGTGTAGCATTCTCATTAACGCGGTAATAATTCTAGCAACTATCGCTATTGAGCAGCTAGTCGCCAGATGGGTAATTATTTGGGGCCATGTTAGCAACAGGTGGTAGTTCCGCTTTAACACCTCCTAATAATAAACCCCACTTACCTTAATCTGTGCAGAAAATCCTATTGGCCACCTGAGTGAATTCTCCATCGACTGGTTCTCCAAAACAATTCATTAAATAGTGTTGGGAATCTTGTAAACGAAGGTGGACAGGATTCTTTGATTCCGAACTTCAGGACACCAGACTCCTCCCACTAGCAATATTCTTTCCTAAGAAGAATTCAGTGGAGAAGTCTGGGGTCCTGGAATCTGGCATCAGACTTGGAGAAGTGATATCACTGGAGAAGTCATCTCCACTTTATCACCTCTTTATCACACCTTAGTGTATAACCCCCACTGTGATGCAATGTGTTTGAGATGACTCTAGCATTTAACCCTTGAGTGACAGAGAGGCATTCACCACATTTCATTGCTCCATGGTGGATACCTCTCTGGTGCTCAAAGGGTTAAAGCATTGTTTCTCAACCAGGGTGCCATGGCAGTTTTGTGTACCTTAGGCACCAGATTAGGGTGTCGCTTATTTTCTTTGAAGACTTTGATAAAAATGTGAGTATTTTATATGTATATTTATAAAAATTGTTTTTATCATTATGATCTTAACCTCTTAACTCCTGCATGGCGTGCTATGGCCGTCACGCAGTTTTCCCATAAGGAATGATGACGGTCATAGCACCGGGAGCGCTGTAAGCAAAAAAGTGGACTGAAAATGACTGCTCGAAGACTGGAGCAATCTCTCTCAGTCCCCAGTGCGGCGCGCTGGTACATGTAACAGGTCACGTGTACCGGTGCATCTGAATCACCAAAGTGGTCCTTAAAGGAGCAGTAAACTTTTTTTATGAAAAAATATATATTGTAGGGATTTTCCTATTGAGTAAAATAAGGGTACTCCCACTGCTGAGAGATTTATATTTCCAGAGTTATTACAGTTTAAACGCATGTTTTTTTTACATTAGCAGTGCCCTCTAGTGGTCAAATTCTAATTAGATTTCCTGTTAGATTCTAATGGAGAGGAAAGTCAGAAAAGTCAGAGACATACAGTTCTCCATAGAATGTGATAGAAACTGCCTGTCACTTCCTGTCAGTTAGAACTATCAGGAAGTAATCACAGTAAATTCACTTCCTGATTATTTAAACTGCTATAAATTTTCAATAAAACATCTGACAGCGATGGGAGTGACCTTGTTTTATTCAGCAGGAAATGCTCCGTAAAATATGTGTTTTCATAAAAAAAGTTTACTGCTCCTTTAAGGGAAGGTTACTTCCCAGGACCCTGGACACTAAGGGCTTCAGAATAACTATATATTTATGTAGTGGTTTCCTTCATTCCGCCCTTCACAAATGACCTAGAAAATATTAGGGGTGCCCTGAAAATTCCTGACTGTATGTTAAGGTTGCTTGGAGAAAAAAAAACAGACACGAACCAAGGATTCAAAGAGTTAACATGAGTCTGGGTTTATTTTTAGGAAGTCTTACTGTTCCTTTATCTGTGAAAAGGAGGAAAGTTAGAGTAGAGGTGGTCAAACTTGTCCTCTGGCCCCCTAAAACTGTTTTCAGGATCTCCCCAATTAAACATAACTCAGACAGATCCTTCTGAATGATTGAACTACTATTGGACATCCTAGCAACCTGCACAGTTTGGATCCAGAGGATGGGTTGGCGCTCCCCTGAGTCATTAACCTATCATCAAGGAATGTTTTAGAACAGAGGCAGTAAATACTGTTACTCAAGATTTACCATTAGTGCAGGTTTTTAAGTTATCTCTGCTTCAGTGGAGGTGGATTCATTAAAGTAACTAGTTGACTTACATGCATTGAAGCAGAGAGATCCAGAAAATATGCACTGTTGGTAGCTCACCAAGGCCGAGTCTGGACACTCTTCTTTTAGAACAGGTTTGGACACCCCGAGGCCATCCAACTGTTCAGACCTACAACTCCCATCAACTAATGGCTTGATGATGATAATAGGTATTTTAGTCCTGAAGAGCTTGAGGACATCAAGTCGGCCGCCAATGATTTAGAATGTCAGTGGATGTCCATTCTTCTCCATACACAATCACTCACACACCTAATACATGTGGGATATTGATATCAGTCACTCATGGTTTGTAGATCAATTGATCACACTTTCATGTACCCTCTTTTCCCAGATCATAACTACAAGATGGTAAAATGAACCACCAATAAATTATAGTTACTGAAGCTGATGTTCTAAGAAGAAATGGGGGAGATGCACTAAGACATGATGGGAAGGTGATCAAGTGGAGATGACTTCTCCAGTGATATCACTTCACCAGTTCCTATTTTATTCTATGAGGCCAATGCTCTAATATTTGGAGATCTTAGTGAATTGTCTCTATAAAATAAAATAGGAACTGGAGAAGTGATATCACTGGAGAATTATCACCTCTTTTTGACACCTTAGTGAGATAAGGGACACATACAATTTCCCAAACTCACATTGATTTAAATAAGGCTCAGGGGAGGGCTGGCCTGGGGGGCAGGGGGGCAATTGCCCCCTGGGATGGTGATATATTTGGGCTGGTAGGCCACTGCACCTCACTAAATCTCCTGATTTCTGCTGTAAATGGAGGTACACTAGTGATACCACAGAGCTTACAATTGAAATGGAGCTACTGAAATGATACCACAGAGGTACAATCCAAATTGAGATACACTAGTAGCATAAGCCATTTCTCTTGTAAGCTCTATAGTATCACTAGGTAAGCTTTACTGCAAATGAAAGCTTTGTAGTAGCGCACTAGTGTAGCTCCATTTCAACTGTAAGCTCTGTGGTATCATGTGACTTACATCACAACATTAATGCCAATTTTAAATTTAACAAAAGGGGGTGGGCTGGGACAGTGGGCTCGAATGATAATAGAAATGGGCCACATGAATGTATTTGCCCCCTAGGCCACAAATTGCCAGCCCTCCCCTGATAAGGCTCCTTGGATTCAGTAGAGGTCTCCAATGCATTAAAAAAGGTAATTTTTATTCGTTCCCTATAGTGCAATTGGTTTGCCCTATTAATGTTATAATTTGTATAAGCAGATCAACCTCATGGAGTCTTCCACCTACTTTGCTCCTAGTGCAGTACATATAATACAGATGGAGTTGACTGCTTGAGAGATTTCCTGTGCTTTGTGAAGCAATGCTCTGGAGGCCTCTCTGCTTTTCAATGCATTGTGTACCTCACTGGCATTCAAAGGTGTTAAAGGAGAAGTAACACCTCTTAATAATAATTCCCCAACTTACCTTACTGTGGCCAGAACAGAAGATCCCATTGAACCCTATAAATTGTGCCTTTGTTCAAGAGTAAATTGGCCTTTGTTCAAGATATAACATCTATAAACCTTTGAGCGCCAGGATGTCATGTTCATGGTCCTTAAAGGGTTAAGTTTACCATGCGTAGTAGACTGGGTTTGTGTCTCGTTCTGCTGTCAACTCTCGTGCCCGCCTCCATGGACATGACATCCATTCTTATTTGATAATGTTATCTCTCAAACAGAGCTGCAAGGACAAAATTCATAGGGACCACAGGATTTTTTTTTATAAAAAGTAAGGTTAGTGCGGATTATAATTAGGAGGTGTTACTTCCCCTTTAAATCAATGATTTGTCTCCTGTGCTATGGTTGGTTTACTGCAGAATTCCTCTAATATTTCTTAGTTCATCACTCTCTATAATTTACAAGATGCCCTTTGTCATCTTGTAGGTATGAATGACCTGTAACAATAGTTGATTGTCTTAGCGGAAGGAGATATATTCTATCAGTTCCTCGTGGGCGGGGTCTTCAGTGTATTGAAGTGCTTCAGACTATGATACAGTGCACCAATCTTGTTACAGCTTTCTTCTAAACTTTGTTTTCCGCTTCTCCGTGTGTTTCTTTGTTTGTGGTTTGTATGTATATGTCTGTCCAGGTGGAGAAACCTAGTGTTCAGACTTCCAAACCAAAAAAGACATCGACAAGCCATAAACCTGTGAAAAAGGCCAAAGACAAGCAGATCGTTCCTGGCCGGGCTTCTAAGAAGAAGAGCGCTGAGACTTCCTCCACCCCAAAACCAGAAGACAAAGAGAAGAGTAAAGAGATGAACAATAAACTGGCAGAGGCTAAGGAGTAATTTCACAGCAGTTACTACTGTTATTAATTTTATTATGCAGGCCACAAAATACATTAGAGACTTTCAATCTGCTTATGTGCTGATTGTATCCTAGCATTGATAGTTTTTCTCTGAGAGTAGACATCACTTAGAATTCGCACTTTTGGTTTCAGGATTATTTCCATGTCCAGATAATTCATATAAAGGCTTTATTAGTGTTTGGTATCTCTATGTTTGATCATAACTTAAATATTGAATACTGAATAGATGCAGACCAATCAAAAGCGACTTGTTCCAGGTGCTATAAATCAGAATGTATTGCTTTACGTGCCAGATTTGCCTCTTCTAATGTTTTTTTATGACTGTGGCCTGGATTCCATTGCAGTTGAGAACGTTATCAAGGGTTTAATCAACAAAATTCTCCATAGGCTCCAACTAGAAGCTGTTATATAAAACAAGGGATACCACTCATCAACTGCAATGTAATCTAGACATACCTGTGTAATAATCTACTTGGTGTAAGATGTACTCCGTAGTGTTTGAAAGCTTGTCAGTGGTGGAGTCTGAATTTGATGCTCTTCTTATAAGGAACTAAGGACTTGTCACAGAGATGATATAGGTTAAGGCGTTAATTAGACTGGTTCAACATGGAAGAATGAGACTGAAGAACAACAACATTCTAACAATATCAACATCATTTCTTGATATACATTCTTTTTAAAATTTAAATAAACACAATTACTCTTATTTGCTAAAAGAACTCAAACAATTCTGGGGCAACTCAACAGGACTATAAGAGTCCAGTTAACATTCCCAAGTTTCCATTGATTGAAATGGGGGTTGTAAGTCCTTAAATGCTGGTAAGGTCTCCAAAGTATTGCTTCACAATACATAATAATAACTAGTATTTATATAGCGCCATTCTCCCAGTGGGACTCAAATCGCTTTCAGCGCACGCCCTCGGAATTAACCGTATCGGCAGGTGAAATAATAGATGTTATTATTACCCAATAAATGGTGCTTATTTATCGACCTCGGAAGGATGAACGGCTGAGTTGACTCTGCTGGGATTTAAACCTGTAACCTTGCGGTTTGAACAAGCACCATAGTCAGGAACTTTACCACTGAGCTATACATTAGACACCACTGTAGCATTCAAGGGCTTAAAATCTTCATTTCAATTAATTTAAATTTGTATTTGCCCACTATGGCTCAGTTGGTTTGCCCTGGGATTGTTTCAGTTGTTTTCTCATTATAATGGTCTAATTAACTTTAGTGAAGGAATGCCTGTAATCTTTTAATTCCTCGAAGGCTATAGAGGCCTAGTTGGAGTTTATCATTCAGTTGAATAAAATGGTCCACATTACTTTGCTCTGTAGCAATCACAACACATACTGAACTCTACTCTTAATCGATGACCAGTTGCTAGATTTCAAAGAGGCCCAGAGGTTGCAGGGGCCAACCTAATGCATTTTAGTACACTGTGCAGTCCATCTGGACAATTCTTAGGGCGCTATGTTCAAAAAGTTGTCATACTGAAAAAATTGTAGGATTGTGAGTTGGAGGTAAAAGAAGTGCAGTATTTTCAGATGTAAATCCATCACGTTTGAAAATGTGTCGTAAACATTTAAAAATGACGTTAAGAAGACCCTGAGGAATATTTTCCTTAAAAGTTATGATTTTAAAAATATCTTTTATTTTGTCTTGGAAATTAAAATGTTCAAAGAAGCAAACACATTTTTTGTGTTTCAAACAAACATTTTTCTATGAATTAACTGCATGCTACGCCTTCTTATGCCTGCTAATAGTACTTTAACCCTTTAAGTGCCAGAGAGGTACACAACGCATTGCTCTGCAATGCGTTGCGTACCCCTCTGGCATTAAAAGGGTTAATTTGTATTATCCAAGTTTAGACCATTTTTATTTTGTTGGGAGAGAAATGATGTTAAAGGGATAGTAATGGTTAATTTTAAGTTGATTTAATATTGTAGACTTTAAAAAAAGATTAACATCACCATAAGTCTTATCTCTCAAATTTTTATGGTTTGAGAGATGTAACTTGCTAAAATTACCTTTTCCTGGCTGTTTTACTCAAGTCTGCCATCTAGCTGACAGCTGGAGATACCAGTCATTTGACCAGACAGAGGCTCTTCAGCAGAGCTGAAATCACGCTATTTAGAAATAAATACTTCATTGGAACGGTCTACAAAGTTTGCTTGCAAGTCAGGCACACTTTGCGGACCGTTCCAAATTAAGTATTTATCTTTAGATATCGTTACATCGGCGCTGCTGAAGAACCACATCTGGTCAAGCGACCACAATCTGCTTCTGACAGCTTTACAGCTTGTCAAGCAGAAAGGGGAGGGACCAGAGAACTTTATTTTCCTATAACTCTCAAACCATAGCAGTCTGAGAGCTATGAATAAGTGCAAGTACTCTCTTTAAATTGTATCAACCATATAGTTAATACTTTTTTTCTGACATTACTATCCCTTTAATCAGACAAAAAAGTGACAGCTAAAAGACAATTTTTTTCTGAAAATACCTTACAATATGAAGGTAGATTAAGACACTCAGTTTTAAGACTGCTTTTTCCCATTGAGGAAGATGGTGGAATTGGATGGAAAAAATGACGGTAATGTGTCTGCAAATTGACAGACCTTTGAGTAAGAACTTTTTTATTCTGATTACAGACAATTTCAGTTAAGAGAACTTTTTGAACCTCTCGCCCCAGTAGGGAGATTAGCACCGTTACAAGCTGACAAGTCCTGGAGCTTCAAGCATGACACTTGAATCATTTTCATCCTCTCCCTGAACCTAACAATGTCCCTGTCTAGGACCATGCTAGGGCATGTGATTGTTTTCCGTGAGTTTGACTAGTCATAGTGAATGGACTAGAGGTTGACGTGTTGTCACAAAAAACATTACTATTAATACCTTTATACATGTACACTAATAAAAATATGGTATGTTGTCTTGCTGGTTGTGATATGTTTTCTTGTCCAAATATATCACATATTTTGGTCTTTAACTGATAAAAAAAAAATGGCGACACATTTTAATAATCGGGTAGACCTTAACCCCTTAAGGACCCTTGACGTACCAGGACCGTCACGGTCCTTGAAATACTCAAGGACCGATGACGGTCATGGTACGTCACATACTTTTTACTTACAGCGCTCTACCGGGAGCGATGTAAGTAAAAATAGGGCCTGAAATTGACCGCTCCAAGATCGGAGCGATCTCTATCAGGCCCCATAATGACGCACCGATACATGTGACAGGTCACGTGTACCGGCGCGTCCAAGTGCGCCTATGCGGTCATTATGGAACGGAAATGTCCCATGACCACCAGTCCTTAAGGGGTTAAAGGAATAGTCATTTTTCATTTTAACGTTTATTTTTTCAGTAGTATTTATAAAAAATGATTTTACCTGATGGCGTTCTTTTTGTTTAACCCCTTAAGGACCAGCGGTCCCGGGGTGTGCGGTCCTTAAAGGACCAGATAGGAAACTTTGACGTGCCGTCCCACGTGACTGATCACGTGGGGCGGCACGCCGAACAGGGGACTGAAACAGATTGCTCCGGTCTTGGAGCGATCAACTTCAGCAGAAGCGCGGTGAGTAAAAGTACGTGATGTACCAGGACCGTCACTTGGCCTTAAGTGCCGGAGCAGCGTGACGGTCCTGCCACGTCAATGGTCCTTAAGGGGTTAAAGGAATAGTAATACTTATAATAAAGTCTTCTTTATTCTATTTGTAGCACATAGCGCTATGTTTCAGTACTAATGGGCTTGTAGTTTAAACTCAGTTGAATCCAAAAGGATCCCCCTCCCGCCCCTTCTGGACTCCTCCCATCAGATCTGGAATCTGGTTGTGGGAACGGACGGATGCAGCGAGGGACAATCTTCACACAGTAAGTATAAGGAAAACCCTGTCCCCCTAGACGAAGGAAGGTAGGATTTTCCTTATGCTAACTGAAGATTGTCCCTCGCTGCTCTCCATCTGGACCAGCATGAGAGGCAGAGTGACACGGAGAAAGGGGCGGGAGGGGGATCCTTTCTGATTAAACTGAGGTTGAACTACAAGCCTGCTAGTATTGAAATATAGAGGTATGTGCTACAAAAAGAATAAAGAAGACTCATATCTGTACTTTATTATAAGTATTACCGTCCCTTTAAAGGAAAGCTAACACTTCTGAATGATAATCCACATTTCTCCTTAATATGCTGAGAAGATACTAAAAGTCTCTATGAATTTTGCCCTTGTGCCTTTGCACAAGAAATAAAATCTTTAACCCCTTAACGACTAGCTGCCACGCGGGTAATTTTTTTTCTTTTTTTGTGCAAAGGATTCCGGGGTCTTCGAGCAGCGTGCAGCCGCGTGGGGACCCCGGAATTCCATGACGTTCCAGGACCGTTACTGGTCCTTAAGTGCACGCGTCATGGTCCTGGCGCATCAAGGGTCCTTAACATCATGTCCATGGAGGAGAACATGAACTGAAGCAGGCACAGTGCGTGAGTCTACTCATCCCTTTAACCTTTGAATTTCAGAGGGGGTGAGGAGCACATTGATCTGCAATGTGTTGCTTACCACACTGGCACTCAAAGAGATGCAAAAAAGATTGTGATGAAATATATTGACACCTCTGGTCCTTAAAGGGTTAAGATTAACATGTTTAGTAAGCAGAGTTTGAGGTCCAGTGATCATGTCAGCCTCCGTGAGTATTACACCCAGAACTGACTGACTGACTATTATCTCTTGAGCAAAGTAACAAAATCAAAATTAATCGGGGCCTTTAGGGTTTTCTGGCCATAGTGAGGTAAATGGGGGGGGTTATTATCAGGAGGTGTTAGGTCTCCTTTAATTATGTGTATTTACATTGTATCAGATTTTCAATTCTTTCTTTCTATTTTCAGTGATGTGATTGCCCTCTGCCTGCAGTCGGTAAAAATGGTCTATGACTCAACAATCTGCAATGGATCATGGGAACTATGTGTATGTGTGTGTGTGTGTGTGTGTGTGTGTGTGTGTATATATATATATATATATATATATATATATACATATTTATATTTATATATATACTAGCAGTTTGGGACAGTGTTGCCCGTCCTTTATTTTATTGTTTGTATTTAGTAATGTAAAATGCACCAGTAAAATAGCTGGCATTCACATGCACACACAGATACATACATTCATACATATATAGATACACATATACAGATGTTAATACATACATACTCACATATATGCATATAAAGACATATACATATTATTAAAGATAGACATGCACACACACACACACACATAGATACACATATACATACATAGACACACACATAGGTACCTAGCTGTGTCAGTGGAAGGTGAAAGGAATGGGGATCACCCTTTAAGTGGCAGAGGGGTAGGAAAGGCAGGATGGCAGTGAGGAGTGGGTACAACACATAAGGACTGTACGTTTAAATGTTTTGCAAAGCTGAAGGGAAGAAAGATGTCAAAGTGCAGTTATATAAATTATAACGTAGCGCGGTGTGATCGGTCAGAGTTTTACATGTAAGAGGACGTAGCTGAGGATTTATTGTGCAAGGATATTATTGCTGCTTCCAGCACAGCAGGAATCACTGTGAGAAAACAAACTGTCATACCAGCGTTCCAATGTGCAATTAACTCATTGAATACCAGGTATGGTGAATGATCACTTTTAACCCTTTGAGATCCACATAGCTATCCAACAGAGTAGGGTGACCACATTTCCGTTCTGCTATTCCGGGACATGTGGTCACCCTACTCCTCTTCATCTCCACATTGCCCCTTGATGCCCTACCTTGAGTCCCTGGTGGTCTAGCGGTGTGGAAAGTGCTCTGTGCCTCCTCCGGCACAGAGCTGAAGCTCCCGCGCGCTGTGCTCAGTTATGCAGAGCGCTGGGAGATGATGTCATCTCCCAGCGCTCTGTATTACTAGAGCGCTTGCCGCCCTGGATGTCAGCCTGCAAACGGTGTGTCACATCATGGACGCCGTGAGGGAGCGCTGATTTATGCTACCAAGCGCTCCTTCGCGGCCTCCATGATGTGACATACCGCTTGCAGGCTGACATCCAGGGCGGCATATATTAAAAAAAAAACACAACAAACACTGAGAGGTCACTGAGAGAGTGACTGTTTGTGCTGCTGTGTGGGTGGCTTGGCTTCATTCCGGGACACTTCATTGTCCCGGTGGGAGATGACCCGGGACGCGGGATATAGGATTCAAATAAGGGACAGTCCCGGACATTCCGGGACCCGTGGTCACCCTACAACAGAGTACAGTGTTTAGTGTTGGTATCTGGCACTTAAAGGGTTAAAAACATGTTTTCATTGAGCAGTTGGATGTCTCTGTGTGGGCTGACGGGCAATGCTGCGGTAACAGCACCTCATTTGTATGGCAACACGATAGAGACAGAGAAACAGAGACACACGCAAAGAACATGTGTCACACAGCTGTGTAAACTTAGGCACATGGACAAAGTAAAGTATAGTAGGCAGAGAGGATGTCAAAGAGAAATGAGGAGAGGGGATGCGTCGTACAAATGTTGTTGAGCCCGGGCGGTGTGGCAGTTCACATTTGCTTTGTGCCTGAGGTGATCTGTCTGTTGGACGGGCAGCAAAACAGAAAGTTCCTGGAGGGAAAGAGTGAAGTCCCTCAGAGTATGTGGCAGATGTTCAGTTTGTTTAGAGGGAGTTGTGGAACACGCTTGCAGGCAGTGTCCAAGGTTCTTAACCATGTAAGTGCCAGGGGGATACACAACGCATTGCAAAGCATTGTGTATCCCTTTGACACTGAAAGAGTTAAGAAGCGTGGACACTGCCGTTTGAAACAGGCTTCGTGACAGCGTGGAGCACTCCGGGCGATACAATGGTGGCTGAAGGCGGGCATCTGATCTCAGGATCCAGAAACATCAACCCCTGCAGCCAGGAGGATAGGCCGAACCGTGCTGCTGGAAGGTGGAGGAGGCTTATATCTGAGCTCCCTCCCATCACTGTGCCGCTGATTTCTCCTCTACTTGTGGAGGCAAGCTGTGGCAACCGGAGGGCTCCAGGATAGGTCTGGGGCAGGGTGCTGGAGAGAGCAAGAGGCTATGACAGCCTCGGAATACCCCTCCACTCTCTCTATAGTGAGTGTATAGGGCGGCTGGCAGGTATGAGACAAGAGTAGAAAAAAAAGCTGAGGGCACACAGAGAATAAGCGGGCTTCCTCCGCTGCTTGCTATTGTGTGTGTGTGAGAGTGTTTGTGTGGGGATTGTGTGTGTGAGTGATGTGTGTGTGTTTGGTGCTGTGTTTATCTGTCACGGTTTATTATGACTCTCAGACACAAGTTTTAGGTAAAAAAAATCAATTTTATTGAAATAATAAATGATAACTTAGGATGGCAAAAACATACATATATATATATATACAGAAGAAGGCAGACTCTACCGGTCCTGTCAATATACCGGACAGGACAGTCTTTAGGCTCTACCGGCCTTGCCAATACCGGGTAAGGCAACCTGCAGATGGAATAGCATAACGGTTTTACCGGCCTTACCAAATTACCGGGCAAGGCAGCCTCAATAGATACTCAATGTAGGCTCTACCGGCCCTGCCAATACCGGGTAAGGCAACCTCAGATGGAATGTGGCAAAGGTTCTACCGGCCTTACCAATACCGGGCAGGGCAGCCCAGAGATAATAGCAGCAGTCAGATGGAACTGGCAAATTAGCAGAATCGTTAAGCAGCAAGGCTTTGGAGCAAACCAGCGTCCGCACGCTGGGACCAACACAGATTTGTATAGCTGATAGGCTTTGGAGCAAACCAGTGAACCGCACACTGGTGTAACAAGCGAGTTTGTATAGCCGCAAGGCTAGGAGCAAACCAGCGTCCGCACGCTGGGACCAACACAGATTTGTATAGCTGATAGGCTTTGGAGCAAACCAGTGACCGCACACTGGTGTAACAAGTGAGTTTGTATAGCCGCAAGGCTTAGGAGCAAACCAGCGTCCGCACGCTGGGACCAACACAGAATTGTATAGCTGATAGGCTTTGGAGCAAACCAGTGACCGCACACTGGTGTAACAAGCGAGTTTGTATAGCCGCAAGGCTTAGGAGCAAACCAGCGTCCGCACGCTGGGACCAACACAGATTTGTATAGCTGATAGGCTTTGGAGCAAACCAGTGACCGCACACTGGTGTAACAAGCGAGTTTGTATAGCCGCAAGGCTTGGGAGCAAACCAGCGTCCGCACGCTGGGACCAACACGGAATTGTAGCAATGTCACCAACGCGACCAGGCAGAAGGTCGCCAAGATACTGAAGGCAGGTGATGAGATGACAGGAACCAGCAACCATCAGTCAGGTCAGGAAACAGCATAGAAGAAGTTCAGCAGTAACTGCAACACCAGAGACTAGGCCGGAACCAGGACTGGAGTAACTCAGCATCCAGGAAACACTGGAACAGTAGAGATCAGGAACCCAGGAACACAGGAGATCAGGAACTCAGGAACACTGGAACAGAGGCCCAGCTATCACTAGCATAGTGATAGCAAGAAGGTCAGAAACAACACGAAAGGGCACTCAAAGGGTGCCCAATCCAGGTTTAAATAGGCAACAAGAGGCGGGCTAACTGCAGACAGCCAATAGAAGCCCCCTACTGGTGACAGACAGGGAACTGCAGCAATCACGGCACCGTGATAGTACCCCCCTCTCAAAGACCCCCTCTCCTAGAATAGGGTTTAGGTTTCTGTGGGTACTTGGCATGAAAGATCCTAGTTAGCCTAGGTGCATGAAGGTCCTTACTATCCACCCATGAACGATCCTCAGGACCGTACCCTTTCCAATGTACCAGGTACTGTACCCCTCCTCTAAGCCTACGGGAATCAATAATGCTCTGAACCTCGTACTCCTCCTGGCCCTCGACCTCAACAGGTCCTGGCACCACAGGTGTGGTAGTATAGCGATTGCAAACCAGAGGCTTAAGAAGAGACACATGGAACACATTATGGATACGCATGGATGCAGGTAGGTCTAGTGCATAGGAAACAGGGTTAATTTTGCGAATAACTCTGTATGGACCAATAAACCGGGGAGCCAACTTATTAGACGGAACCTGCAGCTTGAGATTTCTGGAGGAAAGCCATACTCTATCCCCAACCTGAAAGGAAACCGCTGGAAGCCTTCTGCGATTAGCATGGCGCTGATGACGCTGAAATGACTGACCAAGTGCCCTCTGAACTTGTGCCCATGTGGAACGGAGTTGCTCGATATGCTCATCCAGAGCTGGAATCTGTTGCGTCTGAAAAGAATCTGGAAGCAAACAGGGCTGGAACCCATAATTAATCAGAAACGGAGAGCTCCCAGATGAAGAATTGACCGCACAGTTCCTGGCGAACTCTGCCCAAGGCAACAAGTCGGACCAATTATCATGATGGTCAGTCACGAAACAACGGAGAAATTGTTCCAATCCCTGATTAGCTCGTTCAGCGGCTCCATTGGTCTGGGGATGGTAGGCAGAAGAGAAGGACAGCTGTATGCCCATCTGTTGGCAAAATGCCCTCCAAAATCTAGACACAAACTGGCTCCCCCTGTCAGACACCAGTACCCTAGGCACTCCATGCAACCGGAATACTTCTCTGGCGAATACCATTGCCAATTCCTTAGCTGAAGGAAGGCCACGGAGGGGCACGAAATGAGCCATTTTAGAAAACCTGTCCACCACCATGAATATAAAGGAGTACCCCTTAGACATAGGCAATTCTCCCATAAAATCAATGGAAACATGAGACCAGGGGCGTTCGCCATTAGGCACCGGTTGAAGCAAGCCCACTGGGAGATGTCTCGGGGTCTTAGCGCGGGCGCAGGTGGCACAGGCATTCGTAAATTCGGCACAATCGTTTCTCATGGAAGGCCACCAAAATAACTGAGAAAGGGACCATAACAATTGGTCTCTACCAATATGTCCCGCAGCCTTAGAGGAATGGTAGGTTTCGAGCAGCCTAGTACGAAATGGTTCAGCGACAAAACATTTGCCCACTGGGGTTTCATGGGGAGCGGACCCCTGAGAGGCCAGGATCTCCTCCCCTAAGGGAGAAGTGATACTCGTGCGTATAGTAGCCAGTATTCTATCAGGTTGGATGATAGGTGCTGGTGTTTCCACTCTGTCACTGTCGGCCTCAAATTGTCTTGACAGTGCATCAGCCCTGATATTCTTTGACCCCGGTAAATATGATACAATGAAATTAAATCGAGACAGGAACAGTGCCCACCTGGCCTGACGGGAGGACAATCTCTTGGCCTCCGAGAGATACGTCAGATTTTTATGATCCGTTAGGATTAAGACAGGATTCTTAGTACCTTCAAGCAAATGACGCCATTCCTTGAGAGCGAGGATAATGGCCAATAATTCTCTGTCACCTATCTCATAGTGGCTTTGAGTGACAGTCAACTTTTTAGAGAAAAATCCACAAGGTCTGAGAGTTCCACCTTTATCGTGTCGTTGCGAAAGTACTGCCCCAACCCCAATATCTGAGGCATCAACCTCTAACGTAAATGGAAGTAGAGGATTGGGGTGGGATAACACAGGAGCCGCAGCAAATGCCAGCTTCAAATTTTCAAAGGCTTTCTCAGCAGATACCGGCCAACAAGAAGGATTAGCACCCTTGTGCGTAAGATCGGACAGAGGTTTGACAATGGAAGAAAAGTTCTTAATAAACCTCCTATAATAGTTAGCGAAACCCAGGAAACGCTGTATGGCTTTAAGGCCCTTGGGTTTTGGCCATTGTAGGACAGCTGACAACTTATCTTTGTCCATGGCAATGCCATCATTGCCAATTATGAACCCCAAGAATGGCACACTGGTTCTATGAAACTCACATTTTTCCAATTTACAAAATAATTTGTTCTCACGGAGTCGTAGCAATACTGCAGATACATCCTTGATGTGCTGTGCCATGTCTTGGGAGTAAATCAGTATATCATCAAGGTAAACCACAACACATGTCTGTAACATATCTCTCAGAACATCGTTTATCAGTTCCTGGAAAACTGCGGGTGCATTACACAGCCCAAATGGCATTACTAGATACTCGTAGTGCCCAGCTCGAGTATTAAAGGCAGTTTTCCACTCATCACCTGCTCGAATGCGAACCAGATTGTAAGCGGCCCGTAGGTCCAATTTGGTAAAAATCGAAGCGCCCTTAAGCCTGTCAAAAAGCTCGGTGATGAGTGGTATTGGGTATGCGTTTTTTGCCATTAGTTTATTCAGGCCCCGGTAGTCAATGCATGGTCTTAATTCGCCATTTTTCTTTTTTACGAAAAAGAACCCAGCCCCAGCTGGAGAGGTAGATTTTCGTATGATCCCTCTAGCAAGGGCATCAGAAATGTAGTCCTCCATAGCCTTATTTTCTTCACAAGATAATGGATAAGTGCGTCCTTTAGGAGGTACTACTCCAGGCTGCAATTCAATGCAACAATCATAAGGTCTATGCTGGGGTAGCATACTAGCCTCTCCTTTGCTAAAAACATCGCCAAACTGTTGGTACACATCCGGTATAGCAGAGGAGGTGCATAGGACCTTAATAGGCTGGATGACGCACTTGTCCATACAAAACTGGGACCAAGCAGCAATTTCACACTTTTTCCAATCAAATTGTGGGTTATGTAACTGTAACCACGGAAATCCCAATATTACCGCGTGGTGCGGAGAATTAATCAGTTGAAACTGCTGCTCTTCTCTGTGAAGTGCCCCAATAGTCATAGACAGTGGCATAGTTTCAAATAAAACCTGAGGCGGTTCTAAAGGTCTACCATCAATCGCTTCGATAGTCAAGGGGTTTTCTCTTTCAATGCGTGGAACTCCGTGCAAGTCAGCAAAGGTATTATCCATAAAATACCCTGCTGCACCAGAGTCAACCAAGGCCAAAACCTCCACAGATCGTTGTGCCCAAGACAATACCACCTGAATGGTGGGTTTCGTTATGCCCGACACTGGGGACGATTGTACACCACCTAGGGCCTGTCCCCCAAGGTACCCTAGGTGTGTGCGTTTCCCGGACGTACCGGACAGGAATTTAGCAAGTGCCCTTTTTTACCGCAGTATAAACACAACCCTTGCTTCTTGCAATAAAGTCTCTCTGCCTTGGTTAGTCTAGTGAAGCCTATTTGCATAGGTTCGCTTGTTTCCCGTACAGGTTCACTAGACTTCAATGCCAAGGGAGGGATGGGTGGGCAAAATATGCTACTAGGCTCATTATCTTTTGATCGTATTTTACGATCTCTGGCAATTGATCTCTCACGTATTCTGGAGTCAATTATCATAACATACTCAATGTAATCATCTAGATCAATAGGTAGATCTTTAGCAGCAATTTCGTCTTTAATGTGGTCATTCAGGCCTTGAGAAAAAGCTGCCAATAATGCCTCGTTATTCCAACCTACCTCTGCTGCCAATGTGCGGAATTCAATGGCATAGTCGCCCACTGTACGCCTGCCCTGTTGTATCTCCATAAGGCGTTTGGCAGCAGAGTTGGTTCTACCAGGAGGCTCAAACACTCTTCGAAAGGATTGCACAAATTCTCTGAAGTTCTTAGTACAAGGTTTAGCATTCTCCCACAAGGGGTTAGCCCAGGCCAATGCTCTGCCAGTGAGCAGTGATATCGTGAACCCCACTTTACTACGATCATTGGGAAATGCGTGTGCCGTCAATTCCATAAAGATTTCAAGTTGGTTGATGAACCCTCTGCAGAGACTAGGGTCACCATCATATCTTAGCGGCAAGGGTGCAGAAGCCGTTAAACCTTTAACAGTACCCTCTAGGGGCCTGGTATCACTTTCCGGTGTCTGACTTGGCGAGACCACCGGGCTAGAACTCGATTTGTCAGCGAGTACCGTGCGTTCAAGGATCGTTTGGATTGCAACTGCCAACTGATCCAAACGTTGCTCGAGCACATCCATCCTCCAATGGATATTCTGTGCGTTACCTTCACCCTTGCTGTCTGAGGTCATGGCCCTTTCGTACTGTCACGGTTTATTATGACTCTCAGACACAAGTTTTAGGTAAAAAAAAATCAATTTTATTGAAATAATAAATGATAACTTAGGATGGCAAAAACATACATATATATATATATACAGAAGAAGGCAGACTCTACCGGTCCTGTCAATATACCGGACAGGACAGTCTTTAGGCTCTACCGGCCTTGCCAATACCGGGTAAGGCAACCTGCAGATGGAATAGCATAACGGTTTTACCGGCCTTACCAAATTACCGGGCAAGGCAGCCTCAATAGATACTCAATGTAGGCTCTACCGGCCCTGCCAATACCGGGTAAGGCAACCTCAGATGGAATGTGGCAAAGGTTCTACCGGCCTTACCAATACCGGGCAGGGCAGCCCAGAGATAATAGCAGCAGTCAGATGGAACTGGCAAATTAGCAGAATCGTTAAGCAGCAAGGCTTTGGAGCAAACCAGCGTCCGCACGCTGGGACCAACACAGATTTGTATAGCTGATAGGCTTTGGAGCAAACCAGTGACCGCACACTGGTGTAACAAGCGAGTTTGTATAGCCGCAAGGCTAGGAGCAAACCAGCGTCCGCACGCTGGGACCAACACAGATTTGTATAGCTGATAGGCTTTGGAGCAAACCAGTGACCGCACACTGGTGTAACAAGTGAGTTTGTATAGCCGCAAGGCTTAGGAGCAAACCAGCGTCCGCACGCTGGGACCAACACAGAATTGTATAGCTGATAGGCTTTGGAGCAAACCAGTGACCGCACACTGGTGTAACAAGCGAGTTTGTATAGCCGCAAGGCTTAGGAGCAAACCAGCGTCCGCACGCTGGGACCAACACAGATTTGTATAGCTGATAGGCTTTGGAGCAAACCAGTGACCGCACACTGGTGTAACAAGCGAGTTTGTATAGCCGCAAGGCTTGGGAGCAAACCAGCGTCCGCACGCTGGGACCAACACGGAATTGTAGCAATGTCACCAACGCGACCAGGCAGAAGGTCGCCAAGATACTGAAGGCAGGTGATGAGATGACAGGAACCAGCAACCATCAGTCAGGTCAGGAAACAGCATAGAAGAAGTTCAGCAGTAACTGCAACACCAGAGACTAGGCCGGAACCAGGACTGGAGTAACTCAGCATCCAGGAAACACTGGAACAGTAGAGATCAGGAACCCAGGAACACAGGAGATCAGGAACTCAGGAACACTGGAACAGAGGCCCAGCTATCACTAGCATAGTGATAGCAAGAAGGTCAGAAACAACACGAAAGGGCACTCAAAGGGTGCCCAATCCAGGTTTAAATAGGCAACAAGAGGCGGGCTAACTGCAGACAGCCAATAGAAGCCCCCTACTGGTGACAGACAGGGAACTGCAGCAATCACGGCACCGTGATATTATCATTGGGGCTTGTGTGTATGTCTGTGGTGTAGAAGCAAGTGGCAGCCATTTTGTTTTTTGTGTAAGTTGTATAGTGGTGGGCGGGCTGGATAGTGAGAGCGGGCCAACACCCTGCATGATTTTCATAGGCGTAGCAGTGGCCTTCGGCCACTGCAACGCCTATGAAAATCACGCCCCCATTGAATCACCCAATGGGAACAGTAACTCCTCCTCACTGCCGCCCCTGGGTGTGTTTTGCCAGGCACACAGAAGTCTTCTTTTATCTTTATATATATATATATATATATATATATATATATATATATATATATATATACACATATATATACTAGTGTAAAAGCCTGTGTGCGCGGGCCAAAGTATGTGATAAAAGGCCAGATGTATGTTTGTCCAGTGCAGTCATGCGGAGTAGACACTGCCTGAACACGCACAATGCACAGAAGCAGTCATGTGCAGTAGAGACTGAAGTTTGGGCAGTGTCTACTGAGCATGACTGCATCGCCTGCATTCGGGCAGTCTCTGCTGTGCATGACTGCATTGCCTGCATTCAGGCAGTCTCTACTGCGCATGACTGCATTGCCTGCATTCAGTTTCTTCTGCGCATGACTGTATTGCCTGTGTTCAGACAGTCTCTACTGCGTACGACTGCATCACCTGCATTCAGGCAGTCTCTACTGCACATGACTGCATCGCCTGGTTCAGGCAGTCTGTACTGTACATGACTGCATCGGACAAACATACATCTGACCTTTTATATTATTGTATGATATGTATGTGTGTGTGTGTTTGTTTATGTAACCAGTTTGTTTATCTGTTTACACACCCCTTTAACCCTTTGAGTGCCAAAGTGGTAATGCCCATTATTTAACCCATTGGATTGTAGAGAGAACTCCTATGGGAAACAATATGTTGGAGACTTCTCTAGCAGCCAATGGGTTCAGATAACTTTTTTGTGATATTATGTTTTGGCTTGATCATTTTTGTATCAGGCAAGGGTAGCTGGGGCTGGTGACAGGGTCATGTGAGGAGTGAGGGTATGGCCATAGGCGGGGATAAGGGAGTCTTAGGTGCCTTTGCCTAGGAGTCCCTAAGATGTAACTTCTGTCCTGGACACGTCATTTGAGAATGAAAAAACATTAAGTTCCTTTGTAGATCTAATAAAGTTACAGACTCTTGTTACAGATGGCAGCTAGAGGGCAGTAACTGCTGTAAGTGAAAGGGAAGAGAACGAGTTTCTGATTCAAGGTAAGTACACAGAGTTAAAGAAAATAGAATTTAATCTAAACATGTATATACTAATAAAATAATAAACGTTCAAATAAAAGATTCCAACTTTTACTTTTATTAGTTTCTGAAAACAAAAACATATCAATAAAATATATTACAACAATTATAGAAACTTACTGAGGCAGATGTACTAAGCAGTGAAAATCAAATTTACCAGAATGATTTAAAAGGTAGGGTGACCACATGTCCCTGATTGCCCTGGAACAGTCCTGGATTTTAAGTTTGTGTCCTGGGCAGCCCCCTTCTGGGACAATACAAAGTTCCAGAATGAAGACTCCAGAGCACAGAGTTCTAATCACCAGAAGGAGAACTGCTCATTGCCTACTGTGACAGGAAGTGATGTCTCTGCTGGGCTACAACAAAATGGCTTCCAGGCAGAGCTCTAAACACTAGAGAGATCTGAGTCTTGATCCTGGCATCAATCAGAAGCTGCAGTGTAATTTTGTTGTAGTGTAATGCTAGTCTAAAGCTTTGGAAATGATGTTTATTTTCTTGTAGCCCACCACAGGCATCATTTTCAATTAATGAGCAGTTCTCCCTCTAGTGTTTAGAACTCTGTGGTGCGCTCTTCTCTCCTCAGTGTCCCAGAATGGCAGAACTGAAATGTGGTCACCCTATCAAAAGGTCTTTCAATCTCTTCAATGCTGGGGATGTGTCCAAAGAAAGTAAACAATTTGGGCTTTTGGAACTTTTTGTCTGTCCCTTGTGGTGCAGTTAGTTTGCTCCAGAATTGCTCCAATTCATCTAGCTAATCTTTGACTTGCACTGGTTTTTTGCAGCCCAACAATCACATGAAGACTCGTTTCACAGGCATTTTTTTTTACTCGTGTGTGGGTTTGTTTTTTGGGGTGTTCTTGTTTATCAGCATGTTTCAAGGGAGGGTTAGCCTGGGGGGCAGGGGGGCAGTCATATGTCTGGGCTGGTGGGCCACTCCCGCTTGTTGCTGTAAATGTAGCTTCATTAGTGATACCACAGAGCTTACAACTGAAATGTAGCTACACTAGTGATACCACAGAGCTTACAACTGAAATGTAGCTACACTAGTGATACCACAGAGCTTACAACTGAAATGTAGCTACACTAGTGATACCATAGAGCTTACAACTGAAATGTAGCTACACTAGTGATACCACAGAGCTTACAACTGAAATGTAGCTACACTAGTGATACCATAGAGCTTACAACTGAAATGTAGCTACATTAGTGATACCATAGAGCTTACAATTGAAATGTAGCTACACTAGTGATACCACAAAGCTTACAACTGAAATGTAGCTACACTAGTGATACCACAGAGCTTACAACTGAAATGGAGCTACACTAGTGATACCACAGAGCTTACAACTGAAATGGAGCTACACTAGTAGCATAACCCATTCTCTTGTAATCTCTATAGTATCACTAGTGTAGCTTTACTTAAATTGTAAGCTCTGTAGTTGCACCAGTGTAGCCCCATTATAACGGTAAGCTTTGTGGTCTTGTTTGCCTTACTTCACAACACTAACACTTTGAGTGACAGAGAGGTATGCCACTCATTGAGAAGCAATGCGTGGCATACCCCTGTGGCACTCAAAGGGTTAATGGAATGTTCAAAATGAACATAAGGGGTTGGGCTGGGACAGTGGGCTGGAACGATAGTAAAATCGTACCACTTGATTGTAGTTGCCCTCCAGGCCACAAGTTGCCAGCCCTCCCCTGATGTTGCTGATGCAGCCTCAACTACCACCAGGGGAGGGCTGGCAATTTGTGGCCTAGGGGGCAAATACATTCAAGTGGCCCATTTCTTTCCAGGCCACTGTTCCAGGCCACTGTTACAGCCCACCCCCTTTTGTTAATTTTAAAATTGGCATTAATGTTGTGATGTAAGTCACGTGATACCACATAGCTTCCAGTTGAAATGGGGCTACACTAGTGTGCCACTACAAAGCTTACAATTTAAAGGGGAACTACCACCCCTCAATAACTTTACATGTATTCAGTCTTCATCTGGCGACTAGCTGCTTAGTAGCGCTAGTCGCAAGAAATATTACCAGGTTCCAAAAATGTTGCCGTTTTTTCGATGCTCACAGGAGCAGGAAGCACGGACATCTTGTCACAGTGACGTCTGTGCGCCTGCGCTGTCAGTCCCTTTTGGAGCCGGACAGCTCCAAAAGGGACTGACAGCGCAGGCACACGGACATCACTGTGACGAAATGTCCGTACTTCCTGCTCCTGTGAGCATCGAAAAAACGGCAACATTTTTGGAACCAGGTAATATTTCTGGCGACTAGCGCTACTAAGCAGCTAGTCGCCAGATGAAGACTGAATACATGTAAAGTTATTGCGGGGTGGTAGTTCCCCTTTAAGTAAAGCTTACCTAGTGATACTATAGGGCTTACAAGAGAAATGGTTTATGCTCCTAGTGTAGCTCCATTTGGATTGTACCTCTGTGGTATCGCTAGTGTAGCTCCATTTACAGCAGCAATCAGGAGATTTAGTGAGATGCAGTGGCCCACCAGCCCAGACATATGACCAGCCCAGGGAGCAATTGCCCCCCTGCCCCCCAGGCCAGCCATCCCCTGACTACCGGCAAAAACTGAAAACATTAAAAATTAATGTGCTTGCACTGCAATCCACTGCACACTTCTGTGCATCAGTGCACAAAATCTTCACAAAGTTACATTGGCCTGAAAAATGCACTTGCTTTAAAGGAGCCCATGTTTACTAGGCCTTGGTTCATAAGCCTCACTGTTTCTGTGCCTAATAGAGCATAATAGTTACATGTTTTACTGAAAATTCAGGAACTATAGCAACAACCTATATAGTTCATTGTGCACTAAAGTGTGATAAAAAGGTAATAAAGTGGAGATGACTTCTCCATAGGCTGCCCACATTTCCATTTTGCCATTCAGGGACACTGTGGAGATGAGAGCAGCAGAATACGTGTCCTCAGCTTTACGGCAGCTGTACGAGAGGGTTCACTATACATCACTTGACATCAGGGTGCAACCTGCTCATTGTCTGTAACTCCACAGCATTCTAAACACTGCTGTGACAGAAATCAATGCTTGTAGTGGCTAAAAGAAAATGTACATCACACCCAAAGCCTTAAAGGGATAGTAATACATCGTTTTATCTTTATTTTGTAGGCATAAAAAAAAACATGAAGAACGATATAAGTCTTATCTCTCAAACCTTTATGGTTTGACAGATATTCACAAGCAAAGTTTCCCTTCCTGCCCCTTTTACCTAGTGTAAGCCATCTCTTCTCAGATGTGGAATGCAGTCCATAGACCAGACAGATAACAGCAGGGGACAATCTTCTTCCTATGAGAACAATGAAAGCCCTGCCCCCCCTAGACAAGTTTTTCAGGTTTTTCCCTTATCTTAATTGAAGATTGTCCCTCTCTGCAGTCTACCTGGGCACCTCCCTTCTGATCTGGCTGAGCAGTGTTACATCAGTAAAAGAGGCGGGAGGGGGATACTTTGTCATTGAATTACTCTTGAACTACAACTCTGACAGAATTGAAATAACACTCTCCAAAGTCCAAATACTATGATGATTAATTAGAGCTGCTTTTATTATGAAACATTACTATACCTTTAAACTGGCATTACACTACAACAACATTGCACAGCAGCTCCCGTTTAATGTCAGGATCAAGGCTCAGGTCTGCCTCTAGTGTTTAGAGGTCTATCTGGAAGTCATTTTCTTGTAGCCCAGCAGAGGCACATTCTATCACAGTAGGCAATGTGCAGTTCTCCTTCTAGTGTAGAACTCTGTGCTCTGGAGCCTTCCTTCCAGGACTTTGTATTGTTCCTGAAGTCGGCTGCCATGGACATGGAACATACCTTTAAAGTCAGGGACTGTCCTGGTAAATCAGGGACATGTGTTCACCTTACTTCTCCAAGGAGATGAATTCTCCACTTCCTGTGTAATTCTCTGAAGTCTATGTCAAGTGGAAGAAATCATAGCGCAAAGACTCTCTAGAATAACATGGGGATTGGAGAAGTGATATAACTGGTGGAGTTATCTCCTCTTTATCACACCTTTGTGCATAACCCCACTCAAATGGGAGAGATCTTACTGCAGTGGCTTCCCTAGAATAACATGGGGATTGGAGAAGTGATATTACTGGAGAAGTCATCTCCTCTTTATCACCTCTTTATCACGCCTTAGTACATAACCCCCAGCTGTTGAGAGCCACAGTTCCCAATATTCCCAACCAATCACTGGCTGGCTGGGGATGATGGGAGTTGTGGTTCCCAACAGCCAGAGGTTTGACAGTTGACTACCCCTGATGTAGACTGACATATACATACATGTTATGAAAACAGCATAGGCACCTCCTCAATAGGAAGTACATATGTGTATGAGGTTGATATTTGACCTATAGTGGTATAATTAAGATATATCTAATGGGGTCTCAGTTTTAAAGGAAAACTAATATCTTGTAATAATAAACCTTTACATTTATCTAGGCAGAAAATGTTAATGGAAATTTTGAATCATTTTTACGTGGATTGGTTCTCCATAATTGCAATTAGTACTGGATGATATGGAAGGAGACATTATTGTTTGTTGCAGGACTCCGGGACTCCAGGCTTCACAAAACAAAGATGTCTGCCTTCATGGACATGATATTCAGTATAAATCCAATATACATTTTGGAGAACCAGTTAACAAAGCATTGATTTTCCTGGCCAGATTAAGATTATTATTACAGCTCCTGTAATCTATTATCTCTTCCTTTCTGAACTACCTAACCACAATTTGTACATCCCCATTACTGTTATATAGATATATATTTAAAGTATCATAATATATAGAGTTATTATAGCATTTAATTTACAGCGGAACGTTAATTAACCCTTTGAGTGCCAGAGGGGTACGGAACGCATTGCAAAGCAATGCGTTCCGTACCTTTCTGGCACTCAAAGGGTTAAATAAGAACAGGAGCAAGTGTTAGAAAAAAAGATTAACAGTTTTAGAAGAAAATATCAGATAATGCACATTTATTTATTTTTTATCTTCATATAGCAGAGTTTAGCTCTTTGGATGCTAGCATCTGATGGGTTAAAGGAACACTAAAACCTCAAAATGAAACTGAGTTATTTAAAGTTAAGTATCGTGTATTTCCATCTAGAATCTATAAAATGTTGTTAAATCTCTAAAAGACAGTTCTAACATGTTTAATGCATGTGTAGACCAACTGATTAATTTTGTTTGTGCAGTTTGAACTGAGAGACATGAGCTAAGTAACTGCTCTTGTATTCAGAAAAGATGTTACCTTATCTTAGTCCAATCCTGTAACAGAAAAGGCCAGGTGTATGTTTGTCCAGTGCAGTCATGAGCAGTAGACACTGCCGAACGCACAGAATGCTGGGAGTTGTAGTTCTGCAGTAGTACACCTGCCGTGTAGTTCTGTGGTGCCCGTGTACACAGACTTTTACACTAGTTATAGATAATCCAACAGCAGAGGAGTTTTAAGAACCACTGAGGCCAGCGGCTGAATTGTGAATGGAGGACCCCATACACAGGCTCACATTTCGGATTATCTTAAATTTAGTTGTAGTTGTCCTTTTCATATTTCTGAAAAAAAGAGCCATATTTAGGTTCCTTGAACAAAGAACAGCCTCACTTCTCACTGATCCTATGGTACAGGATTAAATTGGGTCCTTACAATAAAACTGGGATTGTTAGGAACCCAAGGTGAAGCCCCAGTGAAACAGGAGGACCCATGCAAACGTCAGGTACGACAGTGCATTAAAATGCTCCTGTATGGCATTATCACTTCTGTGCATAGCTGGGAACCCTCCGGATTTCCCCCAGAGACTCCGGTTTTGTCTCTGCATTACCGGTTCTCCGGGGAAGAGTCGGTTTATCCGGATTTGGGGAGTTTTTACTGAAAGTCTGCCCACTTCTGCTCCTTCCCTGTCTGTTCCTCCTATTTATCTACCTGTTCTCCTCCTTCCCCAGCCTATTCCTCCTACGTTTCTTAAGCTCCCCCCCCAACTCACGATTTAGCCACCTCCGCTTTTTGACATGAATCGCGTCATTTATCTCCCCCCAGTGGCATCACAGGACTCCCCTCCTCACAGGTATGCTTCTGTGACAGGTATCAGTATAATAGTTGATACGAATTCCATACTTCTTTCAGGCACTCTGTATCCCTGGGCATTCACTTGGCAAAATCTCACTATTTGTTCATAGTACTAGGTAATGTGACACCAACAGGAAATGGCATACAACAGTCTTAGAGGTACACTGTAATATTAAACAATTTTAAAACATCGAGAAGCTCATAGACTATTATCCATTTAATAACAAGAACACTGTTCAGACAGAATATGGGCTTCACATTTTTTAATTATATAACCAGGGACAACAGCTATAACCAGGGATTTTCCCTTGAAATCTGCAATAGTTGGCATGTAATGTATGCAAGATTGCTATGGTAATGGGAGTTAGAGAGCACTGCAAGGGTCAGGAATGGCTGCCCCCACAGAGCACATATAATACTATATTTTATCCCCCAGAAAGCAAAAAAAGAGAATTTTGACAGATGTTAACATGAAAGAAGAAGTAGCAACTCCTATTAATAAACCCCCACGGAACTAATTATGGCTAAACATTCTAATGGCCTCCTATGAATTTTTCCCCTTGTATCTTTGCTCATTTGCTAACATCTTTAATCAGTCCTGGAGGCAGACATGACAGTTGGTGGCAGGCCGCAGGGGCTGAAACACTGCTCACTGCATGTGGTAATCATAACCCTTTCAGTTCCAGATGGGTACGTAATGCATTGCAAAGCAATTCTTTGCTTAGCCATCTGGCACTGAAAGGGTTAATGCTTTAAGGACCAAAAGGATGTGGAGTTCATTGCTTTGCCAGACACCACTCTGGTCCTAAAAGAGTTAAGTAGTCTCCTGCATTCTTTCTGCTTCAGTTTTAAAAAAAACTGGTAGCAACTGTCATGTCCGCCTCCATGGGCATAACATTCAGGACGGATTAAGGATGTTTATCTCTAGAACAGAGGCACAAAGGAAAAATTCTTAAAGGTAATTAAGATTTTCTGGCCGTAGAAAGGTAAGTGGGGGATGTTCATTCTCTTTTAATTACAGGGTATTTAAATATTCATCATAACCCCAGATCATTTTAGGTGTCATTGTTTCTTTAATGCTCCTGTGAACATATAAAAATCAGTAGAACAGAGGCGTCTGCAATGCATTCCAACGCTGAGCCAACCCCGAGAGAGTAGCACTGAGATTCATCGTACGTGGTTGGCATAGCAACTGCAGTATGCTGAGACAAGAAATCCGTAGGGAACACGATGTATTGTGTGGTGTGTATTGTTCAGTAGGCACTGGCTGCCAAAAGCTCCTCTGAGTTTAAAGGAACACTACTCCTATAGTTCAACATAATGTTTAACCCCTTGGATCCTGATGATGTCTCCAACTCGCTGCTTCCCAATGCGTTGGAGATGCTTCTAGCATCTAAGGGTTTAAAGAGCATTTTGTAACATTCACAGATTTGTAACTAAAAAATGTTTCTTTACATTGAAATAACTTAACTCTTTGAGTGCCAGAGGGGTACGCAACGCATTGCAAAGCAATGCGTTGCGTACCCCTCTGGCACTCAAAGGATTAAAACATGATATTGTAGCCCGGAAAAAAAGCAATTTTTACATGCACTACTTATGTCCTTATTTACCATATATATTAGAATACAGCTACCTGGCTGAACAAAAAAAAAGGTCTTTTCCCAGCCTGCTGATAAGCGGCACATGCAATTGCCCATATCTTAAAGGAACACTAACACATCTACTAATAATAAATCCACACACATACCTTAATAAAAGCAGAAATTCCTTATTGCCACTCTGTATCATTTCTGTCTGGACGGGTACTCCAAAAATTAATTACTTTAAATACTGTTGAGTATCATGGTCACATAAGCAGACATCACTGATTTTTTATGGACTCCAATATATCAAGCTCCTCCTTGTTATTCTATTTAGGAATCCTTTACTGGGAGGAGTTTGAGGTCCTAGATTCCTGCAACAAAAAAATAGTCTATTTTTAGAGAATCAATGCATACAGAATTGTTTCATAATGGTCATAAGGATTTTCTGGCCAGATTATGATAAATGGGGGTTAACGTGTTAGTAAGGTCCCAGAAAAAATATTTTTAGCCTTGTAGTGCTTAAAAAATTGATATATATATATATATATATATATATATATATATATATATATATATATATATACAACAAATTAGAGATAGGCTGCACTCACGACAACAGATTAAATGCCTGGGTGCATGATCAGACGATCGTAGTAGAAATAGAAGAAATCAGCACTCACAGGACTTCAAATCAAGTGATTCCAATAGCTTTATTTAGTGGTCAACGTTTCGATCCTCACATGGATCTTTATCAAGATCCATGTGAGGATCGAAACGTTGACCACTAAATAAAGCTATTGGAATCACTTGATTTGAAGTCCTGTGAGTGCTGATTTCTTCTATTTCTATATATATATATATATATATATATATATATATATATATATATATATGCCACAAATCCTATCTCTCAAACTGCTGTGGTTTGAGAGATATTCGCATTAAAAGTTTCCTGTTTCCTGCTGTCAGCATCCGTGTCAGCAGACATGAGAAGGCTCTTCAGCAGAGCCGAAACTGTGTTATTTAAAACAAATTACTTCATTGGAATGGTCTACAAAGTGTGCTTGCAAACCAGGCACACTTTGTAGACCTTTCCAATGAAGTAATTCTTTGGAAATAATGCGATTTCGGCTCTGCTGTAGAGCCGCTGGTTGGTCCCTGGGCAGGATTCCCCTGCTGTCAGTACAGTGTTGACGTCAGGGAAAGGCAAGGGAGGGGAAAACTTTGAATATGAATATCTCTCAAACCATAGCGGTCTGAGAGATAGGGTTTGTTGTATATAGATTAATTTTTTAACCACTACAAAACTATAAAGATTTTTTTCTGGGACATTACTGTCCCTTTAATTCTTAGTAGGTGTCAGTGTTCCTTTAAGATATATGATATAGCATGTATTTCTTTCCAAGCAGCCTGAGAGAAGCACTTTTCATTTGTACTCCTGTCTTCAGTCTGCCTCTTACACAGACAAATACATCTTCCTGGCTATTAACTCTTTGCATGCAATGTTGTGTAACCCTCTGGCACTCAAAGGGTTAATGTGCATGCTAAAAGTACTTCCTCCACTTGCTGAAATATAGCACATGCAATAATGTATTTCTTAAAAGAGCAGTAAAGTTTTACTACAAAAAAAAAAAAAAAAATATATATATATATATATATATATAGTCCTACTGAGTATAACTCTCACCTCTGGTAAATGCTTCATTCCCATTTTATTTACAGCTCAGACTTGCTGGTGTTTTAACCCTTTGAGTGCCAGAGAGGTACACAACGCATCGCTCTGCAATGCGTTGCATACCACTCTGGCACTCAAGGGGTTAAATTAAATTGAAAACATCTGTTCCACCTGCAGTTCAGGCAACCATTTTTTTTTCTATAGCTGTTCATAGGAAGTGAAAGTACAGTACCACCCAATTGTGACTATTTTAGCTGTAATAATTGTTGAGTGAAGCATCTCCAAACAGAACCCAAATGAAGCCACATCCAGTTTTCTCACAAGGGTGTCACATTATTCCTTCCTGTCTCCAGATTTCGCATCAGATTTTTGCTTGGATCAACATCTTATGTGTGTTAAAAATAATTATCATAATGGTTATTTGCTATTAGGTATCCAACATATGCACTGTGTCTGCCATCACAAGATATATATCTGTGAATGTTACATCATACTCTTTGATATAAGATCAACTTTTATAAATTGTGTTCTTTGTGATCAAGAAATGGCAGAGTTTTTTCAAGCTTATTTGTTGAAAACTGTGTGCATCAGTTTGTGAAAATGCCTCTGTTGCCAAAAAGAAATTGTTCATCACTCAGAATGTGAACATGTGAATTATTGTAATGAGAGTACACTTTGTCCTCTGTATCTGAAATGCATGCTACATGTTGAGGCGATTTTAGTCTCTTGTTGCTGTTCAGAGCTAGCATTTATGCTATAAATGGCATTTTCTTTCGTACCCCTTTTATTAACGTTGGAGATTTGTACGCTGAGAGACATGTTGACGTGAATAAGCATGTTGTTTGTGTTTTGCTAAATTACTCTACTTCAGTGATTTTCAAACATTTTGTCATACTGGAACCCTTTAGTTTCAAATTAAATACCCTTGGAATAGCAACATAGTAACATAGTCAGTGAGGCCGAAAAAAGACATGCGTCCATCAAGTCCAGCCCGTGCCAAAAACACCCCCGCCAATCCAGAGGAAGGCAAAAAGAGCCCCTCAAAGACATTTCCAATTTAGCCCCAAGAAGGTAAACAAATTCTTCCTGACTCCAAATAACAGTCAGATAGTTCCCTGGATCAACAACGTATCTGCTTTGAAGCCATCTGTCATAATTTTCAATACTGTTTTGTGCTAAACAGCAGGCATCCATTGCTTTTTTGAAAGCAGTTGCATTATGTGCAAGTACAACATCACGAGGCAAAGAATTCCATAGCTTTACAACCCTTTCTTTAAAGAATCCCTGTCTTTGTTTTAGTCGAGCCTTTCCTCTAATCTTAATGGATGACCTCTTGTTCTTAGATCAGCTCTTTGCATAAATAATTAATTGGATAAGTCTTTGTATTGACCTTGAATGTACTTGTAAATGGTAATCATATCACCCCTTAGATGTCTCTTCTGTAATGTAAGCAAACCCAGTCTCTCTTTACAACTCAGATCCCCCAATCCCTTTATCAGTTTTGTTGCACGTCTCTGCACCTTTTCCAGTTCAACAATGTCTTTTTTAAGAACTGAATCCCAAAACTGTACTCCATATTCTAGATGAGGCATAACCAAGGATTTATTCAGAGGTAGGATAATATTAGCATCCCTTGCATCTACATTGCCTCCAGCCAATGGTACACAGTGGCATTACTATTGGCTGGAGGCCCTGTGTACCATTGGCTTGAGGCTGAAGGTCCTGAAAGCCATGGAAGGAAGCAGGTGGGCGGCTGGCAAAGGCAAGCATGCCGCCCGCAGAGATTTACCCAGATGCACATGAAGTTTGCCTACAGACCTCAGTAAGCTTTATAGCTTTATTATGAAAGTGGATAGCGCCGGGGGAGAAGGGAAAGGATCACCAGCATTAAAAAAAGATCTTAAAAAAAATCTCTTGTGTATAATACGCACCTCCCACTTCACATAAGGTGACGTGGGGTAAAATTGTGCGTATTATACCCGAGATTTTACGGTTTATGTATTAGAGATCTCTCTAGCATTTCAGTAATTAATTTAGTGTCTATAATCAAGTATGTTTTTGAAAACTAGGTAGTACAAATAACTTAAGAATATATTTTTAGGCAAAAAGTATTTGGTATTGTGTCTGATAACTTATTAGCTTATTTTTTTCTTAAATGGGGCTAGATTGCAATGCTTATTACACAATGACACATTCTGAAATGTTTCAGTTTTCCCTATGTCAACTGGAAGTCATGCTAGAAGTCAGATCTACACTAATGGCGACTCTGGTCTTACTACGCTGATATTCACAGAACCACACATACATTAATGGTCTCCATAGCCTTGTTCATTGGTAGTCACAGAACCCCACATACATTAATGGTCATTCTAGTCTTGTTCCATTGATAGTGACAGAACCACACATACATTAATGACCATCCTAGTCTTGTTCCACTGCTAGTGACAGAACCACACATACACTAATGACCATCCTAGTCTTGTTCCATTGATCGTGACAGAACCACACATACAGTAATGACCATCCTAGTCTTGTTTCATTGATAGTGACACAACCACACACACACTAATGACCATCCTAGTCTTGTTCCATTGATAGTGACAGAACCACACACACACTAATGACCATCCTAGTCTTGTTCCATTGATAGTGACAGAACCACACACACACTAATGACCATCCTAGTCTTGTTCCACTGCTAGTGACACAACCACACACACACTAATGACCATCCTAGTCTTGTTCCACTGCTAGTGACAGAACCACACACACACTAATGACCATCCTAGTCTTGTTCCACTGCTAGTGACACAACCACACATACACTAATGACCATCCTAGTCTTGTTCCACTGCTAGTGACACAACCACACACACACTAATGACCATCCTAGTCTTGTTCCACTGCTAGTGACAGAACCACACACACACTAATGACCATCCTAGTCTTGTTCCACTGCTAGTGACACAACCACACATACACTAATGACCATCCTAGTCTTGTTCCACTGCTAGTGACAGAACCACATATACAGTAATGACCATTCTAGTCTTGTTCCATTGATAGTGACAGAACCACACACACACTAATGACCATCCTAGTCTTGTTCCACTGCTAGTGACAGAACCACACATACAGTAATGACCATTCTAGTCTTGTTCCATTGATAGTGACAGAACCACACATACAGTAATGACCATCCTAGTCTTGTTCCATTGATAGTGACAGAACCACACATACACTAATGACCATCCTAGTCTTGTTCCATTGATAGTGACAGAACCACACATACACTAATGACCATCCTAGTCTTGTTCCATTGATAGTGACAGAACCACACACACACTAATGACCATCCTAGTCTTGTTCCACTGCTAGTGACACAACCACACACACACTAATGACCATCCTAGTCTTGTTCCACTGCTAGTGACAGAACCACACACACACTAATGACCATCCTAGTCTTGTTCCACTGCTAGTGACAGAACCACACACACACTAATGACCATCCTAGTCTTGTTCCACTGCTAGTGACAGAACCACATATACAGTAATGACCATTCTAGTCTTGTTCCATTGATAGTGACAGAACCACACACACACTAATGACCATTCTAGTCTTGTTCATTGGTAGTCACAGAACCACATATACACTAATGGCCACTCTAGCCTTGTTCCACTGCTTGTGACACAACCACACATACAGTAATAACCATCCTAGTCTTGTTCCATTGATAGTGACAGAACCAAACATACAGTAATGACCACTCTAGTCTTGTTCCTTTGATAGTGACACAATCACACACACACTAATGACCATCCTAGTGTTGTTCGATTGATAGTGACAGCGCCACACATACAGTAGTATAGTCTTGTTTAAATGATAGTCAAAGAACCACATATACAATAAAAAACCTTCCTAATCTTATTACACTGGTATGCACAGAACCAACATACATTTATGGCCACTGCAGTCTTATTCATTGGTAGTCACAGAACCTTACATAATCTAAGGGCCACTCTAGTCTTGTTACATTTCTGGTGACTGAACCACATATACACTGATGGCCATTCTAGTTGAGCTCCACTGTAATTCACAGAACAACACAAACACTAATGGCAATCTTAGTCTTGTCCCATTGATAGTCACAGAACCACACACACACACACACACACACACACACACACACTAATGGCCACCCTAGTCATGTTCCACTGGTAGTCACAAAACTACGTATACAATAATGACCACTGTAGTTTTGTTCCATTGGTAGTCACAGAACCACACATATATTAATGACCACCCTAGTCATGTTCATCTGGTAGTCACAAAACCACACATAAAATAATGACCACTGTAGATTTATTCTACTAGAATTCATAGAACCACATATACACTAATGGCCACTCTAGTCTGGTTCCACTGGTAGTCACAGAACCATATATATATATACACTAATGGCCACTCTAGTCTTGTTCCATTAGTAGTAACAGAACCATACATAAAGTCAGTGGTGTAACTATAGGGGTCGCAGCTGCGACCGGGCCCATCACTCCAGGGGCACGGCCTCCCCCTGCAACCCCCTTTCCTGATGCCCATATTTAAGTAACGCAGAGCAATGGGGCTCTGTATTACGAGAGTGTCGGTCTGCCAGAGGGAGATCAGCATTCCCTCCGACAGACTGGCACTCTTGTAATGCAGAGCGCTGGAAGATGACATCATCTCATTACTGCATTACTGAAGAGGACCGCGTGGGAGAAGAGGTCTGTGCAGAAAGAGGCACAGACCTGTCCTCTGCCACTGGACCACCAGGGAGGTAGGAGATTTAGGGGCAATGTGGAAGGGGCATTGTAGAAGGGGCAATTTGGAGATGGGGGCAATGTGAAAGGGGCAATGTGGAGATGGGGGCATTGTAGAAGGGGCAATGTGGAGATTGAGGGGCATTGTGGAAGGGGCGATGTGGAGATTGAGGGGCATTGTAGAAGGGGCAATGTGGAGATTGCGGGGCATTGTGGAAGGGGCAATGTGGAGATGGGGGGCAATGCGGAGGTGGCCAATGTGGTCGGGTGGCCCATGGCAATTCTTGTATCAAGGCCCCATGGCTTCTAGTTACGCCTCTGCATACACTCATGGCCACTCTAGTCTTTTTCCGCTGGTAGTCACAAAACCATACATACACTAATGGCCACTCTAGTCTTGTTCCACTGGTAGTAACAGAACTACACATACACTAAAGCACACCCTTGTCTTGTTCCTCTGTCTACCATTATTTAAATTTGCTTTGGAGAACCCCTTGTATTTCTTCAGGGAACCCTAAGGTCCCACAGAACACAGTAGGCGAAGCACCACTTGACTTGCACATTCACAAATAAATTCTACGCAGTTTAAGTGTACATAACAGGCCTTAATATATAAATATAAAGTTGAGTAAATTCTGGGGCACACTACTGCACTGTATGAGACATAAATATAAATTCAGCAATTTCCCACTTACATAAATGGGACTTTTAACCACTTGAATGCTAGAGAGGTCTCTAATACATTACAAAGCAAGAACCATTGCTGTTACATAACATTACAAGTCTAAATACCAAAGAGACAGAGCAACACTGTGCATTAAACCCACCTTGCTTTTCAATTAATAGGACTGTAATGTTTGTGTGCAGTTGACATGATAAATACACCAACAATTTTTTTAATATCACCATTAGGATTTCAAAGATCGATTCATAATTTTATTTTGAATTGTTTTTCCATCAATGAAAAAAAAAAGATTATGTAACTGTTAACCCTTTCGATGTTACTGAGATCCCCAACATTGGAAATGTCTATGTTATGAAAGGGGTAAAGATCACATAATGTTTTTCATTTTGTGATAATTTCCACCCATTTTAACAGGCTGATTCTGTGTTCTTCTTTGACTGAAAATTGTAAATATAAGTCAAGAAAACTGTGGCATTCACAGGACTTATAAAACGATAGTATATTTTTAAACCAACATTTCAATCCGTGCTAGGATCGGTTTCAAGATCGTGATGAAGATCCCAGACAGAGGCGTAACTAGAAGTCACTGGGCCCTGGTGCAAAAATTGCCATTGCCCCCCGACCACATTGCCTACATTGGGTATCTCCACATTGCCCCCAATGTCCACCTCTCCACATTGCCCTCAACTTTCCACATTGCCCTCAATGTCCACCTCTCTACATTGTCCCCAATGTCCTCCTCTCCACATTGCCCCCAATGTTCTCCTCTCCACATTGCCCCAAGTGTTCACCTCTCCACATTGCCCCCAGTGTCCACCTCTACACATTGCTCCAAATGTCCACCTCTACACATTTCCCCCAACATCCTCCTCTCCACATTGCGCCCACCTCTCCACATTGCCCCCAATGTCCTCCTCTCCACATTGCCCCCAATGTCCACCTCTACACATTGCCCCTAACTCTCCACATTGCCCCCAGTGTCCATCTCTCTACATTGCCCCCAATGATGTCCTCCTCTCCACATTGCCCCCAGTATCTACCTCTCCACATTGCCCCAGTGTCCACCTCTCCAAATTGCTCCCAATGTCCACTTCTACACATTCCCCCCAATATCCTCCTCTCCACATTGCGCCCAACTCTCCACATTGCTCCCAATGTCCTCCTCTCCACATTGCTCCTAATGTCCACCTCTACATATTTCCCCCAATAGCCTCCTCTCCACATTGCCCCCAATATCCTCCTCCCCACATTGCTTCCAACTCTCCACATTGTCCCCAGTGTCCATCTCCTACTTCCCTGGAGGTCCAGCAGAGTGGCAGGAGAAGTATTTGTCTCCTTCTTCCTAACATGCCTGAAGAAGAGACCTAAAAAGTCTTCAAAGCTTGCCTTTTAAATCTGTTTAGTTAGCCAATAAAGGTAATAACTTTACTAAATTTTTGCCTTCAGTATTTCTATGGCTAACACGGTACCAACTCTCATCTATTCTTCCTCTATGGCCCTGTGTTAGGGAGAAAAAGAAATGAACATAACTGGGAATCATTGACTCTCATCAAGCTCCTAGATGCTCCACCTACTTTTCAGCATCTTAATCCTTTCCATGTACTTAACAACACTTTCCTCTCGATTACTCTCCTCTCCTATCTTGCATCTGTCTGTTCTATTACACAGATGAAACCCTGGCCCTTATACTTAGTGAAATACATCTTTTGGACCCTCCTACTTCAAAGGGCTTTCAGTGCACTTGGACAACGATCCTACATTGATCCCAGGTATTTTAACTATTTTGTACCTCCTTCTCCTATCATCTACTTTATGTCTTTATAGTCAAACTCCCACACCCAAGAAGTCAAACACAACAGCTTTTGGGTAAAAAGACCACCTTTATTTTTTGAACAGTGTTTAAAATTATATATCAACATAAAGAGTTAAAAACAAATAGTCAAACAAAGAATCATGTGGCTTCAGCTCAATATATAAAGCACAGACATGATCAGACATGGTCAAGGGGTTTAGTTGATGTTCCACCAAACATTAGAAGCTACTACTAGTGTGAGTAGATGTTGCTAAATATGTACCACTACTAGATGTCACATGCACTGCACTTCCAAGAGCAGCAGAGGCACTCAAAGCTAAGGCTGTAGATGCTGATAACCTGTGTTGTTTCTGGTTACTCAGCACTATTAGTGTGTGTGGCTGAGTGAGACTTGTAAGCTGCGATGATGCTGATGATGACTAACAGGATGACTGTGTACTTTTTGCCATATTTGCTTTTCCACAGTCATACTTTCTAATTGTTTTCTCAATCAGATTATAGATAGGCACAGTGCTCCTCTTCAGTGGTGGAAGATGGAGTCTTTTCCTTTCTGCTAACTTACTACCCATGTCATCATGTCTCTCACTCTCAACTTTATATGTGTCTGAAGAAGAGGAGAATGCTGGAGGGATATAATCTAGATCTTCAACATCATCATCATCAGTCATTGTCATCCTCAGCATCACCCGCCGCTTCTTATCCACTATGTATATATTAATTTAGGCTTTATTTTTACTAAACCCCTTTGAAGGATTTTCACAAGTGTGTTACTACTTTCTGGACAGGTGTATTTGTGCTTGTTTGTCTCACTGTCAGATGCAGCAGTTGGTTGTGCTGCTACACCTTCTTGCACTAGTCCATCAACACTGGAATATGACTCACTGTCAACTTCAGCCATTTATTAATAGTATTTTGTGGTGGTGGAACGTTTGGTGGGACTTTGACAAACTGCATCCTCCTTGGAAGGAAAGAAATCACCATAATTTATTGCATATGCTGCAGCAACTATGAGTCAGTTTTTGGACTACCACTTTAATCATGTGTGCCTGCACTGCTCCTAATCCTTTCACCCTAACACTTGTGCTTTTACTGGCCATTACTCAACTACTCAACTACATCGGTCACAGATCACTGTTTTAATTAACTGCCCCCCATCCATATCACTGTCAACAAAAAACATAGTCCCTGTTCAGCTGCTTCTTTTCCCAGACTCCCCTAGGACAGAGATAACTGCCAGATCAGGAAGACATATGGATCATGGTTGCCTGTGTCTTCTAAGTCAGTAACTAAGAATGTTGAGGTATTTGGGGTAATATCCTTTGCTCCCTTCTCATACCCATAGACTCCCCTAGGAATAGCCAGATGAGGAAGGAACTTGGATCACAGCTGCCTGTTTTTACTTGGTCACACAACATGTTGGAGTATTTGGGGTAAACCATCTTTCCTCCTTTCTCACACCAACAGGCTCCCTTAGGACAGACATAACAACCAGATCAGGAAGAGACTTGGATCACCTCTGTCTGTGTGTTCCCAGTCAGTCACACATAATTTTGGGGTATTTGGGGTAAAACAACTTTACTCCCTTCTCACACCCCTAGAATCCCGTAGGACACAGATAATAGCCAGATCAGGAAAAAAACTTTGAACACAGCTGCCTGTATCTTCACAGTCAGTCTCCCTTCTTGCCCTTTCTAATACAGTGAACAGATTTCCTGCCTACGTTACTCCCTAAACTAAGCTTTATCTCCACTTTATTAGCCTGTCTTCTCTAGCTCAAAAATGTGCTGCATTCTCTTCCTCTCACAAACTCAGAATGGCATGCTGTGTGAGCCTGATATCCTTTTATATACCTGCGGGAAAAGAAGAAAAAAATCTCCATGTCTTGGGGAGAAATTCTATCTTTCCATTGATTTCAGTGCAAAGCGATTGGCCATTTTTTCTGCTGTTTGTCTTTTGAGGCAAAAACTTTCACCCATCCCTTCTTTTAAGAATGTATTGTGTAATAGAGCTTGATTCATAGACTAACTGGAGGTTATGCACTAAAGTGTGATAAGTAGATGATGAAGTAGAGATGAGTTCTCCAGTGATATCACTTCTCCAATTCCTATGTAATTCTATGGAGCCAATGCACTAAGATCGCTCCATAGCATAGAGCAAAGGCTCCATTGAATAACATCGGAACTGTATAAATTATATCACTAGAGAAGTCATCTCCACTTTATCACCTCTTTATCACACTTTAGTGCATGGGGGCATTGTCTCCATGTACTTTAACCCCTTAGTGACCGTCCACGCGTGCACGGTACCGGCACTTAATGCCCCCAAACTTTTTTTTTTCATTCATTAAAACTATTTCCGGGACGTACATGTACATCCTCAGTCCACCTGGGACATCAGCTCGGGATGTACATGTATGTCCTTGGGAGGTAAGGGGTTAAATCCAAATGACACATCTAGAAGACTGCACATTTTTCCAGTAATCCCAACACCACGATATTAAATATTAACCCTTTCATCATTAAGCCATTTGGGGTGGAGATGCAATTTTTCTTGTGGAGATGTGTGTCTGGTTATATGTGGCAAGCACATCACCTTGGTGCCAGAGACACCACCATATGCAGGTTAACCCCTTAAGTACCAGAGGTTCTGGGATGTTTACATTCCATAAGGACCGCTTTGATCCTTGCCGACACGCTGGTACTCGTGACCTGTTGCATGAATCGGCATGCCGCTTTGGGGCCTGAAACTCCAGTCTTGGAGTGGTCAATTTTAGGCCCCATTTTTACTTACAGTGCCCCCGGTGGAGTGCTGTAAGTAAAAAGTACGCGACGTACTATGACCGTCATCGGTCCTTAAGTATTTAAGGACCATGACGGTCATAGTACGTCACGTAGTCCTTAAGGGGTTAAGTATGCAAGGGGAAGGGATGATAATTAACATGCACGGTTGTTGTACTGTTGGCTATGTGTAAGGGATGTTCTCCCTGATAAATTGAAGGTGCTCAGTGACTATCATAAAACTGTAGTTGATAGAGATATAGGGGTAGATTTAAAGGCAGCCGTTAACCAAAAAAATCACTAACGGGTGCGTTAAGTGACATGTTGCAATTCAAAGATCCGTCTAAAGACCAGCTAACGGCAGTTGTACAATCCTTACGGCCGATACACTTACGTGCATTCAGACGCATGGAAAAACATACCCCAGAGCTATTCAAAGGCTTGCGGTACTGATAACGGCTGAAAAAAAGACACACCTAACGGCTAAAAGTTAAGACCCACTTTTTTTAGCCGTTAGACACTTAACGGCCAAAACAAAACACCCGTTACATAGGAAAAGACACAAAAGGCTTACCGCACAACCATGTAAATGGGAAAATTAACCCGTGCAATGCCAAAACAACACAAAAACATGCACACACAACACAAATCACTATACACACAACAACAACCAACACCACAGGGACAACGACACACTAAAAAACAACAACACAACATGGCACGGAACAATGGGGGTCATCACACAAAGCGGACACCTGCAAATACAAGCTCACCTGGGCAACATCAACACGCCACCTGCACCCCACAACTGCATGTCCGCAAATGGCACACACAGAACAAGCACAACACACCACATCTTATAACACACACACACCTGCAAACACTTACCTGGACAAAAACAACTCACCATTGGTCAGCACTCACCTCATCACCACACCCACACAACGCCCTAGCAAGTACTTAAAGGGACAACTCAACACACTCACTTGTGGCTTGTTTTCCACTCTGGGAGGGAGAGAGAGAGAGAGAGAGAGAGAGAGACAGAGACAGAGACAGAGAGAGACAGACAGACAGACAGACAGAGAGAGAGAGAGAGACAGAGAGAGAGAGACAGATAGATAGAGCAAACAGTATGTTGGGTTACATATTGTTGCGAAGACTGAAGAGAAGGCGTGCAAGGGAGAGAGCTAGGGAACATCAGCAACCTCCAAGCATGCCTGATCAACAGCCACCACCTGTTGCAAGTGAGGAGGCTCTGGCTCAGCAGCCACACAGGAGTCCATCCCCACCTGGAGGGCACAGGATGTATAGACGACCACCAAGGCCCAGGGTATACCGCCCAAGGGTCACCCTCTTTGGAATGACCGATGATGAGGTAATTGATCGCTACAGGTTGAGGCCTGACAGCATCATTGCCTTGTATGAGGTCATCAAGGAGCAGGTGGATCCCATCTACATCCACAACCATGCCCTAACTGGCCTGCAGAAACTACTCTGTGCCATGCACTTCATGGCAAGCGGGGCCTTCCAGTCCACAGAGGGTTACGCATCTGGCATGTCACAGGCCACATTCTCCAGGGTGCTGGCCCAGGTCCTGCCAGCCCTCAAAAGCAAGGCCAGTACCTATATACATTTCCCCACCACCGACATGGACTGGATACAAGTCAAGCAGGCCTTTTACGCCAGGGGAGGCATGCCCAGGGTCATGGGTGCTATAGATTGCACCCATGTCCGAATTAAGGCCCCAGCACGTGACGCACAGATATTCATCAACAGGAAGAACTTTCACTCCATCAACGTGCAGATGGTGTGTGACAGCCATATGAGGATAATGAATGTCTGTGCAAAGTATCCTGGCAGCTCACATGATTCATACATTCTCCAAAACTCCTCAGTCCACAGAGATTTCGAGAATGGAACTTTTACAGGGGGATGGCTTTTGGGTGAGTTCACAATACAAAATCACATCACATACACAGGCGTACACACAACGCTGCTTAGCATGCTCCTGACCCACAGCTACTACGTCTACCACACAAAACATCATTCACACAACATGTGCTCCCTGTCTCACCATGTCACTCACATTACACAGGTGATGCTGGCTATGGATGCAAGTCCTGGCTACTGACCCCACTGGCCAATCCTCGAACACATGCCCAGGAAAGCTACAACCAGGCTCATGGCAGAACGAGGAATGCCATTGAGCGGACCTTTGGCCTCCTCAAGTCAAGATTCCGATGTCTGGACCACTCGGGGGGAGCACTGCAGTATGCACCTGGAAAGGTGTGCGACATCATTGTGGCGTGCGCAATACTGCACAACATCGCAGTGGACACCAGGCTGCTGGAGCACATCCAGGCCCCCCCCATACAGGAAGTGCCCATGGACATCGGACACGTTGAGGAGACCCTGAGAGGGACACAGATCAGAGACAGGCTCATCACGGAACACTTTACATGTGAGTATAACACAGGCATGCAAACAATCCATGCAAGTCCCCCATCAGTCCTGTGACACTAACCACACTGCACATTTTGTTCTGTCTCACCCCACAGGAACAGTGACACAGCACTGCACTTGCAGCGGACGTGGCAAATTGTGTGTGTGGACTCAAAAACCATCCTCCATTCCACTCTCCACGTTGACATACAGACCCCAAGGATATCACGCACACCCTCAGGAGAAACAAGGTACAACACATAACCCATGTTCATCGCCTTACAGGGCTTGATTGACAGCAGCTAACTTGATTTGCCATGAGCATAGCCAGAGCAACCATGCTAGCCTTGTAGCGAAAGAGTGTTATCCAATGCTATGCATTGGATAATACTCCGTCACATCAGGGGTTAAAGGGCCATTGGACTCAATATGGAACCTGTACTGTGCTACAGCTGAGAAGAGCAGCACAGGGGTGGATGTACAGTGGTATGGGCACACAATGTAGAGGTCATGAGACGTAGATCAGATTACCAGGGACACCATGCTGACCTGTGAGTGTGCAGACATATGTGCCCCCGACATGAATACACACATCAACAAATGTGTCCTAACAGTTCCATGGAACAAATGACATTGGGCTGCCACTGTCACATTAACAGTGGCAGCCCAAATTCATTACTTCCATGGAGCTCTCAGAACACTTGTTGATGTGTGTATCCATGTCAGGGGCACATATCCATAGGGCTGGGGCACATGTCCTTAGTTCTCCACATAATTGGTTACAGATGAGTACACAACACATTGTCAAGCAATGGTTTGTGTACTCACCTGTAACTGTGAAAATTGAGGGGATCAAAAAGACTAAATTGTTGTTGCTTGATGATCAGTTCAAGTCAACTACTCCAAATCCTGTCCTCTTCTTCCACAGGCATCCGTAACATGATCCATCCTTGAACTGAAGTTCTTCTATGTGACTGGATTGATGTCTTGACATCACCTTCATGGAGATCACCCCTTGCTGTTTATGTTGATGTTGTTGGTGATGCAAAGTTTGACCTGAGGTTCACACAAACCTCTACTGGATCATTTTCATATAGACACAGAAAACACTAATTCCTGAGTTTTATAACCTGTACAGTTAGGATGCTCAGCTACAGAGTTGTCAAACCTTGTGGACAACACATGAGCTGGGCAGCAGTGTAACTAAAGTACTATTTTTTTGTTTCAAAGTACATTTAGTGTTCTCATACAGGTGTTCAATGCATATAGGCAATACACAGAAAACACATGTACATCCTAATGTACTTTGAGACACAATAAAGATGAACCATCACCATTCTATCTGTGTCTGTAGGAGGATATATTTGAGAACACAGTTGTCAATGCGTTACCACACCCAGGGTAGAGTATCCCCATACATGGAAAGGCATCACCCATATCACAGGACTCCAGCACTTGTTTGCAAGTGAGTGGACTCAGTGATGTATTCACGCTAACAGATGGTGGCAGTGATACACTAATGTGTTGTGGGAGTGATAAAGAGGTGATAAAGGGGACATACTTCCACAGTGAATTCCTGTCCACAGTTAATGTGTTGCTCAATGTTCAGTGATATTGCTCCACTGGGACATATCACAGTACATGACCAAGTGGACAAGTGTTTTCACTGGGGAAGTCTGTTACACCCTTAGAAAAAACAACAAGTCAACTTACTGGAGGCCCCAATGCTCACCCCAGGATATCAATGTGTGTGCTACACATTGAAATCCTAGGTTGAAAACATTGGCTTCCCCAGTCAGTCTGTTGCACAATGAGTGTGTGAATCCAAGACAATATGGATACATGTCCCATTTATCTGTCCTGCTTGTTATCTCACCGCTAAGCCGTTTGTTTGGTTATCCCCTTAACCCTCTGAGTGCCAGAGTGGTACCCAACGCATTTCTTTGCAATGCGTTGCCTACCACTCTGGATATCAAAGGGTTAAACACTACATATGATGTAGATGAATGTTCAATGTTGTACCAAATGTTGGGCTAAGGGGAATGTTTTGTTATGCAAAATCAACACACAACATTGCCATATAACACAGTTGTGTAATATGGCAACAGGGATGTTTTTACAGTTGATTTTGTACAACGATGTGTATGTATGTGAACCCATGTTGTAACATCCCACAAACATCTTACCTAGGCAGGAGTTGTATTCACTGAATTGTTTGGCAATGCATTGGAGACAACTCTGCCACCCAAATCTATGACCAAATTCAAAGCAGATCAGACAGGATTCAAAAGCACAATGTTCCTTTATTCAGGGGAAATTTAACATGTTGGGCATTTTATTTTTTTTTCTTGGGGGGGGGGGCTTAGACTGTGTGGCAGAAGTGGATAACCTGGATGATCTCCTGGTCACCCTTTGCCCCCTAGGTGTGGCTTCGGGGGTCACATTAGAGGGGGTGGTGGGGGCAGTGGATCCCTCTGTGGAGCGCAGGTTTTCCCTCTCCAAACGTAAGTCCTCCCTGCGGTTCAGCTCTCTCAACTCCACCAGTAGCTGTGCAAGCAGGTCCATCACCCCCGTGTGTAGCTGATGGAGTTGAGTGTTGATCCTCATGACCTCCGACTCCAGGGCATGGATCCTTGCCTCTATCCTGTTAGTGTTTATACGGGATTCCCTACGGCTCCTGGTGATGTTGTCATTGGTGCGGAGGCTTGACCTGAGTAGTCTCCTTTGCAGAGCCATACACTCAGCTTCCATCCCCGTGGGCCGTTCACTGCTGGTGATGCTTGTGCCTGGTGAATCAGCTGCTGCTGTGTCCTCCTCTGCTGGTGCTGTGTCCTCCTCTGCTGGTGCTGTATCCTCCTCTGCTGGTGCTGTATCCTCCTCTGCTGGTGCTGTATCCTCCTCTGCTGGTGCTGTGTCCTCCTCTGCTGGTGCTGTGTCCTCCTCTGCTGGTGCTGGTTGTGCTGCAGATGGGTATGTGCCCACCACATCAATTGACCCACTGCTGCCCACCGATGTCTGTGCTGGTGGAGGTGGTGGGGTAAACACGTCCCTTCGCATAGGCTGTTGGGGCTCCCCAAGCAGGCCCAGGTGTTGGTAGTCGAGTGGCCAAGGGTCAAACCTTGGCCACTGGTATGTGCTTGGCCCCCACCTAGGATCATACCTGGGGCCATGCTGGGGAGCCATCCAGGAGGGTAGGTCAATCTGTGGGTATGGCCCGTATTGGGTGGTGGCCACATCACCGGGCAGCCATTGCCTCCCTGGTGGTGGTGGTGCTGCTGCTGCTGCTGGGGGATAATAGCTCCTGGAGGTGGTGGGGGGCATCCAGTCACTGTAATAAGTCGGTGCAGGCAGAGTTGGTGCAGGCAGAGTTGGTGCAGGCAGAGTTGGTGCAGGCAGAGTTGGTGCAGGCAGAGTTGGTGCAGGCAGAGTTGATGCAGGCAGAGTTGGTGCATCCAGCTGGCCAAGAGGTGTGGATGTCGTTGGGTACGGTGCCCACTGGCTGGTCCCCTCCTCCAAATACTCCTCACTGGGTGGTGAGGTGGCCTCCTCCATGGGCTCCTGATGTGCTGGAGACACATAACCTGTGTGGAGGATTGAGATTGTGTGATCAGTAAACTTAGCCATGATGGTGTCAAATTGATATTAATACTTGAAATGTGTAAAGGAACATATATGTTGTATGGTGTATCCCCCTGTGTGAAACAACGGTACTCCTACTGGTGATGGGTGTTGTATTCTACATGTATTGCAGCTCAGTGTTGAATTCCTTTGGTGCCACATCCCAGTGGCCTGAAATTGTACATTTGCGCTGTTGCCACATCATCCTTTGTGGATATCTGTTCCCTGGACCAAAGCTAGCCAGAGGATGGTCTGGCAACATTGGCATAGTACATTTTCAGGCCACAGTGATATTGTCCCTGGAATATTCAACTTTGAGCTGTTATACTCTTGTGATGAAACACCTTTCAGTAGTGGGGATACCCTTACATTACCCGGTGGATCAATCCTATGACATGTATTTTTCCTTTCACATTTTAGGTATTACTATCTCTTTAACGGGATAGCAATGGTTAATTTCACCTTGATGTAACATTGCAGGCATCATAGAGAGATGTTTAGAAAGATGTTGCTGTATGTGACAGCTGGAGATGTCAGTCATTTGACCACACGGAGGCTCTTCAGCAGACTCCACATTGACCCATTTGGAGATAACTACATCTTTGCCATTGTCTACTAAGTGTTCCTGGTTTGTAAGCACGCTCTGTGGACCATGTCAATGATGGATCCATCTCCAATTGTTTCAATTTTGGGTCTGCTGAAGAGCCTCCGTGTGGTCATATGACTGACATCTCCAGCTGTCACATACAGTAACATCTTTCTAAACATCTCTTTATGATGCCTGCAAGGTTACATCAAGTGAAATTAACCATTGCCATGCCAAGGTACACAGTGAGGAATATGGTCTGATATGTGTGTATATGTACCTTTCATACGGGTACAAACATATCCTTGATAGATATGAACCCAGAGATCTGTTCAGAACATGTGATTGTCTAACTGCCTATATATGTACAGCCATCACAAATGAACTTTCAGAGATACAAGTGATACCCATCCAAGTAGGTGTAATATACTGGGTATATGTACTGTGATGATGATATCAATATGAGTTATTTTGTTGAGGGTGCACATATATGGGCAGTTGGACAATCACACGTACTGAACCGAACTCTGGGTTTACATCTTGTTGGGACCTATTTGTACCCATTTGAAAGGGACATATCCACATACAAATCTGGTTGTTTTTCTTTCTGTACATATCTTTTTTGAAGAGATCTGCAGTGTGATTCAAGTAGTATTCATCCCTATGTTATCAGTTCATCCCGTACAGTGCTGGATTTTGTCAGATTAGACATGTCCCTCTCTGGTTGTCATGATGGTATCCTATGCATAGCATTGTGATGCATGGGATACCACCGTGGCAATCAGGGATTGATGTACATTACAGGATTCTGTCCATGAGGTCTGTTCAAGTTGAATCCTGAGGGGCAACAATCAAGCCAGTCTTGAAGGATATCATTGATTGAGGCCTTTTTTTTCCAGGATCAGCCCATCCATCCTTCTGTGTGAGGCAGCCAGACCCGATCATAGATATCCATAATCCCTGGCCTGTTATTGACCAAACCTCAATGGTTCATATTTGGTTCCCATATTTATCCTGCAAATAGTGTCTGGTGTACCATCCATCCATGGCATCAGCACTCCTGAGGATCTATATGTGAATCAAATGTGAGCTATGTAAATTGAAGTTAGAGTAAATGATTGCATACACAACACCAAGGCCAACTTTTTTCACCTTTACTTATGTGTGATTGTTTTTGGCGTGTGTGTTGCACATACAAGCATTTATTCTCAGTGGCACTGTGATTTGTGACCTGATCCATCCTGTTGGTGATTCAGTAAGCGGTTAAGTGGACCTGATGAACTGATTATGATGCTGACTTCTCCGCTGACCTCATTTCACCATCTGCAATGTTTTCTATGGAGTCCACACAATGGGGCCTGTGCAGCTTGAATCCTGTTATTGGATGTTCTCCATAGACTAACATTGTAATTGGTAAAGTGAGGGTATGCAAGTGTCAAATTCACTACATCAGCTCTTTTTCACCGCTTAGTGAATGTCCCCTATGTGTCATGTAATTGTTAACCTATCGACATGTGTTTGTTGTCTGGTTAACCCTTTGAGTACCAGAGGGGTTGCCAAAGCATTGTTGATCGATGCATTGATGATCCCTCTGGCACTCATGGGGTTATGTGCTGGATTCCCTGTGTGAACATGGGTAACACTGTGTGACAACAATTGTGATGTTTAACATACAACACTTTACTGAGCATGGTTTGTGTGTATTGTGTGTGATGAGCACAGCAACATGAGGGTTAACCAGGGAGTTGGACAGGTTTTGGCCTTGTTGAACATTGACATTTGTCCTTGTCTTGATCCCTGTTTAAACCCTCAGGGTGCTGTGTTGGTGCAATTGTGTGGTTGAATGAAGAGCAGATGTTGGGATGTGAGTGCTTGTTTGTGATGGGTGTGTGGTTTGGGGTGGTGTGTGGTTTTGGGGTGATGCACTTACCGGTGGTGTGGAGGCTCCTCTCCTCCCCAGTGTCTGATCCTCCAGGGACCCCCTCAATGAGGGTGGACGACAGTGTCTGCCGCAGCCTCTCCTCCCATGCGCTGTAGGTGATGGGGACAGGTGGCCCACCTCCAGTGGCTCTGGCGTGCAGGGCGGCATCCCCCATCTTCCTCTTCACCTGCCTTTTGCAGTCGCCCCATCTCTTCTTGATTGAGTCCACATCCCGTCTGCAGGTGGCCACCGCATTAACTCTGCTGCAGATTTGACTCCAGGAAGCTCTCCTCCTCGCAGACAGGCCAGGGAGTCTGTCCCCCGGGAAGAGGACACTCTCCCTCTCCAGCACAGCCTCCACGAGGGCCGTGTTTTCTTCCTCGGTATATCGGGGATCCCTGAGCCTGTCCCCCTCAGCTCCGGCATGCGAGGAGTCAGACCCGGAGTGTCCTGCCTGCTCTGCCCCTGCCTGTGTGTGGTGGTCCCCAGGCACTACCCCTCGTCCCACTGCAGGATCTGTCCCTCTTCTTCTTAGTGTGCCTGTTCTTGTGGGCCTGGTCCCCCTCCGCCCTGCGTATCTCCCTCTCCCACCCCTGCTCTGCTGAGGGATCCCCTCCTGACCTTCCTCCTCCTCCTCCTCCACTAGTCTCCCCATCCCTCTCTCCTGTCCTCCTCTCCTGGCCATCATTCACCCAGTCACACCCAGGCACTCTCACACGCCCTCACAGACACACTCGATCCCACTCACTCTCTGTCACACACTTTCACTCACGGATTCACACTGTAAAAATAAAGTTTAAAATGTGTAAGGTGTGATGAAAAAAAAAAGACTATGTGTATGTATGTGTATGTGTTTGTATGGATGTATGTGCTATGTGCAAAAGTGTGCTATGTGTCTATTTAAATGTAACTCTCTCCTCTCCAAAATCCTTCTACCTTACTCCTCTGTATGCTTCTCTCTCTCTCTCTCTCTCTCTCTCTCTCTCTCTGAATGCTATCCTCCACTCCTGGGTCCTGTGCTCTAGCTTGCTGAAACTCGAAACACAGACAGGGTGTAACCGTTATTTTGAGGTATATATAGGTGTATTTGGACATTTTTGATACTTTGGGGCCTTGGGATTGGCTGTAGGTTTGAATTTTGTTTGTGCATCTATCAGGGTTGCTAGACAACGGCAGCCGTAATGTAACATTTTGAGTTAAGTTGTGTTTTAACGGGTGTTTGGGACGCACGGTGATGCAAAATCAGGTGCGACGCTGGTTTTTGTTTAACGTGTTTTTGTAGTGCCTACGCCCGATAGCTATTCTTGAACGCTTACCTTTGAATCTGCCGTAAAACATGTGTTCTTTGCGGCCGACGTGCCTTTTTTACTTAGCGGATGGTTTAACGGCTGCCTTTAAATCTAGGCCATAGTCATACATATACTCAAAAACAATATGCTATTGAAAACAGCAATAATATCATATGTGTGTAAACCCAAAAAACGTATACTGAAAACAAGGTGTGATTCAAACAGGTAGTCTGATAAAGTCTCAACAGTACCAATATAATATGTAAGCACACATGATATAATTCACAAATAAATCCTTAGCTGGTCCAAAACTGTTTTAATGTCAATGTAAATGATTAACAACCTCCACTCCTTAAGACAAAGGTGGCAGCAAGCAGGCGATAAGAACGCCGTCTCTAGGTGGAGAATGGAGGAGTGGAGATCATCCTACACATGCTGACACCTTCATCATCATCCCTCTTTCCATATCATTCATATCTGTGCTTCTTTCTGATTTATTTAAAGTATGACAGAACAATATCATCTTTTTCATTTGTTATGTTGTTGAGCATTTTCATTGCCATTAAGACAGTTCTGGATAAACTGAGGGTTTATTTGTAAATGTATCATATCACGGGAAAATAACATATTGGTATTTACAGGATTAGTACATACTAGTGTAAAAGCCTGTGTACACGGGTCAAGGTCCAGGTGATGTTAAGAGGCCAGTCCTGCTCTGCGTCCTGCCATCGACGCAGTCATGCACTGTAGAGACTGCCCGAAAGCACAGAATGCTCCCAGCACAGAACTCCCAGCATTCCATGCTCCCAGCATTCTGTGTGTGTGGTTATACCTCTTTCAGCTATAGCATTTTATAATGGCTACATCACATCCCTATGGCACAGAAAGTGTTACGGGAAGGCATCTGCTGTCTGCTCTTTAACAGATACAGCAAACTGTCCTCTGGCATTAAGTGCTACAGGGAGATCTCAACATCGCCATCCACAGGTTAGTGATGTTGAGACTGTGAAGTCCGACAGCATAAGCAGATATCAGAGCGTAGTGTATCTGGTAAACAACAACATTAACATATAAACACACAACAATGGCTCATTAACCTTCATTTCCATATGCAAATGAGCCATTATTGATGTAATCAGCACAAAATCGTAAAACCTGTTAAAGGCACGGAGGATTCATGGCAATGTTGTCATATTTGTTGTATTCACAGGCATATTATGGTGACTACATCTTCGTGCATACTGTCGGTATGCCATTGACACAAGTGTGACACAAGATCACCAACCTGGTCCCTTATTGAGATGTAAATGTGACTTTCCGAGCAAATTCTCCTCTTAGTATTATACAAATCCCAGTAGTATAGGGGTAGTGAATCTGTGGGCCACCAACTGTTGGGAATACAACTTCAATGATCCCCAACCAGTATCATAGGACTATTATTCCCCAACAGCTGGGCACCCAATGATATCTCCTTTGTCAATAGTATTTCTGACCTTTAATCCAAAGTAACACTGTGGGGCTCATGTCCTGGGGACTGTCTAGTTGCTAGTCCCCTCTCTGTGACCTTTCATTTCAGGTAGTGATGATGAGGAGTATAATTTTAGGTATGTATGGGAGGGACTGGAGGTCTCATTTTAGTTATGGGGATGGGGGTCTCATTTTAGGTATTTTGGAGGTGGCATGAGGATTTCATTTTGGGTATGTTGGGAAACGATAGACGTCTTGTTTTTGGTAGGCTAGGTGGGGGGAGAATGTAGGAGTCTCATTTCATGTTTAGGACATGAGTGGATGTTAGAGGGGGTCCCAAAAGGATATGGGTGGGTGTTGGGGGGTATAATGGTCCATTGGTTTTGTGTTAGAGGGAACCTCATAGGACATGGATGGGTGTTAGGGGGTGATAGTGAGATATGGTTGGGTTTAAGAGGGAGACTAATAGAACATGGGTAAACATTAACAAAAAATAATGGGACATGGCTAGGTGTTAGGGAGAATTGTGGGACTGGCATTCAATTTTTATCCAGGGCTGGTTTTTATTCTCAATCCAGCCCTGCACTGTGCTCCTTCCCGCTTTCTCTCTGTCTAAAACTTTCATTCTCTAAGAGATGTTCTTCTTCCCTGGTCTAACTCAATGGCAGATACAAAGAACCTAATTATAATCTTCTGATCTACATAGTAACATAGTAACACAGGAACACAGTAACAAAGTAAATTAGGTTGAATAAAGACACAAGTCCATCAAGTTCAACCTTCTCCTCATACCCCAGTAATTTTATAGCTTTCCTACTACCAAATAAATTAGTCTTTATCAGACCTTCCTGATCTGCCTACTGATAAATGGTACAACTCTGTATGTTCCCTTTGGAAATAAATGTATCTAATCTTCTCTTGAATGTATCCATTGTATCTGCCATAACCACCTCCTTGGGCAAAGAATTCCACAATTTAACAGACCTTACTGTAAAAAAACCCTTCCTCTGCTGAAGTCTAAACCTCCTTTCCTCTAATCTCAAGGGGTGTCCCCTGGTCATCTGATCAGGCCTTGGAATAAATAGCTCACCACAGAGATCCTTGTATTGACCTCTCATATATTTGTACAATGTGATAAGGTCTCCTCTTAGTCGTCTTTTCTCTAGAGTAAATAAACCAAGTTTGTTTAGTCGTTCCTCACACGACAAGTCCTCCATTCCCTTAATTAATTTTGTTGCTCTACGCTGTACCCTCTCTAGTTCTAGTATACCCTTTTTCAGAACTGGCACCCAAAACTGCACTGCATACTCAAGGTGTTTTGTTTTGATTTCTTCAACTGGGGTAAATCAATCATATTTTTAAACAGGTCACTGGAGCCAAAAATGTAATCAGGCAAAATAAAATAGAGTTTTCCTTTGGCAGTGTCAATGGGCTTTAACCCTTTGAGTGCCAGAGTGGTACGGAACGCATTGCTTTGCAATGCGTTCCATACCACTGTGGCACTCAAAGGGTTAAAAAAAACAAGGTTGCACAAAATAAGATTCTAAGCAGCAAAAGCATGGGGATTAATCAAGCTGCAGAATGAACATCGTATCAGCTATGATGGTCTTTGCCATGATCATTGACACATTTAGGTAGTCAACTGCATATGTGAGGAGAGAAAAGATATTTAAAAAATGGTGACTGTTCTGGCAATACACAATCATACTCATCCAGGGTATGCATATGCACGTGCCTGTCACTGCAGATTTATAGGGGATCCACCAGTTTGAATTGGAGGATCTATCTGAGACTTGTTCACTGATGAATAAGCAAGTGCCAAATTCATTTCAGCTAAAAATGATTTCCTTGAGCATTCCGCCAACTACCACTTGATATACTTCCCCTTAAGCAGATGACTAGATTGTGTAATTAAAAAAGGACAAGCAAATCACAGCAAAAACCAACAACGCAGCGGGGAATGCAGGCATGGTGCTGGGTTGTATACCTAAGGGCATTACTAACAGAAAAAGGGAAGTAATCATGCCACTCTGCAGATCTCTAGTTAGATCTCACCTAGAGTATTGTGCACAGCAGAATATGAAGATAGACTAAAGGATCTGAACATGTATAGCGTGGAGTGTTTTTGCCTTCCTCTGGATCAACAGAGGTGTTTTTGGCTTGGGCTGGACTTGATGGACGCATGTCTTTTTTCAGCCTCGTCAACTACGTTACTATGTTTGTATAGTATGTAAGCAGTAAATATAATAGGGACCTTCTATACTGAAGCAATTTTGAGCAATTCTGGAGCAACTGCACCATAAAGAACAAGTAAAAAAATCCTAAAATGTACAATAATTTAAAAGGGGCTTTTTAAATCAATTGAGCATCGTATCTGTCCCCTTATGGTGCAGTTGTCTTGCTCCAGAATTATTCCACTTTTGGTTTATACATAAGACCCATATGTTCCCTATACTTTGAGATCCCAGATCCATTTACCAGCTTGCTCTTGGGGCAGCTATTCAGGCTTTGCCCCCTTTTGGGTGGTAGGCAGGAGTTCCAGTGGGATGGTTTCTGAAACCAGATTTGGCTTCCCTCCATCTGTTCCATTCAACTTAGTGCTCCTCCTGTGACCTGCCCATTTGTTTTTGTCCTGAAAACGACTCAGAGAAAACATTGTGGAACTAAACGGCGCATTAAGCATGTTGCCGTGATGAAAAGGGGGACATGAGAATCTCGCCCTGCATTAATAGCATGAGATTCTCATGTCACCTCCTTAAACATCCATTAGTGCCCGCATAGCTGCTCTATAGGTAACCCAACCAATAAGCAAAACCATATAAATATATTACCCACCAAACATTGTAGAACACATGAAATGTCATGGGTTTCAGTCATTTCAATCTGAAGTAAGAACCAGTATAGCATAGCGCTAAGCCAGGCTCTCTCTCTCCTTCTCTGTGAACTCCTTAGACTTACAGAATGACAGGGTAGAGAGGAGCATGTAGAGAAGGGGAGAGAGACCCCGCAACAGCGCTCAGCAACACTAAAGAGGTCACAGAGACAGAGAAGGAGAGAGAGCCTGGTGCAGAGCTATTCTAAGAGGGTTCTTACTTCAGACTGAAATGATTGAAATCCATAACATTTCATGTGTCCTACAATGGTTGATGGGTAATATATTTATATGGTTTTTCTTCTTGGTTGGGTTACATATAGCGCAGCTATGTGGCACTAATGGATGTTTAATGATGTAGGGTGAGATTCTAATGTTGCCCTTTTCATCATGGCGACATGCTTAATACACTGTTTAGTTCCACAATGTCTTCTCTGCAACATTTTCAATGGATACCCCCTCTCCTAGCCAGTGGGGGGCATGTGATGGCAACATGCCACGCTTACTACTTAGTCATGCAAGCGTTGGCTATTCTGTTTAACCTCTTGAGGACCAGAGGGTTGAGTAACAAATCCAGTAGCACACCTCTCTGGTCCTCAAGGGGTTAATCCCACATAGTGTGCAGACTAATTTAATGGCAAAGAAGATTTGAAGTGAGTAATTAGGATTGGGGAGGCTTCTATCTCCGCAAGCCTTTATTATTTTCTACCCATGGAGCCAATTATTCCCAAGGTACTGTTCCCCTTTAAATCACAATAAAAGTCTGCATAGACAGATTCCATTATGTTTGCTGTGTATCCTGCATACTAAATAAAACATAGTTTCAATTGGAAAGATGCAGAAAATGCACTGTGGCTGTAATACATTACTTGATAGAGCATAAACCCCCAGACAGTATCTCACAGCAAATGTAGGTCAAATTGATGACTGTGTTCAGAACAAAGCAGACATAGTAATTCACTATAGCATGCTATGTCTTGCTAAATCTAAGGAGGGATTTTATTAAAGGGGAACTATATTCTAGGAATAGGTGGCTCTTAATTTGTTTACAGAAGGACATACCTAGACAGGTGTCATTTATACCTATATACTTTTTTTGTATTTGTTCTTTGTTGTAGTCTATGCATATAGGGTTGCCACCTTTTCATAAAAAAATACCGGCCATGGCATTCCGTCCATAGACTTAACATTGGACAGCATACCTCCCAAGTGTCCCTCTTTAGGAGGGACAGTCCCTCTTTTTGAACCAAATCCCTCTGTCCCTATTTCCCACCCTGGTGTCCCTCTTTTTAGGAGATCAGACTGTGTGATGTGTATGTTAGTGTATTAAATTGCTCCACAGCAATAAAACACATATATGTTTGTATAAACTTCAGTGTTTGTATATATAAATTAGTCTGTGTGGTTAAAACACTTTGGTCTTGTTCTAAATTATTTATTCAGTTAGACAAGGAGGTGTCAATAGGTCACAAAATAACCTAAAAATACTCGGTAATGCCCCGCCTACTAGCCATGCCCCCAGCTACACCCCCTAAAATACAAGTGTCCCTCTTTGGCCATCTGAAATGTTGGGAAGTATGGGACAGAAGGCAATTTTTTATCGGCCTGCCGGTAAAATACTGTCTGGGTGGCAACCCTATATGCATATTGTTTTCAGTTTACAATCAGGTCTGAATTTACATTCCAGGTGCCCTTAGGCAAGGCACTCTAGCTCCACCCATGGCCACACCTCCATTCCTCACAGGACTGCACCCCAGTCCCGTCCTGACACAGAAAAAAATGCTTTAACCCCTTGCTTGCCAGACGTTAGAGACCTCTCCAGTATCCAAGGGGTTAAATAATAGCCTGTAAAGCTTTATAAATGTGGTGCAGAGACACTGAGAATGTTATGGCCACACCCACAATTCAGAATGTGGGTGTGGCCAGCACAACTGAGATGACCCTTCATAAATTTAGAAACAATAACAGAAAACAAAAAAATGGCGCCCAATAGTGTGAATCCACAGATGGCACAGGTGTAAAAGGATAAATACAAGACTACTCACAAATCTGGTGGTCAGAGATGGCTCTGAAAAAACAGCCGGTGGAAGAACTTATCCCGACTTCACTCACATACTTTTGTTCTTTTACCACAAAACACTCTCCTTCAGATTCTTTCCCATAGTCCTCAGTGGGTCTAAGATGACAACACTCTGGCAGATTATATTTGATCAATGGCCCTTCCTACATACGTAGATTCACAGCTATCACTTTTGTGAGTATATATCCTACTGGTGCTTTTGGTGGAAGACTGCGTATGTTATTACCATAGCTGGGAACTCTCTGGATTTCCCCCGGAGACTCCGGTTTTGTCTTCTAATTACCGGTCTCCGGGGCAGATTCTGATTCTTCGGATGTGGGGAGTTTTAAATAAAACTTCCGTGTCTTCCAGATATGCTCCTTGCACTCAGCGTCAAGTTCCCCTGCTTCCCAGTGTAAGGAGTTCTGCTGCATGTTCCTGGTTCCCTCTCCTTACCTGGTATTGCCTCCCTTTCTTCTTATTGGGTGGCTATCCTTTATCTACTTGCCAGCCTTTTTCATCTTTTCTCGATTATTCGTGCTTGTTGGAGGTTCCTGTTTTGTAGGCTCACTTGTGTTTGACTTGGCCCGTTTTTTGACTTTGCTTCTGCCTTCCGATTCTGACTCCTGACACTCTTGGTGACCTCGGCTTCCTCCTGATCATTCTTTGCTATATCTCCATTGTCCTCGTTTGCTGCCGGTAAGTGGCTCATTTAGACTATTCTCCCTTGCTTACCTTGATCCTCCTCTGCAGGCTTCGGGCCTTCTCCCTCGTTAGAGTGCTAGCGAAGTCTCTCTGTTGTGGGTCGTTGTATCTCTGTGCCTTGTCCTTGTGCCAGCAATCCATTCTGAGCCTGTGTTGTGGAAGTAGGCATCCTCTCTTTTACCTCCGGTGGAGCTACTCTCCAGCGCTTCCTTTCCTCTCTGAGCCCGTTTACTCCGATATTTCCTCTGCTTTTGTTTACTGCAGCCAGCGGTACCTTACCGCTTGGATCCAGGAGTGGTCTGTCCGTTGTGTTGGGCCCTCTCTGGGTCCGCAGTGTCCCTGGCCACCGTGGACAGGAAATGCGGGCCTTCATGGAGCACTGGTTGCAGCTATGCTCTCTGATCTGGGCCTATAGTATCCTAGGGTTTCAGATCTGGAACTTAGCGGGTACTCTGGTACTAATACTTACCCTTGGGCCTCTGCCCTCTAGAGATTCCTATAGCCTTCTTACTTTTGATGGCAGTCTCACTCCACAAGTCCTTGGATCTGTTTGGGTAGTTCAAGGTGGGTTTTGGTCTTAGCCTGTCGGTTGGGCAGGGGTATTTCCTTGACCTAGGGTTTACCCTCTAGACTTGGTGAGATTACTGTTTGCTTTCAGTGGAGGTTTTGTGGCGATCCCTTCCTTCAGATTGGTCTAGTGGTTTCCTCCCGCTGTGGGGGGGCTTGTCTGGGCTCCGCCACGCCTAGGGTTGCTCAGTCTCGCTCCTTCTGGCTGCAGTAGTTGGTCCGGGGTCGATTGTCTTTTCTCCTTCGAGCTATACTCCTAGGTATTCTTTTTTTGGTTGTTTTTGCTTCTACCGTTACTTATCTAATGAGTATCCTCTGCCTTTGGGTCCTTTTGGTTTAGGAAGACCTGGGCCTTTTGTTCAGTATGCATCTGTCCCTATCCTGGTCAGGGTCCCAGCTCAACTGGGATCGGACATCTTTAATTCGGCTTTGGCCACTGAAAAAGGACAGTGGGCTACTGCCTCCGTACTCTAGCAACGCACTCCAGAATTGCTCTCTAGCAGCTCAGCCTGGGTCTTCCATCAGCGTCTTGACATCCAGGCTATTTCTCAGGTTTTTTTTGTATATTGTGACGCTCCGCCCCCATTCACTATTAAGCCCTGCCCCATTTCTGATATGAATCGCCTCATAGATCTCCCATAGCAGCAGAGGACTGCCCTCTGGGTAGTTCTCACTGCAAAGTTCCCAGGTATGGTTATTACTACACTAGGAGGTGCCTCTGTTCTCTCTCTGTTGTATTTTTTACCCTCAAAAATTTGGAGCTCTAGGCAGTTACTCAAAGGAATATGGGAAATTTAAAAATAACTGCTATATTTTGTCATAATTGAAATTGGAGATTCATAAATGGGTGGCTGTATACTTTTATTCCTATCAATGCCTCTTAATAATGAAACCTCACTTACCTTAATCTGGGAAGTTAATCTTTATAGTTGAATACAAATCATGGAAGTGCTAACAAGTCAAACAATTTGTTTAAAACCTACCAATAGTGTCATGAACTCACCGATATTGCTTGGGTGATGTGCCACCACGGTCCTCCCTCGACCGGAGTATTTCAGTGCAACTATAAATGGATGCAGCCTCAATTCAAAATCCAAAGCAGTTGTGGCACAAGAGGTACACAGTGGCTTGGAGCAAAAATTATATCAAATTCTCTCCATAACTGGATAATCGTTATAGTTGCATACGCAGAGCTTGGAGTCCTAAACTGTGAGGGATACATGAATATAGAGATGTAATGTAGGCCGCCAGCCTTGACATTTGTTGTGGCACTTGCTTAATGTCCAGAAGAGAGCCAGGGAGCCCATCCACCAGCAGCCGAGGGTAACAAACCACTAGGTCCAACAGTAGCTAATTAAATGAGCCCATGCTGGACTCTATTAGCCTACCAGTAGGGTCAATCATCAGCTTGTATCTCTTCGGGAGGTAGTGAGAGATGGGCACCACGTGCCTCTCCAGGACCAATGTCATGCCTTCTTGTCTAGCTAAAACCCCTAAGAACAAACCACTTTGAACCAATTGACTAAGTTCTATCTTATAAGACAATGTGCGGTTAAACTTAAGAACCTCGCAGATTTCCTTTTCCTGTAGCTGCAATGCTTCCTGTCTGTAATATTCTGCATAGAGGACTACAATTGAACCACCCTTGTCAGACATTTTACAACTATTGAAGTACTATTTTTTAATTGACTAAGAGCCTCCCTCTCAGTCATATATTATAGAAAAGGCCCAGTTTGACTCCCTGATGTACCTCCAACAAATCATATTCCACCATCTTCTGAAATAAATCCAGCTGATTTCCCTTGCAGTGCAAGGGGAAAAAAGGTGGATACAAGCCAGTGTCTATGGAATTGACCAGTGTCTATGGAATTGACATGATCCATGACCTATATTCCAGAAGACTCCTCATTTAGACACTGCAAGTCATAAAATGCACAAATATCATGGAAACCAGAAAGTAAATTTTTAAACTTAGAACCATACATAGAAACATAGAATTTGATGGCAGATAAGAACCATTCGGCCCATCTAGTCTGCCCATTTTCCTACTGTAAAAAAAAAAAAAAAAAAAACAACCTCAAACCTGTCCCATGCATGCTTAAATTCTGTCACTGTATTAACTTCTACTACTTCTGCTGGTAGGTTATTCCACTTATCTACTACCCTACTACCCTACCCTACTACTAATAATTAGGAGCAGAAGGAGGTGGACAAGAATGTATTCTTATTATCAGAAAGAAAAACATTTTTAACAGTGAGTGACCTTACACACCTATTCACATCAAGTAATGTGCTGAAAAGATTAAATTATTAAGTTTGACTCCACATTGTCATATAAGATAGAACATAGTCAGCTGGTTCAAGGGGGTTATCCTTAGGGGTTTTAACTAAATAAGAAGCCATGATGTTGGTCCCAGAGAGTCAGGTGGTGCCCCACTTCCACCATCTCCCTATGGTTTACAAGTCGGTGGTCGACCCCCCCTTGTCGGCCAATAGAGTGCAATATTGGCTCACTTAATAAGTGACCGTCGGACCTAGTGGACTGTTACCTTCAGCATCTGGTTGATGGTGAATGGGCGGGGAATGGGCAGAACAGGGTGGTAAGGAGGAGAAGTGGGAGGGTAGTGGGTGGAACAGGGTGGGGAGGAGGAGAAGAAGGAGAGAAGTGGGTGGGCCAGGGTTGGAAGGAGGAGAAGTAGGAGGGAAGTGGGTGGACCCGGGTGGGAAGGAGGAGAATTGGGAGGGTAGTGGGTGGAACAGTGTGGGAAGGAGAAGAAGTGGGAGGGAAGTGTGAGGAACAGGGTGGGAAAGAGGAGAAGTGGGAGGGTAGTGGGTGGGAAGGAGAAGAAGTGGGCGGGAAGTGGGAGGAACAGGGTGGGAAGTAGAAGAAGTGGGAGAGAAGTGGGTGGAACAGGGTGGGAAGGAGGAGAAGTGGGAGGGAAGTAGGTGGAACAGGGTGGGAAGGAGAAGTGGGAGGGTATTGGGAGGAACAGGGTGGGAAGGAGAAGAAGTGGGCGGGAAGTGGATGAGACAGGGTGGGAAGGAGGAGAAATGGGAGGGAAGTGGGTGGAACAGGGAGGGAAGGAGGAGAAGTGGGAGGATAGTGGGTGGAACAGGGTGGGAAGAAGTAGAAGCGGGCAGAGATTAATAAGAAACTCACTAGCACAGTAGAATCAGCCTCTGTCCCCGGAGACTCAATAATTTACTTCAAAAATCGGAGTCTCCGGGGCAAATCTGGAGAGTTCCCAAGTATAATTTTATTTAAATGTGAGATCAAAAATAAAAGCACATTTCTGTTTTATTGTCTTCCATTAACCCTTTGAATGCCATGGAGGTCTCCAACACATTGCAACGACCTCTCTGGCACTCAGAGGGTTAAAGTGCTGCTTTTCTGATCTCTGCTTTGCCCTAGGAGGCGCTGCCCCCTTTATATTGGGGTGGGTAAACTGCTGGCCTTCAGACGACCATCAGTCTGCTAAGGTTGATGGGAGTTGTAGTTCAACAACAGCCGAAGAGCCACGGGAGAGGTTTTCTTTCTATACATAATGGGTGTAATTCAGTCAGCTAAAGAGGAGCCATTTTACAGCAAACAGCACCACTGGAGAGAAATGAAAAGTCCCATTGATTTATATGGGGATTTAAATTCATTGAAATGCTAGACCCAGGTTTCCAATGCACTGTGAAGCAATGTGAAGGAGAACTCACTAGCATTCAAGGGATTAACTATTTGAATGCCAGAGGCGTTGGATACCTTTCTGGCACCCAAAGGGTTAAAAGCTCCATTTAAATCAGAGAGATTTTGGTGGATATATTTCCAGCACTCAAGGAGTTATTACCGGTTGTACCCATACAGAGGCTGCAGGATGAACGGAACATCACCCTTTGTGTAGTTACCATGGCAACCGGAACACTCAATATAAAATGTATATCAAGGGGGATTTTCGAAAAAGAAATGTACCAGGTCACAATACTCTTGAGGGAACAAAGTGCCAAAAAATGTAAAGAGTCACTTAGGTATCGGATGATAGACATGAGGTGCAGGGTTCCTGACCTGGTATGACCTGAATGAAAATATCTCTGATGCAAATGGGCAGACCTGAATCCCCAGTGTATACATAAACCAGTAACAGACATGTATAAAGCTGATTCTTCTTTTGTGGTCAGTGGTTCCACTTTCCTAATCATCATTATCGAAAGAAATATATATGTAATACCTTTCATAGATATCTTAAAGGAGCAGTAAACTTTTTATGAAAAATATATATATATTGTTGGGCATTTCCTATTCAGTATAATAAGGGTGATCCCACTGCTGATAGATGCATATTTCTAGAGTTATTACAGTTTAAACCCATATTTTTTACATTAGCAGTGCCCTCTAGTGGTCAAATCCCAATTAGTTCTCATGTTACATTCTAATGGAGAGGAAAGTCAGTGACTTACAGTTCTCCATAGAATGTGATACAAACTGCTGAGTCACTTCCTGTCATTTAGAACTATCAGGAAGTAAACACAGTAAATTCACTTCCTGATTATCTGAACTGTTATAAATTTTGAATAAACTGACAGCAGTGGGAGTGACCTTGTTTTACTCAACAGGAAAAACTCTAAAACATATATGGTTGCACTTTTAAAGGTTATTAGTAAGAAACGGCCCACAAAGTCACAAACCTGTTCATAATGAGTCAAAGGGAAATCCCACTGCTGGTATGTATGTCATTTAACTCCTTACATGTGTGTCACTCCCCTCTGGTCTTTACTGGGTTAATGTTAATACATTGCAAAACTGTATTTTTGTCAGTTTCATATTTTCATGTTTTCAGTTTATGGTGTTGCTATTGCTCTCAGTGGAGAGCCTTGGGAAGTGATAGGGAGAGGGGGGAGAGAGGGAGGGAGAGGAGAGAGAGAGTGGGAGAGAGAGCGAAGGGAAGAGAGAGAGAGAAGAGGGGGGAGATAGATAGTAGGGGGAGGAGTGAGGGGGAGAGAGAGGGGAAAAGAGAGAGGCAGGGAGAGAGAGAGGAGAAAAGAGAGAGTTAGGGAGAGAGGGAGAGAGAGGGGAAAAGTGAGAGGCAGGGAGAGAGGGAGAGAGAGGAGAAAGGAGAGAGGCAGGGAGAGAGGGAGAGAGAGGGGAAAAGTGAGAGGCAGGGAGAGAGGGAGAGAGAGGGGAAAAGAGAGAGGCAGGGAGAGAGAGGGGAAAAGAGGGCAGGGAGAGAGAGGCAGAGAGGGAGGGAGAGAGAGTGGGAGGGAGAGAGGGGGGAGTGTCACAGTCCCTTAGGCATTTAAATACACAACAACGGTACAAGTGAATTTAACCAGTTTATTAAAATAATCAGAATAAAGCAAAGAGCGGAACACTTCCTCAGTCAAAGGGGAGATCAACGTGAGGACAGTGTCTAGTCCATTACCCAGGAGCTGACACTGAACCACTGCAGGTATGTAGAACGGAGTAGGCAACTTAAATGCTGAGATAGTAAAGGTGCGTACCCAGACAATCCCAGGGAAAGGAAAGTCAGATGGAGCTTTTGGATAGCTGCAAATGTATCGATACCCAGCGGGGACACAGAGCGAGAATAGCCGGTAGATACAGGCAATCTGCAGCTAGCGTTACTCCAGGCAACAGAGTCAGTGCTTAGGCAAGGCAGCCGGTAGGAGTGCACAGAGCGGAGGCCACGGGAGAGACTAATCTGCACTTGTCTGTCAGAGGGAATGGCTTGACTGAGTGGAGGCAACAGAGTATACGCGCTAGTACAGGTAGGCAGAAAGGTAACGCAAAATGGAGGCAACAGACTAGGCGTAGCAGAAGCAATCGCAATACTACCAGCTTGGTAGTTATGTGCCCAAAGAAAGGAGCGCACCCTTAAACTATCCGGACAAGTGGTAGTCAGACAGGAGCGATACCAAACACGGAGCATAGTCAGACAGGCCATAGTCAGAAACCGGATTGGGTAGTCAGCCACAGCCGAGGTCAGCATGTAGAGGGTAGTCGGACAAGCCAGAGTCATACACGGATCGGGTAGTCAGACGGAGCCACAGGTCACAACCGGAACGGGTAGCCAGACAGGCCAAGGATCGAACACCAGAGAGACACGGAAGCCAAGCAAGGGTCAGACGAGCAACACAGCAATGCGCATAGAAACACCACGAAAGAGCCACTAAGCCCAGTTCACGGTCAGACTATAAAGCAGATGCTGGAAGGCGGACCAATATCACTAATCTGACAGGAAGTATAAAATAGCAAGCGCGACGTCAGAAATGTGCGCCCACAGATGGATCGAGTTAGAGTCATGCCACTATTTCAATACCAAACAGGCACAATGAGAAAGGGAAATCACGGGCACCTTGATAGGGTGAGGGAGAGAGAGAGAGTGAGAGAGAAACTAAAGTCCTGCAGTTCTCCTACCTTGAATTAATGACTGAATGAGCAAGGAAATAATATTATTTCCTTATAAATCAGCAGTCCTCCCAAGTACCAAGAAGGGTTGTTGGTGGGAGTATCGAAATTACATGACTTATGTAATCTGCAATCCACTCGGTGTAGTCACCATTTCCATACTCCTAATTCTGGCTGGCCATAGAATGACTCTACTTATCTATTGAACATAGGGACATAAAGTTTATATTATAGAATTTCTAATCAAATTAATTTTTAAAGTCATTACATGACGATCAGTAGTCACATATTTTAACTGTGCTGTTCTATAAAGCTAAAAACCTTACAACATAAAATTGTGAGATAAGGATAGCTCAGCAAATCAGATTGCATCATGACAATTTTTTGACCTAAATTTTGAAGGCAACAGCAGATATTTAGAAGTGCCAAATTTTATTAAAAAGTGTATGCTAATATCACAGTGTAATGCATCGATTCACAGAGTAAAGGTGCGCATACACAGTGCAACTTCATTGGCCAAATCCCTTCAATCTGATTGAAAGCAACCAGATTGGCCAGTTATACTGTGTATGGGCTACACAATTCAAGTCGGGAATCCAAACTTGGGGGGATGCACTAAGGTGTGATAAAGCAGTGATAAAGAGGATATAACTTCCAGTGATATCATTTCTCCAGTTCCTATATAATTTTATAGAGCCTATGAGCTAAGATCACTAAAACCTGAAATATGTTAGTGCATTGGCTCCATAGAATAACGCAGGAAACGGAGAAGTGATATCACTGGAGTCATCTCCACTTTACCACCTCTTTATCATCCCTTAGTGCATACACCCCCCCAGTGATTTTGATTGGTTGGTCTGTCTTAATTACCTGGTGAGCAGATCACTGTGTGTGGGTGACCTCAATAGACCAAACCACAGCGATCTTGCATGTGGCTGTGAGATCTTGTGGGAGATGAACTAAGGGGTCATAAAGAGATGATACTGTGTAGATGACTTCTTCAGGAACATCCTGAGTGTAAAAAAGAAAAGATCACGGTGTCAGACAATTGAACAAGGGGGGCCGAGGAGAGGTGGGTTGGCAGATTGATGGATCCAAAAGGTTTCTCTC